>OW203763.1:25468714-25652792 GCA_934045905.1 Leuctra nigra | reverse complement strand
GTTTACGGTGTGGCTACAATTTGGTTGCATAGGAGTAGGACTGCTATCTTATGGATTAGATACCTAGGCCATTCGTATCACATGACATATAATAAATCATGTGTTGTAGCCCTGAGTATGGAGCTATGCACACCTCTCAGTGCTAGTAAATGGTAAAATTAATCACAGAATTTTACAATTTAAAAAATTCAGTACCTAACTGAAGAACTTAACAGATTATGTTTGTATCTGTTTGTATTCGAGTCAACAGAGATATTTTCAATATCACTTCTCTCTTTGACAGGACCGATCAATATTGGCGGACTACAACAGTTTGCAACGGAGGTGTTCAAGAAGATGCGACTGCCGCAGATACGGTCTAAGGATCAGCCTCCGATCGTCGACAGCGATGCAAAGATAGCGTTGCTCGGCTGTGGGCCAGCCTCCATCTCTTGCGCGACATTCCTTGCCCGCATCGGTTACAACAATATCACAATATTCGAGAAGTTTGACTACATTGGAGGACTTAGGTGAAGGACTTATAGATTATTTCAAATATTTCAACATGAATGTCTTCCACCTACCATTAAAATGTAAAACTTAGTATGCTACATGATAGTTTTATTAATATGGATACTTTTGCACGTGATAAAGGGTTAAATACGAACCCGATGTCAAGTATCTTTGAGGGAACTTTTAATTTATGAGTGTATTGATTTGTATAGAATTAGCAGTCATCTATTTCGTTCCAACAAGATACTGAAAAGTAGGTAGGAAGGAGATATAAGATATATTTTCTCTTACCACTAAAAACGATCGTCGACAGCGATGCAAAGACAGCGATCCGTTCTGTCGCACCGATTGTAATTGTTTCGCAATTACAATAGAGCACCTGAAACAAAAGCAAAAAAATTATAATTCCTATTTTACTTAGAACAATGAAAACAGTAATTCACATTCAATGGCATATCAAATGCAATAATATTCTCCCACCAATCAACCACAGATTCATAACAATGGTATGTCTATGTATCTATCTAGATTCGAGACTAGTATGAAATGAAATGATTCATTGCATAATGAAGTTCTTGTCTACTGTTTGTTTACTAAATCTTGTCTCGTTTTTAACTTCAGTTCTGCTGAAATACCTCAGTACCGACTACCTTACGATGTTGTGAGCTTCGAAATCGAGTTAGCAAAAGATCTGGGAGTGAAAGTTGAGACGGGACGATCGCTTTCAATGAGTGATCTTTCGATCAAGGTAAGATAGTGCTAACACAACTTTTCTTTTTCACACACAAAATGCTCTAACCATCTAGTACCTCGATCAAGTTGTCTTGTAAAACATAAAAAGAGCACAGACAAAAACATTTGAAAAAAGTTACAAAAAAGTTA
Organism: Leuctra nigra; assembly: GCA_934045905.1. Classification (NCBI taxonomy): domain Eukaryota; kingdom Metazoa; phylum Arthropoda; class Insecta; order Plecoptera; family Leuctridae; genus Leuctra; species Leuctra nigra. The sequence continues at coordinate 25,651,418 of OW203763.1, read as the reverse complement.
CATCAAGTTTAAGTAAATTTGTTAAAACTATATTTAGTTTGTATCACCATTTTAATACTAATTGCATGTTTTTAAATGTTTACATAGAGTATGAAGAACAGTGGCTATAAAGCTATTTTCGTCGGCATCGGTCTACCAGAAGCTAAGCTCGATCCGATATTCAAAGGCTTAACAACGAATACGGGTTTCTACACATCCAAGACGTTCCTGCCACTCGTTGCAAAAGCCAGCAAGGCTGGCATGTGCGCATGCAAGAGCACACTGCCGCAACTGACTGGGAACGTCATCGTGTTGGGGGCCGGAGACACTGCCTTCGACTGTGCCACGTCGGCCTTGAGATGCGGAGCAAATCGCGTGTTCGTTGTGTTTCGCAAGGGATTCACCAACATCAGGGCGGTGCCAGAAGAAGTATGACAGCATTGAATTACAAGTAGCATGCCATTTGACATTTTAGACAAAGAGGGAACGATTATAGCATCATGAAAAATGTTCTTCAAAAAAAAGCATGAAATACTAATATCATTCTGCTACTCCAAAAAGTAATCTTTATAACATTTTAATAAAAATAAGCAAATTACTCATCTTTGGGATGATTATCAATAAATAATTAATACAAATTGAGAAGGATGTTTTTGTTCTCACAAGCCTCAATTAAGTAAATTTTATCATAATTTCAAGTGTGTGATAACATTCATTTCATCATCTAAGCATATCTACAAAAAAGGGAAATTGCAGTCAGAGCATCAAACAAATTGTATTTTGAATCCAAATAAATAAGAATAAGCAAGGGATAAATTTGTTTTTGAATTTGAATTTAGTCGCCAGCTAGCTCAGTTTGCCGGGAAGAGTAGAATGAAGCAAAACATGTTATGAATTTCTGCAGACACAGCTGAATTAATGACAAATCTTTAATAATTTCAGATGGATTTGGCAAAAGAGGAGAAATGTGAATTCGTGCCGTTCCAAGCACCGAAGAAAGTCATTGTCAAGGGTGACAAGATCATTGGTATGCAGTTCTGTCGCACCGAACAGAATCAAGACGGTGAATGGATTGAAGATGAAGAGCAAATATCAACACTGAAGGCCAGCTACATTATCTCAGCATTTGGATCCAGCCTCTATGATCAGGATGGTAAGGTCGATGGGACAGAAGCAAACAAAAATCAAATTCATTCTCTGAAAACATTTCAATGTTGGTTTATGTAAATTAAGTTAATTTTGCACTACCAATAAACATTGGCCAGATCATGACAATATGAAAAAGACCCCTCAACTGTTATATTTCAGTCGTGCAAGCGTTAGAGCCAGTGAAAATGAACCGCTGGGGTTTGCCCGAGGTGGATCCCAACACCATGGAGTCAAGTGTCAGCGGAGTTTACTTCGGAGGAGACATTGCCGGCTCATCGGAAACCACGGTCGAGTCCGTCAACGATGGCAAAACTGCATCGTGGTCTATTCACAAGTACATTCAAGTAAGTGGAAGACAATTAATAAAAGCCAACCAACACAGTAGAAAGCTATGAGAATTATATGTCTCATACTACACTCCAATCCATGAAGTCTCGAGTCCTCATTAGCAAGGCCAGGGATAGAACTACTCATGTTAAGGTAGTACCTACTAGATATCATACCTTCGATTACAATCTATTTACTTTTCAATATTTTAATCTTTTTACTTTTATTTTTTTTTATGAATGTTATACAAAGACAGACAATACTGATAGTCAGAGACACAGCTGCACCTATCAGTACCTAGATCTTGTTTGTGTCGTAATTCTTAAACAAATCTTAAGATTAAAAAATTAACAGATTGAATAGAAAGTATGATACAATAATTATTTATTAACCTCAAGTTTACTTTTAATTAAAGATGGATGATCTAAGATAGAAATAGAACAATTACAGAGAAATAGAGTTCATCAAAACCACTCACACATACCTATAATAATCATCATCATTATTTACATGGTAGGTATGTTACAGACAGTGCCATAAATGAGATTATTTGTAGTCAACAATAACAACTTAGATGGAGACGGTATTAAAAGGTGACAAAATGACCGTTGATCCAACATGCAAGACATATGAATAAAAATTCAGATATCCCAAAATTATGAAAAAAACTGCTAGGAGTGATTACCCAGTGGTTTTAAGTGACTTGGCTTCGCTTTGAATATCTGCAGCACTAGTACAACTCTAGAACTGTACAACTTCAATTTGGATATTGAATTTAACTTGATGAAATTGAACATAAATATATATGTAATACTTATTTAAAATATTTTGTTCAGTGTAACCCCGTTGTGAGAAAAGGAACACAATCCTTCAATCATTGTCATCTATTCAAAATTGCATCAAACCAAGCCACCTAGGCTTTGCAAATACTTTTATGGAGGAATTTATCCTTTAACCCTTTATTAAATTCTCTTCAAAAATGAATAATATCAAACCAACAGTGATCAAATAAAATATAAATGACGTAGGTTGGTACATACAAATGTGCAAGACATTCATTTCCTCTTTCCCTCCTAAACAACTCTTTAAAAGCCGTATTTTGCGTAACTATCGAAACAAAGTCATCCACATGGTCCAGCCCTTGAGAATTTTAGAACATAAAATTAAGCTAATTATTGAAAAATTGAGTACTTACTGGAACAAACAATTTATACAATATTTTAATTGTAAGGAATTGAATGGAGTGACCGTGTCTAAAGAACCGAGACTACCGAAATTCTACACTCCGATCGATGAAGTGGACATCAGCGTCGAGATGTGCGGCATGAAATTCATCAATCCCTTCGGATTGGCATCAGCACCACCGACCACTTCCAGTGCCATGATACGTCGAGCTTTCCAGGAGGGCTGGGGATTCGCGGTCACCAAAACATACTCGCTTTTAAAAGTTTGTAACTTATTAGACTCATGACTCAAACATTCCAGTACAATTATTAATTAATAAGTGATGGTAGACATACATTCGAGTACCTAAACAACGGATACAAATTCTCTTGAACGAGTGTCCACTGGCAATCAACAATTATGTATATTGTAGCTCTGTACAATCATTGAATATGGAATTGTAAAATTAGTACCTAATAGGCTAATTAGGCTTTAATATCACTTTGGTCTACTTCTTTTTGGCCTTCTTAACGCAAACTATTCTGTTTAATGTTACTGTCTCATCATTCCGTGCAGGATTTAGTGACCAACGTATCACCAAGAATTGTCAAAGGCACAACATCCGGTAACCACTACGGGCCTGAACAAAGTTCGTTCCTCAACATCGAGCTGATATCGGAGAAGTCCGAAGCGTACTGGTGTCAGAGTGTGAAGGAACTCAAGCGAGACTTCCCCGACCGCATCATCATCGCGAGTATCATGTGCTCTTTCAACGAAGCTGATTGGATCGAGCTGAGCAAGAAGTCGGAGGAGGCCGGGGCGGATGCGTTGGAACTGAACTTGTCGTGTCCACACGGTATGGGAGAGTCCGGCATGGGACTGGCTTGCGGCCAGGTAATACAACAATAAGTAGTAGTATTTGTAAAAAGATTTTATAACTTTATAAATACGGATGCATCTACCAAAATTACAACAATTTACTATAGTCAATCAATGCCATTTGTCCAGCCACACAATAGGGAAACTTTGCTATCAAATTACTGTGCAATAATTTTCGAAAGTACCTAGGCAGTCATTTTCATTTTCAAGACGTTTCATGTGTTCGTGGAATGAACACGTTTTCATTCCTCAAGAATATAGGTAAGTACCTAATTTACAAACACTGCCAGGAAACAAATGTAGTAGGTACCTATTCCTCTATATTGCAGCAAATATATAATTCATCACAGAAAGTATACAAAAAAATTACCTATGATGATTAAATATTTCCAGAATTTTATAGAATAAGATTGAAATGAACATCATGTTTGTTACAGAAACCAGAACTGGTGCACGATATCTCTAAGTGGGTACGAGCAACCGTGAAGATTCCATTCTTCATAAAATTGACACCTAACATCACAGATATTGTATCAATCGCTCGTGCTGCTTATGAAGGTACGACACATCAAATCACGAGTCGGCTGAAGACCAAGCAAAAAGCATAGAAACTGGTCACAAGTGTACTCCACTTATTCACTCTCATTTCTGCATTCACACATCTAACAAAAGTTACAAACGTCACTGTTGTGTAATTGACCAAGCAAACAAATTTGTTTCCACCTACGCATAAAGTGAAAATTAAATGTGCGTGTTCTAATGCACAGGTGGGGCAGATGGAGTGTCTACAATCAACACCGTGCAAGGGTTGATGGGAGTGAAAGCCGATGCCACCCCCTGGCCAGGGGTGGGTAAGGAACTGCGCACAACATACGGCGGGGTGTCCGGCAATGCTACCAGGCCAATAGGGCTCCGAGCAGTATCGGCTATCGCCAACGCTCTTCCCGGTTTTCCCATCCTCGGCATAGGTGGGATCGACTCGGCAGAAGTTGGATTGCAGTTCTTGCAATGTGGTGCCTCTGTACTGCAGGTAAGACAAGTTCTAGTCTTTGGAGTTTCTTTGGACGGCACCAAGGACAAAGAATGTACCATGACTTAAAGATGAGTAGTTCGAAAATCTGGCTCAATCCAGTATTCTTCACTCACTAAACTAGCCATTATTTCACATTCAAGCTTATACGAAGTCCCCTTGGCCAAACATTGCACCAAGACATTAGTCAGTCATGCTGTGCCTAATAGGCTGCAAGGAATTACGTTCCACTCCTGTCTGGTTAAGATATCGCACATCTCTGCCATCTCATTGTTTTCCCCATTGTTTCCAACTTTAGATCAAAACTGTATCCTATCAATTATTAAGAGGCTGTAACTTTGCAGATACCTACAGTACAAAGCACACCCTACCTACTATAATACGGATTCATTGTAAAAAATTGATTTTTGAGTTGAATGTTTTTCTTCAGATTGGCAGTGCTGTGCAGAATCAAGATTTCACTCTCATTGAAGACTATGTAACTGGACTCAAAGCATTGCTATATCTGAGAAGCATCGAAGATCTTTACAGCTGGGATGGGCAATCACCTCCAATCTTTAAACATCAAAAAGGAAAGCCCGTTGTAACACTGGAAGACATCGCTAGCAAGGTAAGAGCATCAATATGATGATGCAGCATGTACAATTCTCAAAAACACAATTAATATGTAATGTTCATCATAGAATCTCCCATTCTTCGGTGAATATCAAACTGAACGAGACGAGAAGATTGCCCAATTGAAGCGGCAAACTGATCTACTGAGTGACAATCTCAAGCCTGCACCGGCCCGACCTGCTAACAAGCCTGGAATTCCAGTCCCAACTGTGGGCGACGTCATTGGCAAAGCTCTGCCATACATCGGACCTTACAAGAACCTCGACAACAATCAGCAAGTGGTGGCACTCATTGATGATGTAAGTCAACCTAGAATACAAAGATTTACTGAACTCAATGTCTTTTGTTCAATAATATAGGTAGATCAAGAACTGAATTGAAGGCAATTGATTTGTCTTTTGCAGTGTTGGGTAGGAACGGAACGAAATAGTTCCGTTCCTAGGAACTAGTTCCTTTTCTTAGGAACTATGGAACGTCTTAGTTCCTTTTTTCTAGGGAGGAACTATGGAACGATTTAGTTCCTTTTTTTGAGGAACTGTAACGATTTTTGCTAAGTTCCTTTTTTAAACTAGACTGTACTTTTACTCCAAAAAACTGCACTCCTCTAGAAGCCAGATATTTGTTTAATTCTGTCAGAAGTCAGCTATTATAATTTGGCATCTAAAAATAACTCAAACCAGTCGTCACCTACCCTAACACAATCAATGGACATCTATCTATACCTGTAGTCGTGTGGCCAACCCTTCATACCAAACTTCATTCCTAGCAATGACAGTGCGCAGGCACACAGATTTCAGATTTCAGATCGTCATCTTTTTAGCTTTTACTTTGTTTCCTTCCTCACATTTCCTTTCCGATCACTGTGTAGGACACATCACATCGCCACTGAATTTTTAGTTTTTACGAATCTTCTTACATCTTTTATAATCTTTTCAAATCTGCTGTGATAGAGTTATTCGATTTTTAATTTTCAATTTGCAGATTGCAATTTTTAATGTTCCAATTAAAATTACACACTTCTTTAAAAGGGAACTAAAAGGAACTAAGTTCCTTTTATAAAGGAACTAGGAACGGAATAGTTCCTTTCATTATTGAAGGAACTGGAACTGGAACTAGTTCCTTTTTTCGGCGAGGAACTTGGAACTGGAACTAGTTCCTTTTCAAAAGGAACTTACCCAACACTGGTATTTTGTAGAGATTAACCTTTTAACTGAGTTATTTTGCATTCTAGCCCAGTCAAACATATTTTTCTCAAACAAATTCTAATAGTTAGATAGGTATAAGTATTATTCGACTGCTAGCATAGTGTTAATAATTCTTTACTTGATGCAACTGCTTGTGCTTTCTTCACAATATCCAAAGATTTCCTTTCAAGATTTTCCAATATGTATCTACTTTCTGTATACTTCCTCTTCACTTCTGATAAAAAAAAAAATCCCTTCGGTCCATTACAAAAAACACTGTATCATGGAACTTGTCTTTCAGGACATGTGCATCAACTGTGGCAAGTGCTACATGGCATGCAACGACTCGGGATATCAAGCCATCACGTTTGACGAGCATACACACATCCCTCACGTGACTGACGACTGTACTGGATGCACCTTGTGCGTCTCCGTATGTCCGATAATCGATTGCATAAGTATGGTGAAGAAAACCATACCGCACGTTATAAACCGTGGGATTCCATCACTGGGTCACTGAAGTAGCCTACACACACCTGCGAATGAAGTTACCTACACATTCTAGATTCATTTACAAATAGATAATTACACTAAATGTTTTAAAATACTCTCAGAGTTGCTTTAAGAGCTCTAGCCTGAAATGTAGGCTAAAATAAGTACTATAGAGCACGGCTACGAGAGATTCATATTAATTGGCATCTGTACGTTATATATCATATCTAATGTTGTGCATAATAAATCTTTGGAATTGATGACTCATTACTATCAGTAGATACCTACCTACTTTTATATGTAATGCCATGTTGTTAAAATAAATCTGGAGCTGCTGAATTATTTTCACTGGTAAGTGGTAACAATATAAATAAGTTGTTATGTATACCTACCTACCTACCTACCTACGGCTACGGTCTACCTTACCTAAACCCAAATGTTTCGTTTTTGGGGTAGGTAGCTGTAGGTAGCCTACTTACCTTAGAATAAAAGTCAAACAATAAATTTACTGACCTCTACCTCTACCTAAACTACCTCACTAGGCAGGTAGTAGGTTATTTATTATCTAATGTGAAAATGAAATGAACAAATTGGGGTAAAGAATAGTTCAATTAGGTAGGTAGATATGTTATGTTATGAAAGAATCAGAGAGAGCAGTGGAATACAAGTGCGGAGGGACACACTTTAAGACAGAGGTTACGGATGTGTTATTCCACATGCACACTCGGAAGGAGAATTTAATGAACAACAAAAGTTAGCAGTCCTTCCTTGCAAATTGATGTAGAAGAGATCAGTTCTCTCTACTTCCTTGAGTATAAATAATTATTATTAATAACTGATTGTATGAATTACCTAATCTAGCCAGTCATGGCTATGTGGCATGTTGTAAAAAACAGGTTAGTAAAATTGGTTCTTGAGCTTGAATTGCCCTTTGAGCGGCATTGAATTGTGGGATGTTGACGTCACCACAAATGACAAGTAGGCAAATGTATGAATAGGCATATGTATGACATCCATCCACTATAAAATTTCGAGTATGTGGGTGGCACACAATCCCTAATAACTGTGATGTAACCAAGTTTTAGGTGAATTGAAACACTCACGATTTCATAAGACAGTGTCTGATCATGATATGAGCTCTCAAGCTCATAGTGAACACCCCTGCTGAAAAATCTTAGCAAGATCTTGCTAAGATCTTGCCAAGATCTTAGCAAGATATTGTAAACAAGATCTTGCAAGATCTTGCCAAGATCTTAGCAAGATCTTGCAAGATCTTGGCAAGATCTTAGCAAGATCTTGCAAGAACTTGGCAAGATCTTGCAAGATCTTGGCAAGATCTTGGCAAGATCTTAGCAAGATCTTAGCAAGATCTTGTACATTTTGCTGCCAAAAAAACGTTAAAATTTCATAAAAAAATAAAATTTTCTATATTTATGAATACTCATTTGCATTCGGGAAACCTCTTCTGAAGTATTGGACAAGGTTTGATTACACATTTCAATTATAAAATCCCGTGGAACTGCCGTGTTTTGAACCTGCGATCTCGTGGTCCGTAGTCGAGCGTCTTACCGAGTAGGCCACCGGTGCAGACAAGACTTAGCTGCGCTAATAGTGATCATATTGAGTTTTCATATTTAAGTGAACATATTTATATTATTTAGTGGATCATTATATTGTTATTAACATGATAAAATAGGAGAAACGATAAATATTAAGATTTATTTATAAAGTAAATTGATCTGTGATATTTCCCCATAAAATATATCAGCTCACGCTCTGTAGTATAATTACTATAGTTTATTTTACTAGGTGATGTGGTGCAAATTTTCTAAGTCAATGAAGTAAAAATTCTGTAGTTTATATACCTTACTACTACAAATACTGTAGTAAAAAGTCAATGTAAGATACTTCAGAATTTACTAAACTACAATATAAATCGGCTATAGTAAACATACTGTAGATTACACTTTTCTTTACTACAGATGAGATACTATAGATTTTCAATGAAGTATATATACTACCTATAGAACTTACTATAGCAAACTTATTCTGTCTGTAGTCAAAGTACTCTAGCTACATACTTCGAATTACTACAGTGAAGTACGTTCCCTATAACTTTACTATAGAAAACTGCAGTATATATCGCAAGTAGTAAAAACACTATAGTACATACTTAGAATTATTATTATTATTTATTTATCAACAATTACTACAGTAGGTCAAGTATATTTACTCCAGAGTAAAAAACAGTCTATTTCAGCGGTAGTAAAAATACTGTAGTTTATACTTTAGTTTACCACCGATACTGTAGAATTTACTTCAGTAATCTATGGTATTATGGAGTAAGTTTTTGCATGTACTTCAAGTACTATAGCACATACTATAGTTTACTACACGTTATTACATAATACTTTGGAATACCTACTTCAAAATATACTATAGGAAATTTTCCTAAGGGCCTTAGCAAGATCTTGAAAAAATCTTGGTAAGATCTTGGCAAGATCTTGGCAAGATCTTGATTAGGTCTTGTCAAGATCTTGATAAAATCTTATTAAGATATTACCAAGATCTTACCAAGATCTTGGTAAGATCTTGGCAAGATCTTGATTAGGTCTTGTCAAGATCTTGATAAGATCTTATCAAGATATTACCAAGATCTTGGTAAGATCTTGGCAAGATCTTGGTAAGATCTTAGCAAGATCTTGATTAGGTCTTGTCAAGATCTTGATAAGATCTTATCAAGATATTACCAAGATCTTGGTAAGATCTTAGCAAGATCTTGTTTAATACAAGATCTTGCAAAGACCTTACCAAGATCTTGTCAAGATCTTGGTAAATCCAAGATCTTGATAAGATCTTAGCAAGATCTTGGCAAGATCTTGGTTAATACAAGATCTTAGCAAGATCTTGCAAGATCTTGGCAAGAATTTTCAGCAGGGACAAGTTATCTAATCTCGTTTTAAAGTCTGATAGTCTTGGTGAATATCTCGTTACATAGGTCTACCTAATTCGGTAAAATTTACGAAGGGGAATACTTACCAGTCCTCCTTTGTCAGGGCGGGACGAAGAAGCAATGCTAATGGTATTCCCTTATCGAATATTTATCTTTATTTCTTACCTACCTCGTAGGTAGTACATACCAGTACCTAACTCAACTTACTAGGTAGGTAATATAATATCACTGGCAGCTATAATGCCAAGTTTCACATTGCGCGCGCATAAGTTTTACCATCGACTTCCGCTCAGTATGGAACTCGCGACTGCTATAGCTACAGCACTGAATGCTTTCGCCGATGTCTGAAGCCACACTGCAAGCCAAGATTCTGGCAATATAAAGACATATTACTAATTTTGTTCAATGCTAGGTCATTCCTTCATATTTATAACATAGACTAAAATTAAGCATATTGTTGTGCTGCGTCAGCTTCCCTGCAATCTTAGCCTATGTAAGACGATCTCAGCTGGATGAGTGAAGAATTTGACCTTGGTCTGTACATAAGAACGGGGCGGTTCCGTTTGTCACTAGACATCGACGACAGATAACTGGCCAATCGCATGTCCCCACCCCCAGTGTACGTCAATAGTTTTACTGGGCAACCCAAGGAAAAAACTTCTCTATGGTTAGACAAATTCGAACTTGCGAAAATTAAAGCTGGGGAACTTAAAAAAAATAACTCGATGGTGAGGCAGAATTAAAACTTGTGAAAATTTCAAATAAAAAACCTGCAACCTCGGCCAAATTTGAACCGGCGACCCCTTGCACCGGATTCGAACCGGGGATCTCTTGCACCACAAGCCAATGCGCTATCCATAGCGCCACTGGGACGGCGATTCTGGAAACCGTTCGTAAGCAAATAAAAATATATAGAAATAGGTAATATAAATATAAAAATATTAAATAAAATAAATATATAAATAAAAACGTGCGTAACGTTCGCGCATCCCCTACTGCGCAATGTGAAACTTGGCATTTTAGCTGCCAATGTAATATCGTACCTTACCTACCTACCTACTAGGTAGGTGGGTAGGTAGGTAGTAGTAGTCACACCTACACCTATGCAAGATCGATTAATTCCTTTCCTAACATTAAACTGTCTGTGGGTTTCTGCTTATGCACAATACCTAGGTAGTACTAGGTATAACTAACAAACTGGCTTATGTAAGCTAACAATAAATACATACAATACAATACCATACAATGTACTTACATGGATAAAAGGAGGCGGTTAAAAACTGATGGCTTAGGGTCAGAACATGTGAAGAGTTAGGTTATCTATTGTAATCGACCAATATACAAAACAGAATGTCTATCCCATTAGGTATTGTATTAATAGATAGCTCAATTATTATATTATGATTATATTCACCTTTCTGGATCGTCCCAAGTCACAATATATTCACAATCAACGATTCAGTGAGCGTACACGACAAAACAAAACAATTCCATGTGATGGAAGTTCGCAGAAGAAGTTCGTTCATATGAGTGATGTTGTGATTGGTTGGTGAGAAGAAGTTCAAACCCGATCTAACGAACGCAAACGTTCGATTTTCAACTCCGGCCATTTTCTTGCCCGAGCAATAGCTATGACGACAGAAATTAAATATTGACCAATAACTGAAGAGTTTGTGCAGTCGATGACGTCATTGTGATTCTATGTTCAGGAGACTTCATACACGGCTTTTGATTGGCTACAATGAAGACACGGCATGCTTGATCACTGGAGGCTGTGGCGCGTTGATTTAAAATGATAGATCATCGTCAAAGTGAGATGATCGACATCAATAGCCTAATATATGCTAATAGGTACTAAATTTATATCTTAAGACTTCCGAGAGTTCGTATAAGTAACTGCAAAACCGGGATCAGGATCTCATCTTACTGCTGCGATTATCAGTTATTGATTTACACCTATTGTTGGAATTTTAAAACAAGTTATAAAAAATATTCTCTCAATGCTTCCAACTCTGAATTCAGTTGAAAGATGGAGATTAGAAATAGAAATGTGAAAATTTATAAATTATTTTGAATAATAGCACTTTAAATTCTCTTCAAATTGACTACAGTACAATCTTACGGGTCAAAACAATACCTACTATGGTACCTAATGCCATTTTGTCAACAATTAATAAATTTCTTGCGGATTTAAAGCATGGGCTGCTTTCATTTCCATTTATCATCCAAATAGTTTTAATAGTTTTATATTGGACTTGTGAGGCATGACCCTGTTGTAATAAAGATGTAATTAATCTATATAAATAAAGTAGGTAGAATGTCTGTCTGAATCTACTCCTACACACTTTGACTGATCTCAACCAAATTTTGAACAATTGCCCTTCAGAACTCTGCAAACAACCTACAGAAACTACCCCATCCCTCTGATCACCCTAAAAAAAAATCCCGAGCAATGACGAGCAGGTCAGCTAGTAAATAATAAACTTTATACCTAGTTTTAAAATATAAACAATGATATTGACCTTGGTTGGCATTATCTGAAGCTAGGGACACTGAATGGTCATTGGTACAAATATAATAATAATTTTGCATAAATTTATTTATTTTCAGTTTTCTTTAGTTGCCATAAAGGGGTAGCATTGGGGTGTAAACTTCTATAAATGTTCACTAATGGTTTCATGATTATTTTGCACACAGTAAGCTTAAATATGCAAGTTACTATAAAATTTAACATTGATAAACTAGAAAATTATTAAGTACAACACAATCAGCCCTTCTGCAGCAAATTATTATTATGGAAAAAAAAATATATTGCAGATTTGAGATTATAGAATAAAAATGCAGAACACCCCTTTAGGACTGAAATACATTGTTATTGTTACGAAATATGAGGTCAATCCTCTTGAATTATTCTATTCTAACTTCTATGCATAAACATATGTCGATCCCGGAACCAATTTGTAATTCATTATCTTTTACAACATTACATTACCGTTATATATTTCATACCAAAGTATCTCGAGAAAATATTTTAAAACAATCAAGTAGAAAACTTTGGTGATCAAAATTCACAATTACACATTTTTACCTTACCATATCCATCGCATGCAAGACATCATTCATTAAAGCATTTTTTTTAGCAAAACTGCAGCATCACACCTTTTATGACCTCAATGAATAATTTTACCTAATTATTTCAAATTAAATATTTATCATTAAACATTTTGCAATAAAATTATGAAATATGTAGACCATTTCAAAAAGCAGTTCTTTAATTATTGTAATGATTAGCAGGGTGAAAAAGTTGAATTACACACATTAATCACTAAAGCATATAGGGACGATGTTAATATAATTTTGTGAGGTAGTATTCCATGCTAATGTATGAGCATATGCTAATAGATGAAGATTTTGCATGTAAGTGGATATTAGAATAGAATCAGTAATAGGTACTAATAACAATGGCAAAATAATGTGCAACAATTTGAAATGGTCTATCAGTGAAATTATATATATTTTTTTTTCTTTAAAGCACCATTAGTTAGTGTTAAAAATTATCAGTGTATCCTTCCTTCCCATGAAAATGATTTCGTGTAACTCCATACTGATCGATAAATTTGATCTTACTGACATCGATATTCTAGTATAAACTAAATAAAATCTAATTGTACAAAAAGACTGAATAGCCGTTTTATAGTAATAGTATTTTTAAGATAGTTATTACTTATTATGAATGTATTATATTGTTTTGAAGAAGTATGTGCATTCATTTCTTTGGCAACTGTACCTTTTACACTAAGCAAAAGCTGATAATTATTGGTATCCGATGGTGAGGGAAGGATTTTACGAAGTGATGTCTTGATTACCAGAATCCACCGGAAGATTGACCACCAGGTGGATTCTTCACCCGAATGCACGCTCGATGAGAACTGTCGTCCAGCTCAGCTGAAAATGTTCAAATGTACAATAAGGTACAAAGCTATAAGTTAAACTCGAATCAAAATCACACATGCACAGAAAATAATTCAAGATTTGATCAAATTTTTAATCATTAAATACTCTTTCATTTCACAAGCGAGAAGACACTTAAAGTCACAGTGAATTCCGGGAACATGTTTGAACCCGGCATTGGAATGCATTCTCGAAATGCAAGTATAAAATAACAGTGAAAATCAAAAAGATAACTATTATTACAACAGATTTGTGAAATAAAGTTTTTCTGATTTTCTGTGTCGGTGTGAATGACCTTCTAATAGGTAAGAAATCAACAAAAAATCAAAATGCTGTACCTACCAAATTAAATCTACATTCCTCCTAACTATGTATTTACAAAGGTAAAATAAAATTCGTACATATATTAAATTATCAATGATTATGCAATTTTTTCAAAGTCATGCTGTACAATGAAAACCAGGCCATGCCATTGTTTCTTTCTCTCTGTTTAGTATTTGGAGTTTGTTTTTAATTTTTTGTTACTTCTTAAAAAGTTTCAAACTTCCAATAATATTTATGCAATATGTAAAATTCTCAGCATTTATACCTACCTGACCTATTTTCATGAAAATAGTTATATTTCCGAGAATATTGAAAATAGAAATAGTATATACAAATCAATCATAAAACAATACCAACTTGATTATGATCCATTTTCTATAATCTACACACATCAAACACAATCTCTGTAATGTACATATTTACAATTTGTTAAGGACAAAACCAATTTACCACATATAAAACGTAGACACAAATATATCACTATTTACAAATAAGCATGTACAAATAAAACAGTGGTGAATAGTATTCAACAGATTGCAAACTATGGATCACACTAGAAGAGAAAATAGAACTGATTTACCGTAGGAACTAAAAAGAGTATTAGGAAAATTAACGTAACTACCTGGAGGCTCATGCGAGACAGTGACATCATCATCATGCTCCTTCTCACCACTGATTGAGAATGTCGAGTCTTGAAGATTCCTGCCCTTGCCGCCGTCGGAACAAACGGAAGGCGATGTGGGGTAATCTTCAGCGGTGGGATATTTCTCGACGCCGTTGCTCGGCGTGAACGCTCTCGGAGGAGTGGCGGTTACGCCGTTGATCTTCATAACGCTGATCGGAAGTTCAACCTCGTTGACAGCGTCTGCCCCTCGTCTCACGGCGCGCGGAGCACGTTCCTGAGGAAAACGGGGGTGATTTTTACTAATTTAATTAATATTACAATAATAATCAAATTTAAAACATCAACATGCACTGGAACTCAATTTAAAAAAAAATCGTCTCTCTGCAATACCAGGTGCCTACTTTCCTATGTCATTTTCATATTTTTTAAGTTTTACAAAATTTTCATTTCCTCTGTCTTGTCTTTAGGTCCAACTCTCACAGACCCTACATACGTGAACGTAAAACCCACTTGTAAACTCCAAATATCATTTTGAAAACTTCTATCTAAGAAAACATATTTTG
This sequence comes from Leuctra nigra, assembly GCA_934045905.1. Classification (NCBI taxonomy): domain Eukaryota; kingdom Metazoa; phylum Arthropoda; class Insecta; order Plecoptera; family Leuctridae; genus Leuctra; species Leuctra nigra. Next base: position 25,636,183 of record OW203763.1, on the reverse strand, counting down.
AACCATAGTTAGACTTAGAATATGTCATTAAACTGAAAAAAATATTTATGTTCTGGCTGATTACTTATTACCTCACCCCTCGGCCCTTTAGGACCCTGCACAATTGATAGGCAACCTGACCCTCCCTCCGGACGCCCCCTCTTCCTGGTTCAAGAATTGTTTCGGAAACGCATCGGACATATCAAAAGTATCAAAATACGTATCAAACGTCGCCTACTCACAAAACGTTAGAACACGTGCAACGCCTTACAGATAGGCAAATGCATACACCAATTCATCATTAGATCATGGAGTTATCTATAGATAGAGCTATATTTAACTTCATGAATAAATGTATAACGCTCAGGCAGGGGCTCAGACCATGCTGAAACAACGGACATTAACGAGCCTGAGCCAGTGCAGTGTCAGTCTGAGCCACAAACTGTTACAGTGATCAATGTCAGCACATGACAATAGTGATGTTGGAGAATTGAATTTCATTGAATGTGAAATGTTGAAGTAAAATATCGATTAGAGGAACCCAGAGAAGTTGGATTCTCTGTGAAATAGGTGAAGTGAAAGTGCAAAATTGAACACTCAGGGGCTACTCACATTACCCGAATAATGCCGGGGCCCAGACACCTAGTATAATAAAGTTTATTTTTAGTAAAGACTGCAGGTAAACATATTGAATCAATGGTAAAGCTTAGGTATGATATAAAATTAAAACATATTAAGTCAATATAAAATATTGGAAAAGTAAGTAGGTAAGGAATTATTTACTCTACATCAAATAATGGAACTACTAATAATAAATTAGAATAATGAACCTGACGATAATAATAATTGTGGAGTTCTTACTTCCTCTCTCTGTTTGATGGCTTCGTAGACATACGGTGGATAGACCGGTGTGTGAACGAAGCGACCGTACCCTTGGACAGCTTTGAGATCGCCCTCGTCAACGCAGACCCTGCCGTTGACGATGACAAAGTCGGGAACACCGTGGCACTCCATACCCTGCACACAAGAGATAACCATGTTAGAATTGCTACATGTTAAGAGATTGTCAATCTCAATAGAGCAGGGTCTGAATTCACAAAGATATATATGAGTGAAAAAGTGATGAAATATGATCTATTCTGATCATAAACTGGTATAACTTTGAATGCAATTGCAAACATCCTAATTTACGAATAGAAATTAAGTTTTAAAATGGTAATAGTAGTATGGTAATAGAGACATTTGAAGATGCGAATGCTATTCCTTCAAAAAGCATTGCCGGAATAAGGCTTAAAAAGTTAAAATATTTGCTAAATATTTGCTGTAATAGTGAAGTGAAGTACCAAAGATATGAATAAATGATGAGTTATTCAATCAAATCAATAAATTATGAAAAGTTTTCATAATATCTTTGGAAGTATCTTTAGGTAGCCTTGAATATTAAATGTAGGTAGTGTACTTACTATTTAGCTAGTGTAAGCTAATGAAACTTAGTGTCCTTGTAAAAAAAATAAGTCGACATTTGAAGTAAATATAAGTGATTGAATGATATAGTTAAATCAATGCAAACAGCTGTGGTCTGTCTGTTGAAATGTACTTGGTTTAATGAAAATGCAAATAAAAATTGATAACTTCACAGACTTAGTCACCCTATTTACTGAGAGGAAGATTGTCCCTTTTACTCCTCAGAACAACTGCATCACAAACAATTAAATTGAAATCAATGAATCAATTGAACACTTTTGAACTTGATAATGTGAGTTGGTCAAACGAGACATATTCTTACTTACCTCAAAGATATTGAAGTCTACAGCCTGGTGGTGAGTTTTAGCTGATATGGTACGAGTTTTCACAGGATCCCAAATCACGATATCTGCGTCAGAACCGACTTCAATGCAGCCCTGGAAAATTATGGGAATATTTAGTTCAGGTGCATATTGCCATCAGGAACAAATGTAAATGAAAAGAGACAAAATAAGATACTCTATGCAGAGGCACTGCAACTTGCAAGAAAAATCCAATAAAATCTGTAAACAAGAAAAGGCCCCAAATAAACCAAATAATGTGCTTTCATTAGGTAGTAGGAAGGTACAAAATTATTTTTATGTAACAGATATATTCAAATAACATACAAAGTGTTAACTAGGTATACTTCCAAATTTTTCCAAATTCCAATGTTCAATTCCAAATTGAATGTTTGCTCCTTAAATTGCTTATATTCCTTTGAGGCTAAGTTTGTAAACTGCAGCAAAGTGTGAGTTTTTCATACCTTCCTCGGGTAGATGTTGAAGATCTTGGCTGCATTGCTGCTCGTAACGGCAACGAACCGCTCAGGAGTCATGATCCCAGCGTGGACTCCCTTCTCCCAGATGACAGACATACGATCTTCAACGCCATTCACTCCGTTCGGAATCTTAGAGAAGTCATCTTTGCCCAATGCTTTTTGATTCGTGTTGAATGTGCAGTTGTCACTTCCAGTTAATTGAAGACCATCGCTAAAACATTGAATAACCAATCATTTCCATTTCCGCATTACAAACAATATTTTGTACACATTATTTTTCTCAAAATATTAATCAGATTTTTATTTTGTCTTTTACCGTACACTCACATACTGGCGAAACATGCATATAAGTCACATGCACAATGGGAGCATGTCAGAGGCATTTTTAAAAACAGTGACAATTTTTAATGAAAGAGTGCTCAGTGGATTGTGTACAAACCAAACCAGTCTTGTGGGGACAGAGATTTAATCTCTAATGTGGGATCCTATTATTTCATCTACACCTGCTTTTGTTTTGAATAGAATATAGAGCATGGCACCGAATTGTGCTGTTTTTTGTACATTTTATATGTATAAAAGACAGAGCCAGACAGACAGGTGTGCACCAGGTGTGGCCTTGACACTTGAGATACCAGATGTTTTACTGTTGTCCACCACAATGGTGGAGGGGAGGGGTGGTTATGCATGCATGCATACTACAACTTACATTAAATTGGTTTAGGTACCTAACAGAGCTCATTCTGTTAAGAGTTCTTCAAATGTTTGCTATTTAGGACAGACCTTGTGCTCTGATGTGTGAGTGTACGGTTTATAAATTGTTGAAATTATTATATTGAAATAAGAAACAGAAATATAGGTAACATTAATTCCTGGTGAATGGTTGTTATGCTGCTAATACTTACATAACATGGCATACTAAAGAAATAAGTATAAATGATTATGAAAAAACAAAGCAAGGCTGTAAGCTATGTTAGTTTGTGGACAAAACAACACAGAACATCTTTCAATATTTGATAGCAAGTTTTAAAAATTGGAAAAACTTGAATAAAATTCCCATAAATAGTAGTGATACAAAATAAATTATTAATGAGAATATAGCACCACATACAGATATGATTTAAGAAATTCTGTCATTGCAAACCAAACAGAGGTAATTTCTTAATATTAAAGTTAATACAAAATGCATTTGAAAACAAGTATTTAGATAATTTTAAATGTACCCTTTCCCATTTAAAACTCTTTACGAGGAAAAATGTAAAATGTAAAACAAATCAAAAAAATTCTAATTCCTACTAGCTTGTTTATCTCAAATGGATTTCATTGTTTACCCAAGAATAATATGTTAAAAGGAATAAGATGCTTTCGTCCCAGCAACTTGCATTTCATTAAATTCGTAGGAGTAAGCAAACGACACAGAAAACAAATATTGCAAACATGTCTCACTCTATCACCCTCCATCACTTACGAAGCGAGAAGATGCATCAGGTGGTTAGAAGTGGATGGATCAGGACGTAGTGGTGGACTAGTGACATGAGCTGCCGCATGTTGCCAACACTTGTTCCATTGATGAGTGCCGTCACTGCCTAGCGCCGATGCCAACGATTCCCCGTACACCACAGAGCCGTCGTTGCGTTTTCGAGCGATCACGTCACCGGACGATTTACTCATCACACGAACAACGTAGAGCGGGCAGTTCACCTAGACGAGAATATACCAACACCCCAAAACGTTCAGCGAGCAATCCAAAGCAGAGGATATTATAGAAAGCCACCACAATATTCCCCAAGTATTATTTACAGTTAGTGGGAGTCTTTGGTGAGTGGTGTATATTTCATTACAATTGTGCATTTAAAATAAATTTTGTAAGTATGTAGGTAGATATCATTTTTGTACAAATTGATTTTTATTTGATCAAAATTCAGAATCATTGTGGTATAGATATGATGATTGGTTTTACTATTAGCTTGTTAGCAAAGAGTTTTAAAAAGCGTAATTACCATTTTATTCTAGGTACTTCACTCACTGACTCGCTAATTACTGTAATTAACACTTATAATTAGCAAATTACCATTGTTAGTAAAACAAACACATCCTTACCAACATTACCAACAGCTGCTAACAATGCGCCAAATCCCTCAAAATCAAGCTCAGCAGAAATACCGAGTAGGAACATTCAATTTATAATATTTTATTCTTGTACATTTTAGAAATGAGCTTGATAGGCTTTGGCACAATGTTAGAGTCTATAGAGTAACACATTAAACTTACTTGGCCAAAAGACCCATGAGATATCCTGGCGTGGTTTTGTCAGATCTCAACGGTGGACTTAAAACGTGACAAGCGGCATGGTTCCAACACGTGTGCGAGTAATTGGTGCCGTCGGTTCCCAACGCTGCCGCAATGGTCTCACCATATATCGGCCATCCGTTGGATCTTGCTTCGGCTATTACATTGCCAGCGGCCTTGCTCATTACATGCACTACATACAGGGGGCAAGTCACCTAAGAAAACACATGCGTGAAGAAAATAAAGATTTTCACAAAAGAGTTAGATTGTACTTTTACTTTTTAGTTTTTAGTATGCTTAGGATTCTTGTGGAATTAGTAAGTAAGGTACAGAAACTAAAAATAAATGTATTATATAATGGGTGAGTAATCCAGGACTGTACTATTTCTATTCATTTTATTCTATGTGCAAATGAGATCATATTACATTTATGAGACTGGGCTTATCTTTTGTGTTTTACTTCTGATTGTTATCTTTATTACTACATTTACCATGCAGTTCAGAGACTAGAATTCAAATCACAATTAAAATTGTGGTATTCACATCAGATTTCTTCAATTCGCATTAAATTTAAAACATGCTTGGAAAATATTTTGGCAAAAACCATTTTTGCCAAATTGTCTAAAGAATAAAGCACTTCAAAAAGAAAGACCAGCTAAAACATCATAACTTTTCTTCCTACATTGTCTTTGTAATTTTGACTTGGAAACTTCTCTTGACTGATAAATTACTGGTGGGAAATTTTACTCTACACGTTGTGGTAACTTTGTAGGGAGTTGAAAGACTATTGATTAATAATGATTGACAAACAAAAAGTGCAACACTTTCTTCCTGACAGTTTCAGAAGAAGTCATGTTGGTACAAAAGCTGTGCAGATAAATGAATGTATCTTTTATTTTACTTGCAGAGTTATGTTTGGATTTAGGAAGTCGGGATCAAAATTCAAAATATATGAAACAAATGTAAAATTTAATTACTTTCTATATGCAAACTTTACTTCTAAGTTCTATGTAGAAAGGAATATGGTACTACCTTAACATGCTTATTAATATATACAATTTGGGATAAATCCCAGTAAATTAACATCCTCTATTGAGATTATGGGAAATTAATTAAATAAACAATCTACTCGTGCATTATATTGACAATGTTTGACTACAGGTTCCAAATTTGTATTTTACAACTATTGGGTATCTAGTAGGTGAGATTTTAGTCAAATTATGTACAATCAAAATCAATCTAGTAGGTAATACAAGATACAGTTACGTAACTGTGTTTTACTGGTAAGTAAAGTGGTGCAGTGCACATGCAATCTAATTACATATCAATAATCGAAATAGAAGTAACTGACCTTTTTTACTGCTACATAATCCAATGAGAATTGTCTTTGTAAAATTGTACAAAACTCTAATATCTAGCATGAAACCTTGTTATGTAAATTAGGCAATCTTTGGGTTTTTTATTACGGCATGCTGTTGCTATCAGATAGTATATGTCTAGAGAAAATATAATTAAAATAAAAACAGATCAAATCTTTTAGCAAAAAATTCAAAATAATTATAGTTCAACTTCTTATCTAGACTGAATTTATGCCATAATAAAATGTTTATTATATTTTTTATCATATGCAATTTTTACTTAGACCTATATCTTCTAGTTTAATGATCTTATTTTCGAGTAACTTATTTCAGTCAACCTCTAAAACCTGATAAGCATATGAAAGTCAAGGATGTACAAACCTGGTTGGCAATGACACAGGCTCGGTTTACTGCTTCGGCCTCGACATCCTCGGGTCGCGACATCTCGTGTCCCTCGGGCCCCGTGATGCCGGCTCTCAACAGCTTTTTCACGTTCTGTCAATTATTCAGTTTATGATTAGAGCTACGCTGGGATAGTTTCAGAAACATGAAAAGAGAATTATATTCGAAAGTGATGTTAATGTGTTTTTATTTACTGTTTTCCAAACTAAAATAGTATACTAAATTGGGACTAGATATACAAAAATTTTTATTGCTCATTAATTTAAAGTTCATTCACGATTAGAATTGCAAGCCGTAATGGCGGCGTGTACTACCGTAGTCAAGTGAACGTATACCTAAACATGTAAATATCAATATAATAATCAAAAAATTTGTATAATACGGCTGTAGATAAAAATAAATCAATTTTATTGGATTTTTATAATATTTACTACTATTAAAAATTGTGTATTTGACATAATTTATACAATTTCAATAATACAAAGAAGAAAGTCTTGCCATTGACAGGGCAGTGTTCAAGTGACTGACCAATGAACGACGTGATCGACTAAAACGTCAGTGATATTCTTATCGTGAACGAACTATACATAAAAATCATATTGAAGTCAAGTGAGAAAAATAGTACTGATTATGGTTCACCATGATTTTGACTATTACTTGATGATAGTGATTGCATGATAGTGATAGTGATCAAAATGCTACGTCCTAGTCCTAGGTATTCATAAAATGTCGTATTTTTAATTTATAGAATCAATTAATATTTATAAAATAAATAGCCCTTACCAAAATAAATTAAATTTTACAAAAATCAGATTCAACCAATTTTAGAATTTAAACCTAAATTCATGCAGGCAGGCAACAAATTTCCTACATTTCAACAATTTAATTTAATTTTGCTTTACCACTGTAATTGTAACAAATCTGATTTCATTACCCAATTAGTATTGCGTTTTTAATATAAGAATTACTAATCCTTCCAGAACAAATTTAAAAGAATGCATTACTTTACTTTATAGCTTTTAAAATTTCATGGTTTTATGTTCAATTCCGGTACCTAATGTACCTCTACTTGTATGCAAATATTGCTGATAATGGTAATTACAAAAAGCAATAGAATCAACGTTTTTAATTCCATCTGGTCAAAGAGTAACAACCTCATCACTATAGCAACAGAACACTGAACAGTTACCTCTGCAATGATGTCTCCATTCTCTGCATGGACCATGGCAATGGAGCCCAGTTGTTTGCAGACTTCAAACACAGCATAGAGTTCAGGATCACGTAACATGTATAGATCTTTGTACGCCATAAACATCTTGAAAGAATTGACACCGTGATCTCTGCAGAGTTCTTCCATCTCTTTCTTCACCTAAAGAGGGAGAGAAACATAAAATAGAGTTCGTTGTGATTGTTTTTTTCGATAGTTTGGATCGATTGGCGCCGGGTGGCTTTCAGCTGGGGATGCAGATAGTATCTCTTGGATAATAGTCAATCAATATTTTAACATTTTATACAAATTTCCCCGTCACGGAATATGGTTATATAGTCATTATTGGATATCTTTTAGACTTTTCATGCTTGCTTTTTCACAATGGAGGAAATATTTTCTATCTCAACTGTTTTGTTAATTTATGTAAATAACACCGAATTTATATTATTGCTGTGAAATTACTGTTATTTTGTCAGGCTATATTTTGTATTTTATTACATTCTTCTATGGCACGACTGTATAGATAAAAATGTATATACTTATTTACTTTAGTTGGGTTGGGTGATACAATCAATCAAGTATTTGACGCAGAAAATAATTTCCTATCCTGAAGGTTTTGAAACTGTTGATGGTAATCTCCTAACAAATAAAACTGTTTCGTTTCTTTACCTTATCCGACCACCATGTGACACCGACATGCAGTCCGTAATCACAACAGACTTTATCATCAGCCATTTCCCGCCACCTGCCGAACGCTTCGATCAGAGATTCTCCTTTTCTTGGTAGGACGAAATCCACTAAAACCAACAAATATAAATCATTAGCAGAAGTTCGAAGTACGTACTCATTTATAGATTTTTTAAAAATTTTCATTCAATCCTAGGGAGTTTTTTTTTTTCAAATTGTCCCAAAAAATTTTCGAATCGTTTTTACATTTTTTTAATGTGTTCTACTTTCTTGGCTCATTTCTTAACAATATTCCAAAGTCAGCTACAGTTAGTTCTTACAGGTTCAGCACTTATTATAAATGTTGAAAATTTTCATTCAAAATAATTTGAATTTGAAAGATAGCTTTACAAGTTCGTAGCACTTATTGAAACATTAAACAATTAATTGTATTCAAAATAATTCGAATCTGACAGATAACATACTTATCATCGTCGTGCCTCCCGCCACAGCAGCTTTGGTCCCTTGGTAAAAATCATCAACAGCAGTGGCCCCCATAAGCTCTAACTGCATATGGGTGTGCGTGTCTATGCCACCTGAAATACACAACAATTACAACCATTTTAAATAACCTCTTTAAATTAGCAATAGGTTAATGCGTTTTAATTACAATCTTTTTACTTTAACCACAAGTTACATTTTATTCTACTCGACCACTCCCACAAATGTTTTACTCGAAAAGATCGTTTATGATGATTATTTTACAGTCCGACAAACTGTTTAAATGATTATCTCATCAGCTAAAAGTAAAACAAACGCTAAATACTCTCCGACTCGTGCAATTAAACAATTTACGAGTCATTAACTCAATTAAAATCATTCAATTTAATTATTACTTCGTTGGAAGTAATTTGAAAGTAGCCAAAATTAGGATGTCTAACATATCTTTTTAAAAATCACCGCACGTCTAGTATGCCTATAGGTTTAATTCGCTCTGAGCTTGTGTGCTTGTATAGCGGGGGAAGTTCACATAATACTATTGCGCACCGACGCGAAACAATGACATAAAACCAACTGGTCTGCATCAGTGGCTTTTGCAAGAATGTAAAACCGTCCCACTCACACACGTTCGAGCCCGGGTCAGGTTTTGACCCCAAATAATCAGAACTATAATTTAAATAAGTACCTACCTAATAGCTGAAATGCAATTGTCATTATCTATTTGATTTAGAACTGGAGTTTGAGTAACCAAACATGTGTCCGATGTAATTGTGTTGAATTTATTTTCATTTGATAGAACGTTCATTGAATGTTGCTTCTAATATCATGACTAAGATATCGCGATATATTTATTGAAGGCATGAAAATAAACATAATCTAAGATCTCTCATTTCTTCTAGACAGTCGACGGCTGTTGCTGCCCCCCCCCCCCCCCCCCCTCCCCACCGCCCACATACACGACTGCATCGCTGCACCGCCTACCCTCTTGTCGTTCCAACTTGCATCGAGGGCGTATGACCTCTAAAGACCATGACAGTGACACTTACCTGGCATGATAAGTTTTCCCCTGGCATCAATGATTCGTGTTCCTCCAGGAATAATCAAGTTGCGTCCAAGTTGTTTGATAACGCCATCCTCAATGTAAATGTCGCCGTCGACGGTGCCATCGTGGTTCACGATTTTACCATTTTTCACGAGAAGGCGATTTTGAGCGCTCTGGAATCAAGACAAATTAAAGGTAAAGGAAAGTTTTAATAGAAATGAATCGTGTAAAATAAGACATGTGCTGTTTATATTTGTCTTTTGGAAACAATTTTATCGCTAGTTTAAGAAATGACTCGAATCTGAGCGATGTAATAAGCTAAGCTATTAATTATTATTAGAGCAAAGTAAGTTATTGTCAAAACAAGGGACAGATGTCCAAAACAAATTGATGGCAGCTCAAGAGTAATAACAGAGAAAGTTAATTGACTATGGAAATTGGAGAACAGAAGATTGCTACGAACTGGAGAGAGAGAGAGGCAAATAAGCGTTGTCATAATAAGAATAATACTTGTTGAATTTTAGAACAGAAGGAAATAAGGTTAGCAAAATCTCAATGGATAGTACACATATAAGGTACAGATAGATGTACTGATTTACTGAATCTATACAGAATTAAATTTAATTAAGTCAGCATAGAAATACAAAGTTCATGTTATATACTAGCTAGCACTCGTTAAATCAAGAAGCAAACATATAATAATAAATTAAAACTACATTCAAGGCCATATTCGTGAGTGTCAGGGACAGGTTAACACATGAAAACACCTTATATAAGCAGCCGGCCGGCCGGCAAAGAAGATGAACAAACTGGTGCAAATTGTGTACCAGTTACGTGCGTACAACCACGCTTTCAAACAAGATCGTTACAGCATCCATTCCTGACTCTTCACTTATTCGTCAAAAGAAAGCTTTATTTGTTCCTCCGAGTTCTGTTTTCTAAACAAATATTTACGCCTCACGCCTTCTTTTCCAAGACCGCTAGTCGCATGATCTGGCATTGTGGAATGAATTGCGTGTAATAGCTGGATTTCGTGTTGGGTTTCAAACAAACTGTATGCAAATCTCATATACATCTACATTTTACATAAGAAAAATAATATCGATTTGAAATAAATTGATATGTATCATGAAGAAAATCTCAGAGTTAAAGTATGCCACTGAAAAAATAAAAAGGAATTTATTTCACGCTGTCAAAACTAACAAGGTATAAAAAGGACAAAAGAATATTCAGTTGATGTATGAAGAGAAATAACAAAGGAATTGTATTATACAGATTGATCGACCTGCGTGGGAAATGAACCCGCATCTCACGAATGACACACCGGGTGGGTTAACACCCGAGCACCTGATTTCGGTGCATTATACGTATTCAAGTCCGATGCGTCTGTATGAGGGTGCAAGAGAGAACGAGAGAGAGAGTGAATCGGATCAATACCCCTGGCGGGTAGACTACACGCCTTATCTCTCATCCCCTAAATGCCTAACCATACAGGCAGTGTCCGACTCCGTTCCGTTCCGTTCTGCTAGTGACAGGCACGGATTGCACATTACGAACAGAGATGTAATGGAGCTGTTTTTAGATTCTAATAAACAAAATTCAATCTCTCTGAGAAACAGAAATAGAGGGGCTATGGATATTTTACGATTTCTGTCATATTTCGACAGCCAGCTTCTAAGAGGGAGATTTTTTTTTTAGAGTGGAGAGGATTTTTGTAGTGTCATTCGCAGATAATTTAAAATTGAATGGCAACAGAATTAATAAAGCTTTGTTACATTGTGGCAGGGGTTCCTTACATATGAACAAAGGGATGTTGCACGAAAGCGGTTGTGACTAGTAGGAGAAACCACCCTAAAGGACAAACAAGTCGTTTCCGCTTATGTGCTGTATATAATGGATTGGTGCAAGGGAACTCGCGTCTCCATAAAATCGCTATCAGTTGAAAACATTTATTACAGACTCTGGCAGCTTAAAATGATCGCAGTAATAAATCCCCATATCAATCGTTCAAGATAAAATAAGAGACATTTCCTTCAAATGTCTATTAAATTCATCTTACAAAAACAAATCATATTTGTCTAAGTATCATTGATAAATGGATTGTTTTTCGATTGACACTGCGGCATATCACAATAGAAGAAATGACATCTGCACATAAAACTAAAGAACAACCCCTAAAAACAAACCCCCACTCTGAGACATGTGAATAGTTTTACCTGAAGATGTATCGGCACTTTCTTCACTGGAGTACTCATTTTGTCAACGACCTGCTGTGAAAAAGCACGACAAATATACAAATGCCTCACTCAATCCTATACTCTACGTCACTTTGCGATAAACGTCACTACGTAAATATTAAGAATCTAAGAATAAAATTGGACAACAATCGCGATGCATAAGAACCCGCCTACAGTCTCCACCAAACCCAGTTGGAATAAACCTGGTGCTGGCAGAAACGCGCTATGCTGGCCCTAGTACTAGCTTCCCGCTACCTCTGCCAGCGGTTCGGTTGCGCGCGCAGCCAAACTATAGCACCACCGAAACATTTCAGTCAATATGGGGGAACAACTCAACTCATCATTACATATGGGAATGAAAAAAAGATTACATTCTCTCTCTCTGTACTAAGCACTTTGGAAAAGGCACGGTCAACGCTCTAGGCACCTCCGGACCCGACAACTTCCCCCCAGATGGGTGTCGAGAGACAGGATGCAGTTGTCAAGCCATAAAATACGCATCATCCTGTATGATATCATACAGTAGAGGCGAATAATTAATGTCCCCTTTGCCTAATAAACACCTGAGGTGCATGAAAGACACACAAATGTCTATTGAGTTGAGATGGTTTTGTTGGCACGCCTCCGCATAAAAAATCTCAAGAGGATTATTGTCCGAGGCTTTTGACTTGTTGAGCCTGGATTTGAAAGAGATCATCGAACTTACGTGAGCATCCCACGGCTGTGCCTCCTCCTGAGATGCATGTTCGGCTTGGACCACTTCCTCGACCACAGATACTTGGTCCATCTAGAAGATAGGACAGGGAAATTAGCGGTGGTTGATTTGAATAGACTCGTTTACGTCGTTGGCACTTCCATCAAATACACATCACGCGATTATTGGGCTTTCATTCATTTAATAGAACATTTATTTAACCAGATCCAGATCCAGAAACTATAAATTATTAATATCAGAAAGATAATTTCACAGACTTGTTATCCGAAGGCTAACAAATCTGTGATTATTTTAATGTATGTAACGTGACCATTAACACTAATCTGTAATACTGAATGTATTTATAGCATCATGTATATTATTTATTGCGTGAGCTGACAACATTATGCAAATATATTTCATTATTTAATAACTTGTTAAAAAATGAATTTCTATAAATAATTAAATGGGGAAAAATTACCCTAGACGATCTTCCAGACGACGCTCGTTCTGACGGCATTTCCATTGAAAGTGAAAACGCGTCTGGAACGTAGCCGAAGAAAGCTTTTCCCATCGGCCTCGCTTGAGGCTTATTTCCACCTAATCCAGGAATCCAACCGTCGCCGTCCATCGTATTGACCTGAAAAGAACATTCATTATAACCTACAAATCGATCAATTTCAGCAGACAGGCGACAGACAAAAGTATCAAAATACATTTATCAAAATTCTTTAAAATGATTAATTTAAAAAAAAATCCAATTTTATCTTTAATAAAATATTTGTAATAATTACCTTAAATACACGTGGTCTTTAAGGGTTGTAAAATCGAGATGTCAGTAGATGTCAGTGTTGAAGTCTGGTTAACAACTGATAGCAATGAACTTGGTGGTTGGTTCACTGCAGCGGCGCTGTTGCGTCGATCGATCCGAGACGACGCCGACGCCGACGCCGACGCCGACGCTGTACCCACGACGCCGACCAACCGCTGATGTAATCTTCGGACGCAACTGGGCATGCTCACACCTGGGCCAACACTTGAAGAACATTTACGCACTAGAAGTTAACTTAAGACTATCGCAGAGACCTCTCAGAACATCTTGAGTTGCCAACAGATGGGTACAGAAACCAATTGGTGTAAATTTCATTTCGTTAACCACTTCAAAACATCAATTGGCAATAATTAAAATTGTATGAAATAATTTTTAAGCTGTAGTTGACTATCAGGTCATTTTATCATCATTTATCATTGTCCAATGATGACAATTGTTTGTGCGAAATCACCCAATTCCTTAATCTTCAGTATTATTTGTAAATAATCACGATTTTATAAGAGAATATGTCTTTATTTCGTTTTAAATAATGTGTAGAAAATATATACAGAATATAAGAGTACCTAATCTATATACCTACTCTTCAATATTAAAATAGTTATTTCGAATAAAAATACTGCAATTTCCAATTCATGCCAATTCATGACGCATAGAAAATAATTAAATACCGATACTCAATACATACAAATTAATAGGAAAGTTGCAATTTTGCATTAAATAATCTGTGTACTATCTTCACTGATGATTTAAAAACTAATCATTTCACATTTGTACAATAAGTCGATCTTCATTGACTTTTGTACGAGCGAAAATGACAGCGTCGTGAATGGTCGGGAAAATTTTAATTGGACATGGGACGTCGTCTAGAAGACCGCATTTGCTTAGCGTCTCGTACACGGGGCCTGAAAGTAGAAGAAGCTTACTGTAAATACATTCTCAATCATTTCTTAAAGTGTCATTCATTTCATTCACCTGAAATCCCGGCAATAAATAGAGGGACGTCGATTTTTTGAAAGTCCTCGCCAAGTATCCGCAATGCATTGACCCCAGATGGATCAATATAGCTAAGAGCCGAGAAGTCCACAATCAAGTACTTGAGCGGCACCTATGATCAGTTTCAAACATTAAAACACGCAACAACATGAACTGTGCAACTCGAACAGTGATCTACTTTACCGGCACAAATGTGTTTTGGTACGAGGCTGAGGTGCCGTAGTCGTCGATAAATGTAAGATTCGTTATTCCATCTTGAAGCTGAAATTAATCATTTGAAATTTAATTTATATATTTTTTAATAATTTCGTAAAATGTATTTATTTATTTACTTTCTAAGAAAGTGTTTTCTCACTTACTTTATGCTGGTCGAGATCACTGCGTGTGTCTTTGTTTTTTTTACTGGACTTTTCACGTTTTGACAAAACGCGTTTTGGACAAACGTCAACCAAGCGATATACTTCGCTTATGAAATGAGTTCGACTCGCGAAATTCAATCCTCCGCAATAATGGAATATCTTGATTCCCGCGATTTCATTCGTCTGAAAAAAAAACATTACAAAAGGATATTAAATATGATACTGACACAGACAAGTTTGGAAACTTTTCTCACATTTTTCGCCGTTTGAAACAAAATATCTTATAAGAAACTGGGTGGGTTTTATGGAAAACTTCCAGTGGAGTCAGGATGATAGGAAAGAATGTGCGAAGCGAGAAATGATGATAGGAAGCGAACCCGGCCCCCCGGAGGTTCGAACCCCGGTTCGGTCGGTTATTTCTCGCTTCTGACATCCCTTCCTATCAAAATAACTTATGTTTTTGTTAGTAAAAATGGAATTCCATTTATGTATGTCAGTACCAGTGGCGGCGCCAGGAAATAATCGTTGGGGGGGCAGAGCAGGGGCAAGGCAATTACTTGAGGGGGCAAAGCGAAAAGTCGGCATATTTACCAAAATCATGACCCCCCCCTCACCACAGGGTTCAGCAAAACCACAAAATACATTTTCACTCAAGGGCGTATCCAGGATGAAATTTCGGGGGAGGGGACATTACTAATATTTTGAAAACCACAGTGGAAGAAAGGGGTTCGGGGGCGCAGCCCCTGAAAAAATTTTGGATCAAGGTCATTCGTTTAGGTGCAATTTTGAATCGAAGTGTATAGCTATTTTGGGGAATTATAAATTACAAATTATTCAAAAATTGGTCTAAGAGGTTTAAGAATAGTCAAATATCTTCAATGAAAACATGTAAGTCCGGGGCGATTAGCCCCGCAAAATATTTGGAATTTTAATTCAATTCTAGCCATTTTGGAACGTTTTTGACATGATCGGTCTATTTTATAAAGTTATTTTTTCACACATTATTTTAAATGTGCATATTTTTTTAGATAACCCCTGATTTCGGGGTGGGGGGGGGGGGGGGCTGCGCCGCCCCCTGAATACGCCCTTGGGTTCACTAGTATATAAAAATTATCGTTGTGCAGGTTTTATCACGATATAAGAAAGAATCATAGAATGCTTCCTCAGGAAAACAGTATAGAAAGGCGAGGGGCATGAAATGCCACACGTGCAAAAAATTCACGTTTCTATTCTAAAACAAAAGGTGTTGGGAAAAGTAAAAGTGTCGTCCATGGTATAACCATTGGTATAACTTTATGCTTTTTAGGTTTAATCTGGATAATTATTGTAGTTGCAATTTAATTATGATTTTATATTATTTTTGCCAGGTATAGTGTGCATATATGGGAGTCGTCAAGTGGGGGGGGCAACCGGGGGGGCAAGCCAAGTTTTTGGGGGGCAGTTGCCCCCCCGTGCCCCCTCGTAGCGCCGCCACTGGTCAGTACAGTTTTTATTGCAAGCCATTTTACTATTTCGTACCTTAGCCAGGATATTACATTTATTTGAAAAATGTTCGAAAGCTCGAAGTAAATAATTCAAGAACACATTTGTAAAATGTGAAACTAATTGGTTCACGAGTTGGTGTAGTGAGAATTGACATGGTGGATGGTTTGGCGTGATTCAAACGTCAAAAAGATACATTTAATTCCCCCACTTCCAACCACAGTTCTGCACCGTCTCCACCCCTTAACCAAAAACTCTACATCATCCTTGTTATTACTCCATCATTTCATACAAGAAACAATTTGAATACTAAAATCAAAAACTAAATGTTCACTAAAAAATATGTATCAACATTTTAAAATAGAAATACATCAAACTAAATTAATTCGTCAAATGACACACTATATCGAATATGAAATATATACTTGCCCCTTTATATCGATTAATATCCAAATAAAACTCTGTGCCCGGTATCATGCCCATCAGACAGATGTAAGGTTTCATCCCTTGGACGAATATAGACACCAAGGAGAGTGTGATGCCAGCGAGAAGACCGAAGTCGATGTCGACGAAGACGGCGGTGGCGAATGTTCCGATCCAGACGATCCCGTCGAGGTACGAACTCCGCCAGAATCGGATGAAATGTGTTACTTGCATAAACATCCCCTTCAGTGCCACGACGATGATGCTGGCCAAGACGCACTGCAGAAGATTTATACAGATGAATTAGTTCGAAACTTATATTTTCTGGCTCTGACTTGATTCTCTTTACGGCACGATTGACGTGTTGCAGTTACTTACACAATCTTGATCATCTCGACTGCATAAGTCAAAATAAGAACAAAAGGAAAAATAACGATTATAACGATACAATGATAATCCGGAAACGTCAACATTCAACTTCAAGTATGATAAGCTCAGATTTCCATATTTGGAAGACCTAGGACGGCAGGGTGCACTGAAAAATAATGATTATGTATATAAAAATACTTTTGTAAATATAATCGTTTACAAGATTAGTCAATAGAATATGACAACGATGAACGTCCTAACAATGATCGTCTAAAAATGTATCACTATGATTCACGGTGAGTTGTTCAGAATAATGTAGCAGCAGTACGTGCAGCAAATAAGTAGAATAATGATTGGAGGTTACTTAAAATCTGAAGAAATACTGCAAACTGAGAATAATCGACGACGTGACTTTTGATTAAAAAAAAGAGTACGTGCTTTAAAAAGGCATTCCTACAAACACACACACATACATACAGCAACACAAGCATACAGCAAGCGAAATTAATGCTTTTATAATATTTGACTCATATATTTTGTATAAAATTGATATGAAGTGCATAATAACGGAATAAATATTTCAAATAATAGTTTGAAGTTTCTTGCATGATGCATTATGGTCATTTACA
Organism: Leuctra nigra; assembly: GCA_934045905.1. NCBI lineage: Eukaryota > Metazoa > Arthropoda > Insecta > Plecoptera > Leuctridae > Leuctra > Leuctra nigra. The sequence goes on along the minus strand of OW203763.1, from coordinate 25,618,437 downwards.
TTTCTTGGAAAATATTAATTATCGTAATTCTGAATTGAAGTTTTACACTTTTCTCACAAAAAAGAGTAATACAAAAAGTAATTAATTTCTTTTATAGTATGCGTTTAGTTCCCTTTTCAGTTTGCATACAAAGTCGGTTTTGTAACAGAATCTCAGTTGTCAATATAAAGCGCAAGCGGAAGCTGTGCAAATGATTGCAAATAACTTGAAAGGAATTTTTCATAGCACCATTATGAAAAAATAAATCAAGATGAGGTGAAAAAACGTATAGAAAGATTTTACAATTGTAAATGAATCTGATTGAAGCCCACACCCTCAGTACTCTTATCTACATGTCAATCACATCAATGATTTAAAAGGGTGTTCCTTAATAAACTATAAATAATGAGGAACCATCTTAATAAGCATAATTAGCGATAATGGAACCACTAACAAAATTGGAATGTAATCTCAGTGATAGATCGGACAAGTGGTTATAGTAATTAGTAATTAACATTTTAACTAATTTACAACAGGGCTATTTTCAACTGCGTTCTTTTAGACTACAATTTTCAGCGGACGCGCTTCCTTACCGCTCTTAAGTCCCCACATTCCTTAAATTCATAATTTAAAAAAGCACCTATAACGTCACCCTCGGTTAGTAATATGCACGCAATTCAAGTTTCATACTGAAGACCTAGTAGATTAATTAATTACTAGACTAATTAGACGGGTACGTAGACCATGGAGTTAATGATAGCATTGTCAGACAAAGCGAAAAGTGATCATTTGACTTTATCCTTTTTATCAATTCACCTGAGAAACTAATTGCTCACAGTTTTTGTTTTACCTTCTTGGAATTTCTTTTGAATAATGATCAAAATTCCGAGAATAAAAGATACAAATATTGATCTATAACCTTTGTTGCCAAATTTAGCTGATTGCATAAAAGGAAGACAATAGCAAATTTGCATGTTTTTCTTGAGTGCATTTCAAAATGCAGGTGATACCGTTTTAAACAAGCCAATAGAGATGAGACAATAGAGCTGTGAGATAATAGCTTTGAAACCCAATACAAAATGTACACTTGGTCAAACAAAACTTGAACGTTCAATAAATCTGATAGGCTGATAAATGTAAGATCGCACCATCAGAAGTCAGTCTAAGCGATCTCATTGTCTCACTCTAGTAGGTGACCTCACATTTCAATGATAATAACAAGCTTTGATTGGTTATGGGATATGACCAGCAGTCATTCAAATTTGGTCAACGTTCAAGTTTTGTTTGGCCAAGTGTAAGACATAATCTCTAGGTCAAACTTGCATGCTCATGCAGCACAACTGCTCATTTATATTTAATGTTCATCTTCCCTACAGGTCAGACCGTTCTTCTGATCAAACCAACGTCAGGCCAACGTTGGAATATGCCTCCTCTGCATGGTCCATTTTGTGGATCCATACACAAAATTGAAATAGTACAGAGAAAGGCAAAGGCACATTTTCCATAAATTCGGGCCAAGTCACAGTACCACAGAAATGATGGGAGTCGCTGGAGGGACGGAGAGCTGTTGCAATAATTATTAATATGTACAAAGCCATTACGGGATATGGCATATGCGTGGGAGGAAATTGGCATGAGGCTAGAGGGTGTGCAGCGTCTGGGCAGAATGGACCACTGTCTAAAGCTTTTGCTGAGGGGAAGTAATACGAATGTTGGGAAATAATCGTTCGTATCCTTCGACATTCGTGAGTGGAACAAGCTGCCTAGAAATGTTGTGAGCCCACTGCCTGATAATGTCAAGGAATTTAGAAGTATCCTTACTGCACTTGGTTGACTATAATTTTTCTATGAGGTAGGTACGTTATACATGTGATAATGATGTGTTTGTAATGTGAATGTGAATGTGTAGTATTTATTACTGACGTGTTAATGATGTGAATCGTTAATGATGTGATGATGGAGTTTAATTTAATTTACTACAAGTACATACTGTGTAACCTAAATGTTTTGTATCCCAGCGAAATTGAGCTCTAAACAAACAACAACCTACACAATAATAAATTTAGCAACCATGCAAACACCTATTCTAGGATTTGCAAACAGTTTTTCAAATCTTCTGATTGTTTCAAAATGAAAATCTATCTAATACCAGTTAATGTTAATACTTTTGGAATCAATCTGTTAGAAATCTTGAAATTATTTAAATTTTAGTACCTACATTTTCCAAGAATTATTTGTAAAAGAGAGCAACGAAATAAATGCAGATTGAATCTTTAATTTCAACAATATCGATTTCATGTCTAATAAAATAAGTATTTCAATTTGGTTGTACCACTTTCATCTGATAACCAAGTTCTAAAGATTTTGGAACTCATACACGTTATTAAATTGCAATCACCACATGCTCCATTTTCAAAGAGTTAGGTATGGAAAGCGTTTTCCAAGTTCAATTAATTAATAAATAAAAATGCATGCATAATGCAGTACCACTGGGATTGCTTTACAAGTTGAAACATACAATAAAAATATAAAATAAAATTTTATTATTGCATAAATAAGTCGTGTCACATAGATGTGAAATAAAATAGTTTTATTATTTAATGTTTTTCATTAAGGTGTAACTACCCTTATGTAATAACTAATAAATAATAAAACTATTTTCATATAATTTCACAAGTTATCCCGATCTTCGTATATTCTGCAATCACTAATTTTATATCCACCTATAGTTACAGCTAATGAAACAAATATTAGCCAACGGACAAATTTCTACGTGCTTTGATAAAAGGAATTACCTTTATGTTACATTTGGAATCGACATCAATATAGATTTTTTTAAAGAAAGAAAATCTATCACTGTATTGTACTAAATATAATTAGATTGTTTCAAATTTAAAATCTATTCTTAGAGGATTCTATGTGGGTAGCTTACCTACCCGAAATAGAATGATTAATTTAGAATTATTATATCAATATCAGGTCCTCAGAGGTAAATGGTTCGATGTCCATTTCAATGGTTCTTTGGTCTCGACACCACAGAATGCGTCAAAATAAAGGTATATTTAAATTAAAATTAAGGTATAATTTTGTTGACTTCAGTGAGTGATAAGAGTTTTATTACTTGATTCCAAAAGTGTGCAACGCACAATCGAGAAAATGTGCCTCAGAACTTCTACCTCTGAGGTTGAGGTATAGATATTAATATGGATATATAACTTTTAAACCTATCATTTATCACTTCTTTAATATTTAGATATTTACATTTTTTATTTATCTTTCATTTTATGGAAGACCCTTCGATACGTTAGCATATAAAAACAATTCACACCGGTCTTTTATATTTTGTTGTTGGTTTGTTACTCACCCTTGGCAGTGTTTCGAAAAACGGACCAATCCACAGCAAGACAACAAGAAGTATTGAACATGAGAAGATGCTGGCCAGTTGTGTCTTTCCTCCTACAGATTGCTGTATCAGACTTCGAGAGAGGGATGCTGTGAACGGGATACAAGAGAAGCAAGATCCTACGAGATTGCCAACTCCCTGAGCCAGGAGTTCTTGGTTCGAATCCACGTCGTAACTCAGCTTCTGAGCAAACATCAATGCCATGGACATTGATATCGAATAGGCAACCATTGTTATAGTGAAACTGTCCAAAGCCACAGCTGAGAGAAGTGAAAATGGAGGAAAACTTGGTGTTGGCAAACTGTAAAATATCAAGCAGAATTCATTCGATTTAGTTCCTGCATTCGGTAAAAATCAGTGTTCTAATTTCAAAACTACGATGAAGTTAAAATGGTGGTAATGAAACATTCTATGGAAATAATTTTGTCAAGTAATCTGGAAATAAAGAAAATACGGGCAAAGAGAAGGCTAGAAAATTGAGTTATAGATATTAGTAAGCTCGACGAAATGAAGTATAAGCCCCTCCAGTATCAATTTATTTTTTTACTTCAGCTCAAAATTGAGTGTAGAATAGCTGACGTTTATTCTCATAAACGTCAGAGCTAAATTTTTTTTAGTCTTCCAAATTAAATCTCTCTTACTTTTTCTTTATTTACACTAAAATTATTAATTAACCAGATAAACCATTTTTTTTTGTTTTGCGATGTGGGGCAAGGCATATCGTTGTAATATATTTCTAAACAATCAAAACGAATATTATGGACTTAGGTACTGATGGCTGTATGATTTTAACTTACCCTGTAGGGATGTGTCCCACTGTGGATATCGCATAACTTTGCGATAAATGCGCCCATGAAGAAACCAACGTACCGACTACTACAGCTACCAATTCAATTGGTATTGGATACTTGCATTTCTTACTAAACCAAGGCTGAAAAAACAAGGGACGATTTAAAAAATATATATTTCTGAAAACCATTGAGGAAAAACAAAATCTGTTCTGTATGAATTGAGCAATTGACAGTGGAAAAATTAATAAAAACAGTATTATGAAAATAGAACTCATTAACAGAAAAATAATTTCATATTAAGAGGAATTTAAGAAGGATGGCTTACCTTGATAACTTCATTGTTAATTGACAATATTGTTAACGTGACCACTGAGACAACAACTGCAGCAAGATTTGCGGATTGAATGTTGGTAATTAAATCGATGACAGTCTGCGAAGAAAATGAGGGTTGTTAATTATTACTCTTCTCGTGACTTCAAGCGATTGGCTACTTCTAATGAATGTCTATAAAATATGTGGCATGATGAAATGCTAGGGCAGAATAACGGGGTTGGAAAAGGAAGCAAGTTTTAATGACGGGACATTTCATAAAAGCACAGAACATTTATAAAATGATAATCGTTTTATTATACCTAATTGGCACGCTAATTGAAAATTTAAGAAATCTCGTAAGAAATTGTGTCGATATTCTTAAACGGTCGTTGAGCTTCTTATTCCGCGTAATAAGAATACAAAACCAACGCAAAGCAGATTTCTAAGAACAATTATTTTTAATACTTTTCTTATAGAAATGGTTTCGGGCCGTTTGTTGTCAAATTTAGCGTCTAGATGCACTACGTGCACTTCCTTCAAAATAGTTGTAAAATTAAAAGAAACGTGCTTGAAATTGAGAGACGACAAACTTTGCAATTCGATAATTTTGTATCATGTTTATTCATTTAGATTGCTCCAAATAGTCCGATTCGCATTTGCTAATTTTCAGTACTTGGTCTATTGAAAATACGCGATTTAAATGAATAATAAACGAAGCAATAAACTTCGTACCACTGATGAATCATCATGTCTATGGATGAATATGAGAGTAAATTGGTTCAAATACAGTTCCATGATTTGTAGCTGGAACAATTTCAATTCAAATTCTGACCTATTCTGTTTTTAGTGATTTTGTAACTTTCATGTAATGTTAGAAATAAACATTTGTTTTTACCAGAAAATTTAAATTTCTCTATGTTTTATAATGAAAAATTAAGAAATTCGATATTCCTAGATCAACGGGGAAAATTCATTTTATATATATGCCTTTTTAGGATTATGGTAATATTTGTGCATATTTCGATTTTTTTTTAATTGCTCAATAGTCTTTTGACAGTTTTCATGTTGTGATGATGGAATGCTACGTCGAATATTTCCCGGAACTATCAGCTTTTAAACTCATTAAATTATTTATCAGTGGAGTTTTCCTGTTCTCCAAAATAACCGAGAATAATATTCAGGTAATCCACAATGACTCATCGGCATTGACGTATTCAGATGGTTACAAAGTGGCAAACAGACACGTGATGGTTGAAAGTGAGATGAAACAATACGGAACAGACGTTCCTCATAAGTCATTAAATATCAATTGTGTCCAATTCAGTTACTGGCCTGCTTCAATAAGATGTTTCTTAAACAATATTGATGACCGATCAATGATCAATAATTACAAAGTTCAAAGTAATAACCGACAGACTATAGCACTGTTTACAATATTAGAACAATATAAAGTGCATCTTTCACAATACTATTTGAATTGTTTATATTTTCAAAAGTGGATTTAAGTTAATCAAATATTTAAATGACATTATGAATGTAGGTCGGATGTGACAAGAAGTTTGATCATGGTCGTGACCGATATATGAAATCCAGATTGAGAAAATAATGTCCAAACCATTGATAATATTGTTTTCAACATCCAATCAACAAGTGACAGATGATGAGTCATGCTTTGACACAACCAGTATTTTCTTGTTCCAATAATGTGGTTGGCTGTTAGAATTAAAATTTAAAGTGATATAAAAATTAGTTTGAATTCAAGTAAACATAGTAGAAATAAACATACGTGTTTCCCTTGATTTTCTAATAATTGCTTTTAATGCTTTTTGAAAACAAGTCCTTCTATTTCGTATGTAATTAGATTTCTAATATCTTCCATAGGTTCAAAGTGACTATTACATGAATTTCGAGAGAATTATGTAATTAGTCTCCGTTAGAATAGCAGACATTAATAGGAAGCAAACAGTAAAAATTCATGAACGTTAAAATGAGCAAAGTACCTACTCCTCCCAATGTACACCCCCTACGCTGTACATCACTTATCTAATCAAAAACACCACAAGTGGCAACTTACGTAGATTAATTTGAAAGGTCCTTTGTGTCTGGCAGTTTCCATTCCCAGAAGATCCTTAAGTTGCGAAACCAAGACGTGTATAGCAGCTCCAGTTGTAAAACCATTCACCAACGTCTCGGAGAGCAAGGTGCATAGAATGCCAGCACGGCACACCCACATTATTAGCTATACAAATTAAGAAAATTTGCGTGTTACAGACACTTTTTTTGGATACGATTGGAGACAAAAAGGGTTGACGAAATTATTTGAAATTTTAATCATGATTAGATAGAAGACAAACTTGGGGTTACCACTTGGTACATTTTAATTTTTTGCTTCGTTAATTAGTAATAATTAGTTGATTTTTAGTGAAAAATTGTATATTTTCTTGTCTCAATGGGTGCCGTATGAAATTTAATTTCAAACATGTGCCAAGTGATAACCATAAGTTTGTCTTTTATCTAATCATGATTAAAATTTGAGATAAATTGGTTCTCGGGTATGGTCTCCAATCGTATCGGAAATTTCATAGTTTTGAGCGGCTTTGTTGAATAACCGGCGCCTAATTAACAAGGCACCAATCAAAAATGAAAAAGTGCTACTAATACACAATCAGACTGATCATGTGAACATCCTGTCCAAGTTACACCCACTTATGAAACAATTTTTCTCCCTCAATTTTCTAAAACGACCGAGCGATAATTCTACATGTAATAACCGAGCTAAATGTCTAATGGATTTGGGGAGTATTATGAATATAATTTTGGAAATGATGTGATTTGTTTTATCAAGGAAGAAAGCTATAATGGAAGTTTGGTATGCTAGTTATAATTACCTAATAACTGGAAAATTCCTATCATTTGAGAAAACGTAACCCAGTAACTTGTAAGAATAGATTATGTTGTTCATTGAAATCCCGATAAACCACGATCAGTATAGCCGATCATAGACTCGATTACCAATGTTGCAAACTCCTATAAGTATATATTTGTTTAAATCATTAGGTAATAATACGATATGGAATAAAATTTATGAAGAAGTTACATAAATCTTGTACATAATGATGATCAAGAGTAAACATTTTTCAAGAAAAGGGTTTTATAGATTTCACTAGATGACCTCGACAATCTACACAAATTACCTATTTGCAATGTAGTACTAAAACGACATATAAAGTATCAAACAAAGAGGCTAATGATTATGCAGTTTTCCTATAACACCATCATCCGATTAATACCTGATAAATGGCAACCATGAATGTCACTGCAGTGGCAACTTCTGTAGGTGTATATTCCTGGTCAGTCATCATATTCATATCAGTGAAATTGTTGCCATTTGGTGGATTCAACATGCCATTGTCAATAGCGTGAGATTTACTATACGTGACAACTGTCTTCCCTGTCATCAAGCAGACTACAGCAAACGTGCCTGTAATTAGAAACAAATTGGGAATATCACATTGTTTAGAATTATCATTCATTTCCTTTCTAGAATGTTACTTTGTACACGATTTTATCATGTAACATAGTTTGTTGTTGATGTTTTTTTCTTGTGATGTCCAGTATTCACTGGTCTCAATGATGTCAACAACAATTTTTTTATTGACTTCTTATTACATATTTATCGTTGTCATGTAATCATTGAACGATTATCTTCATATTATTATAAATTTTCTTTACCGACAAATAAAATACTATCTCATCGGCCCTATTATGTAATTTTGAAATTCCTAATGCTGCTGGAAGTGGAATCCGATTCACGGTCATGGATTAACATTGCACCGAATCCGATTCCAGCAGAGAGCCCAGAGTTTTTGACGTCCACTTGTATCCCCGACTCTGATTCACATGTGAATAAATTCGGCAAGTGTTGGAATTCCCTGCTTGCAATACGAAGAACGTACCTAATCAAATTGAAATGGGAGAGTTTTTAGTTACGAGCATAACTTGTACTTGATTTACCTCACGGGAATTAATTCATTCGGGATTCGAACATTTTTGTATGTTGAAAATAGAACGAATTCAAACATGGCTATTTAGAAAAACATCCGGGTGAATACCTCCCATGTTTTATTTTTCACTTTCATTTAAATGTATGTGACTAGAAGACATTAATAATTTCAATATGGTAAAAGGGGTGAGCATAAATTTAGAAAATGTTAACACTCTTAAAATAGAAACTCTTTCGTTTTGAACTCATAAAGAATGATTAAACAATGCGTCTATATATAGGATGCATGACCGAGTACTTTGCAACTGTAACGAACCCTAATAATTATCTGTCAAAGTCTCAAAGGTTAACGCTACCAAAATAAATACTTAACCTTGCCCTGCTTAAAGGTGCGAATAACGTTACGGCGAAGGTCATAGGATTCAATAAACCTTTACTAACACCATTTAATTATTAAATTTTATGTTGAAATCACCTTTTTAATTACTGTGATAATGTTTAACTTACCCATTGAAATGTGACGCGACGTGCCTAAGAAGAAATAAGCCAAGACCGGGAAAAACGCCGTGTAGATTCCAACAATTGGGGGTACATTTCCAAGTAATGCGTAAGCTAAACCTTGGGGTATGTGCATGACAGCTACGGTGGCTCCTGACACCATATCACCAATGACATCTCGACGCCATTCATAAGAACAAAGCCATCGAAATGCAGGGACAGCGTTGCAGATGCATCGTCCAGGATTGCAAGAGCCACATTTACTCCCAATACTAGACAATACTGGAACGAAAACCAAGAATAAAGAAGTTTTATTCTAATTCGAAGAATGACTCTTGAATTTGTATTGCGTCTCTTGTGAGAGTTACTGATGTGAAAATAAAATAGAATGTACCAAAAATAGAATTACGTAGGAGGGATGCTCACTGCAAGAATTTGAATAGCAGTTAGACAAATTAATTTGAATGTCACACAAGTGTCAAATGTTTTGACAGATTTGGAAGAGCACGTGTTAGCTAATGAATCATAGATTATCATGTGGGCGAAATGTAATAAATCGCAATTAATAGTAAATCAAATCCTTTACTTACAACTTTTGTGTGGTTTTGAATAATCGTAAGCTTTATTTAATTGATCTTGTTCAAACACTGGTCGCTCGACTCTGAATGTACAGTAATCTGGCTCCATGATGTTGTCCTGATGATAGATGTGTTCGGAGTAACTCGTTTACGACATTTAACAGAACGCAAAGCTAAACCAATAGTCGATGCCAATTCATGCAAACAACAGTCTATACTAGCGCCCTCATCTCATTTGACAAAGCAAATTCAAACCTTACTTCGATTTACGACCAACAACTTTCGCTATTTCAACTAGGCACACTTTTAATTGTAGATTGACATTGGTGAAAAAAAATGTTTTGTGAAAAATTATCCTTATTTCGTTAACCTCCAAAATTTGGCGAATGAAACCACGGTCATCAACCATTGATTACCTTGTCTACACAACAGCAACAAACCACACGTTTATCAGCTAGTGAAAGTCTAAGAATAAAATTCTGTTTTATACTACTTTGAAGACGCCGGTCCACTGACTATTATCAACTGATACAATTGTGATCAACACATCAACACATCTTGCGTCAGGGTTCACAAAGCAGATGATTTACAAGAAAGATTTAAATCTTACTTACTTAGTCATGTTCTTGGGTCGAATGACGAGAAAACAACAATCGCAATAGATGCGCCGCTAGGTGTTAAATCATTAGAGACGAATTAGAAGTTGTTAAGAAAATTTGTTGATCGTAACCAAGCTTGAGAAATACTAAATATAGATAAACAGAGACCCTCTCGTTTCTCTATTTATAATTTGTTATCTACTTGATATTTTTTTTTACAAATATTAATTGTAACTTGAATTTTAATAATTGAGAAATTTAAAATGTCCTCGATCGCAGTTTGAGGTCGTTGTGTCGTTGGAACTTTGTTTGGGTTAGATTTTGTTTGAAAGTGTTTTATGGTGTATTCTTTTTACAACTTTACAGCAACTCATTGTTAATTATTCATGGTCAATCAATGTCACACATTCTACGTAGGTAATTGCTCTTGCCGAGTTAGTTACGTGAATTCGATCTTTTTACATTTTTATGCCCATGCATACGGGAGAACTGGAAAATGTAAAAATTTGAAAACTGGTAATTAATGCATATTAAAGAGATAAGAGTAAAAACATTTCATTCAAGATGAGTTCAGTAATTTAATTAGTAAAATCATACAACATATTTTTTTACTTTTTTTAAATTGACTTGAAATGATTATTTGTTCAGTTCAATGAGACATTTTAATAAAACAAAATGTAGAAATAAACTGTCTTACCAGTGTAGTAAATTACAAAATGTATTATTTAATAATAATTTTTAAATTATATCTCTGGATTCACAAAGCATTGATGAATTTCCACACTTTTCGCCAAATTATTATTTAACCATTGAACATAATCCTTTAATGCTTTCAAAGTTGGTGGATAATTAGTGCTCAATTAGTGCTTTTGAATGGCACCACCCCCATAATTAGTGATTTCATATATTCGGAGATATTGTAATGAAGTGTGAGGGTACATATACTGTACAAATATCTCCAAACAAACACAAAACATTCATTGTACAAAGCATTCATATTTTCATACGAATGCTTTAATTATGAGGGGGGGGGGGGGGGTGCCATTTGAAAGTACTAATTGAGCACTAATTATACACCAACTTTGAAAGTATTACGATCAAGTGAGGCTGCGGCAGCCTCCACCCTTTAGTACAAATATTTTCGTAAATATAAAAGCACTATAATTATGGGGGTGGTGCCACTCAAAAGCACTAATTTGGCTCTAATTACACCAACTTTGAAAGCATTCCGATCAAGTGGGGCTGCGGCAGCTCCACCCGTACAAATATCTCCGAAAATATGAAAGCACTAATTATGGGGGTGGTGCCAATCGAAAGTACTAATTGAGCACAATTGGTATCCATCCGGAATTTAGTGCTTTTATTGATTCTGCTACGTGAAGCTAGCAGCCCCCACACACAAATGCCAGTATCTCCCAAAATAATTGTGCACTAATTATCAGTATGGTCTGAAGTAAGCACTATTATTGAGCACTATATGCTGATGTCATTCCCGCAATTAGTGCTTTCATTGGGGCTGCAAACTTCACGGACCTTCCTAACAACAATTTCTTGTGATTGGAGTGGATTGATTTTTGTGATTAGTATAAAATTTGAAAAAAACTTACCACATCCTAATAATGGTTATATTTAGAAGTTCATTAAATAGAAATGGAATAGGAACTATAACAATTCTTACATTCATAAAATTAATCTATGCAAAATTTTATCTTGATGTGCAACCGAGAGTTTAAATCGAGATTTTATAAATTCCCTTATTCAAGAAAGCTCCCAAAAATGCCCGGGTTCGAGCCCCGGTTTGGTCGGATATTTATCACACGCACATCCCCACCTACCATCCTGACTCCATGGAAGTTTTCCACAGAAACCCATTTTCTCAAATAAAAAACTAGTATGTTTGATCCGACAAAATGATAAACGACAGTCCAAAACGGAACCGAAAAATGTTCCTTGAAATATGTGAACTATTGTGTCCTAAGAGCATTAAAACACTGCATTCTTAGGTCGTTGTCCTTCTCTAAGTCAGAGAAGTTGCAAACCTGTAGTTAGGACTAGACAGTATGCAAATCGCCGATCGAAAGACGTGTTGATGCTTGAATAACAAATAAATTAGTGGTTTCATTTCAGATATCAGACGTTATGACTTACGACTTGCAGATGCCTGAACATAGATTTATATTCACGAAAGGAAGGAACTCACGAAATTCGAGTAATAATTTAATGACGTGGAAGGCGAGGAGGGATTATACAAAATCACGATAGCAGTGCCTTTTTACAGATTAGCACATCGCTTTTAATATTTAAATATTCGTTTTTTAGTTATTTGTTGTGTCCCGCTACACTCAAGCGCTTTTTCCACATAATTTTGAGCTTTCTAAACTTAAAAGTTTAAAGTTCGCTTTAAGTTCTGTTTACATAATATAGTGTAGGTTCAAGTGTAGAAAAAATGCTTTCCGCTCGATTGGAGTGCCGAAATTTATTTTTTTCATAATTATCGATTGTTTACATCATTCTTAATATTACCTGACGTGCCTTCAACTTTGTTGGTGGCCATCTTGGAAAATATGGCGGAAAACGTAAATTTTACAAGTTATTTAATTATTGGTAGAGGAAAGGTTGAAAAATTATGAAATAATTCACTAAAACTAATTCAAATATGGGGACTTGAAAAAAAAATACGCCGTGAACGAATTTTATTTTTTCAATGTTGGAATTTACCAATCACGTTTCTGTGCTTTTTTGCCCTCAATTGATTACGAAACGAGTGGATTTAGACTAAAATAAGTGGAATTTAAATTTGTAGACAATTAAATTGTGAACAATATGCGTTTTTTAAAAAATTAAAATTTTTTAAACAAAATTAAAAAAAATATATATTTTAAAATTTTTTGTTTACGGCGTATTTTTTTTTAAGTCCCCATATTTGAGTTAGTTTAAGTGAATTATTTCTTAATTTTTCAACTTTTCCTCTACCAACAATTAAATAACTTATACAATTTACGTTTTCCGCTCGTTTTCCGCCATATTTTCCAAGATGGCCACCAAAAAAATTGAAGGCACGTCAGGTAATATTAAGAATGATGTAAACAATCGATTATTATGAAAAAATCAATTTCGGCACTCCAATCGAGCGGAATTACATTTGCTCCTGTACTAATAACAAAAACACATATCTTAAGAATTAAGGAATAATGTAATTAAAAAGCAATTGATAATACTTTATTTTCCCATGACAAAATGAACACTCTTTTGCAAAATTATGATGACTTTAAATGTTATGAAATGTAATTGTAAATACTTTTTTTATTTGTTATTTATTTTATTATTATTTGAGATATAAAATTATAAATACAGCAAATGATTTGAATTTGCTTGGCATCACCACCAGACGCGAAATTTGAATAATAGACATCAAATTTGGAAAATGGTAATCTCGTTAATATTTTCCTTCCTTACATAACTTAATTCAACATTAAAACATTTTACAAGTATTTAGGTCACTAGAACTTAGTTGGAAAATATACTTTTTATTAAAGTGACATTAATCTTATTTTTATTATTTTTTAAAATGTGACAAAATATGCCATAAAGCGATTGGCCAACATAAATACTTGGCATATAAGTGAGTACCTAGCAGGCGATATTTAAAACTTATCTTAACATTACCTATGCGCATATAATTAACTTTAAAGATCAAATCTAAAGATTGCTCTCATGAAAATGTACGGTGTCGTCAGGCCTTGAACAAAGTATAAATGCTTTCTATAAGTGAACTCTTGTTTTACTGCACTTTAATTTCAGTTATCATATGCAGGCATCAAGCATAATGCATTATTGGTGCTATTTTGTTTAATGTAGTGTAATTATATACTTTTTATATCAAAGTTACAACAATCGATTCGAAGTCATTTGAAACAATTTTCATGCAAACGTGTGTCAGTAGTTGGTGTGAAAAGTTCCTTTTCAACTCTCCTCTCTGTCATTAAAACTGACAAATAGTATACAAAAGTATGTGCTTAATTTCATAGTTTTTAAACACACTTTTAAGTGAAGTGGTTTATGGAAATTACTTGTAAACAAGCAGAGAAAGGGGCGGTAGTTCGGAGGGAGTGCATGTTTGTATCCTGATCAAGTCGAAACTTCGTTTCTTTTTGCAACTGACAAGAACGAGGCTAGCACAGGTCATTATCAAAGAGGTCAGTAGTATGACCTTAAGAATATAAGATTAATATTACACGTTGTATATTCATGTTTATTGTTGGTAGTGAAAATGTCAGGAAAACTTTTTAATATGTTCGTTGAAATTATAGAAAATTCGAAGTGATTAAAGTCGAAGTCGAATGAACACTGTCGTTGTTGCACAATTTTACCATTCAAGGTAGACTAATTTGAAAACAATTTGATCCCGGCGAGACGTTAATACCAGAACTTATGACATCTTGATGGTTGTTAATGTTCACGTCTTATCGTTTCGCTTTGAGGTCATCTCTATGCATTTGTCATCTTGCTCTATTTCGTAATAATCAGATATTATAACCCTTTCTTCATCAAACTAGGCCGATTACTATCCAGCTCTTCACTAACACAAAACTAAAAAAACTTCGTCAGAGGATCTCGAGTCAAAAGGGGAGCGTTTAAAAAAAATCAAATCTAAAATTGGTATAAGTTAATACGTGTAGCGTGCTTATCAAAGAGCTAATCGGTCATGAACCCTCCTATTTCCCACCTACATACTTTATAAAATGACCTTTAACCTAATCCCATTCTTGTTTACTTTAATTTTGTGATTGCAGAGCCTTGATGACCACCAATGGGGTATCGCAAACTGCTAACTCGAAAAGAACGCCTTGGACACGAAAGATGGAACTTGATGGGGGGTGTTGGGTGGACAGTGTATGCAGAGTTGTAAAGACACAAAAGGTATTACTCAAAGGCAACTGCACGCACTTGAAGACGATGGAGACTAGCAGTAAACCTCACACGCAACCTGGTCGTTCGTTTCGACCTCTACTACCCTTTCTATAGCACGAGTCATCACGCTATATAAGGGGGGAACACCGAACAAAATATTATAATTAAAAAACAACTAAAATTCTCTCTCCTTGTTAGAATCCTGAATATATAAGCCAAGTCCAGTCGAATTTCTTGTGTGAATAATATTCATCATGTTTCTTTTCTTTATTGATCGTCAAGAATGAGTGATTTGGTGATTTGAACGCCTTCAACATCCGGATCTTTCATGTTACAAGTCAAACTTAAATATAATAATGTCGCAGTTGGCAATGAAACTTAAATGAGTAATCATAAAGTTTGTGTCATTACTGTTACAGTGGATAAAAACGAATGGAATATTAACTAGGTCACACTCGTACTTCTATTCTCACCAATATTAGGCCAAGGGTTATATCGTGGTGTTAAACAACCCCTGGGTTAACACGCCTAAATTCACCGAATAGAAAGATCAGATTGCGTCTACCTACCATAGGAAAGTTTCCATTCAACTGCCGATGTCTATCTTTATTCCACATAAAATTATACGTCCCTATACCTATTCCACAATACATAAGAAGCAATTGCGTGGTCCAAGCTGATTTGGTCGGTAGAAATAATTAATCAAACTGGCATGCACGAATTCAGACGTCACTGTGCTCATGACTTTGGGCGTCGGAATTGGAAGTTACTGTTTTCTACCCCTTTGAATTCGTTGGAGTAGAAAAAAAACACCTTCCATCTGCATTCATTTCTATACATGTGTATTCGTGACTCGAAAAACTTTCGGCTTAAAGAAATGATAACACTTTTGTCTTATCTCATAGTTAATTATCAACGTATCTCAATGGTTCAAAATATTCCAAGTAGAACATGGGTAACTAGAACACAACGGGGGTGAACAGGTTTTAAAATGTACGCACGATACGATGGTTGAAGTTGGTAGAGACGTGATTTACCTAACACGTCACGCCAATTCGTAAGAATAAGAACACCTTTTCAATCGATCAACTCGCCTAAGAACTAAGAAAGGTCAAGTATGTTTCACAATTGTCCGCAATATTGCGGACATTGGTATTAGTTATGATTCATGCACATCTACTGCAGTGAAACAATTAATTCCGTGTACTGTAAAAACTAATTTATGTTTAAAAACAAATACCTGCGGTGCGGAAGATATGAAAGAGAATGTCATATTATCATTTGAAGACCAAAACCGTTAAGAAAATGAATGGGAAGAGTCAATAAAGGAAACTGTTCACATAGAACCCTCGTCGCATGACAGTATAGTAAGTGCTATATGGAACGGACTAGCACGAGTATCGACTGATCAAAGTGCAAGGCGATTCCAGTTCATAATATCATTGAAAATGATAACTCAACTGAATCAGATTTTACATATAGAACCTAGTATATGAGTGATTAAAACCTTAATATCATTCTACCTCCCTTTACAAACAGGTCCTCCACCCAAACGGAGATTCCACGGAGATTTCGCCCCCTACAGAGCTAAGAAGTTTCGCGTCATATTGCGCCGTCGCAACTCTTTGTATTAGGGACCAGAGTATGAGCGTGATGTGAAGTTTAGTAGATACCTAGCAACCGAGCTAGTAAGATGGCAAATCAAATCATCGTGTATGTTTATTTAGCTAGTCTATTACTTGGTGTGCGAACGAAAGATCCACCTACAATAATTTTACCTGGACAAGGATCTATTATTGGTAAAGAGGTATTGATAACAAGACAGAGGGCTACAGTTTATCTTGGTATTCCATATGCAGCACCACCGATCGGTCATTTACGTTTCTCACCACCACAAACTGATCCATTGCCCTCGTGGACGGAGATCCGCAATGCTTCAATCTTTCCGAATGTTTGTATGCAGTCAAGTGAATCGGCGAAGATGGACAAATTGTTCGCTGCAGTTTCCGCCGTCGTTGATGCGAAGGCTCATGAGGACTGTCTTTATCTCAACATCTATGTTCCAGATGGTAAATAATAACATAATTTTTATTGTATACTTAATTTAGCTAAAATAATTATAATATTATGTGTAGAATCTGTTTAACTGTTCGTTTAAAAAAACATCAAATAGAAAAAAATAAAATAAAATCAATTTTCTTAGGACGGTACACAAACTATTGTGACTATTTATTATCACAATTGTGGTAATAAAGATTGTGATAATAAATAAATAGTTTGTGTACCATCCTAAGAAAATTGATTTTATTTGAACAAATCCAAACTAAAGAAGGAAAACGAAAATAACTTCATCTACTAGAAAAAAATTTGTACAGAATATAAAAATTCTTAGTTTCCTATAACTTTCAATAACGTAGTTTTCTTTTATCGTTACTTACTTCAAATTTACCATATTATTTCATTTCTTGTTAAATTATATAAAATCTCAACATTTTCTCGCAAGTTTGAACTGTATTGTATAATGTAATTGTAAAATTGTATTTTAGTAACCTAATGTGTCTATTCTATGATCAAATGGCTTGATATTGACGAGCAGTAGCATGCAATATCTATCTTGGTCTCCCAGGTTCGAGCCCGACTGAGGGGTGGCCGGTCATGGTCTGGCTGCATTCGGGAGACTTCAGCTATGGCTCCACAGCCATGTGGGATGGATCTGTCTTGGCGATCAAACAAAAGGTATTGACTCTAATATTTATCAATCGTCTCGGAAAGGAAACTAGTAATATCGACAATTATTCGATGGTTCACATAATAGACAGATATATACTTGCCTCGGATGGGAGAACAAACATGGCACCTCCACCAAACCTTTCGTGATGAAGTGTGAAATTTAGTGAGAAATATTACTTTCAGTTCTTACTTTATTCATACTCATTCACGAAGTATACATTTGTGATTAATCAATCAATAAAAGTCAATTATTGTCTAATCTGATTTAATTTTCATTATTTTTATTATAAATAACTATAACCAAGAAAAGAAGAATAAGTTACATTCTGCTTTGCCACGGAGCAACTTGGCTCAGCTGTAGGTCCCGATTCAATGTCGTAGTTGCCCTCAGTCGAGAGGCAAATGATGGGAAGGTTCTCTACTAAATATAGGCACCTACTTCACCGTCCATCATGGCCCATTCTTCATCATTATCTCCCTATCATCATATCACCTCCTTCACCGTCCATCATGGCCCATTCTTCATCATGATCTCCCTATCATCATATCACCTCCTTCACCGTCCACCATGGCCCATTCTTCATCATTATCTCCCTACCATCATATCACCTCCTTCACCGTCCATCGTGGCCCATTCTTCATCATTATCTCCCTATCATCATATCAACTCCTTCAGCGTCCATCATGACCCATTCTTCATCATGATCTCCCTATCATCATATCACCTCCTTCACCGTCCACCATGGCCCATTCTTCATCATTATCTCCCTACCATCATATCACCTCCTTCACCGTCCATCGTGGCCCATTCTTCATCATTATCTCCATATCATCCTATCATCATATCACCTCCTTCACCGTCCATCATGGCCCATTCTTCATCATGATCTCCCTATCATCATATCACCTCCTTCACCGTCCACCATGGCCCATTCTTCATCATTATCTCCCTATCATCATATCACCTCTTTCACCGTCCATCGTGGCCCATTCTTCATCATTATCTCCATATCATCATATCAACTCCTTCACCGTCCATCATGACCCATTCTTCATCATTATCTCCCTATCATCATATCACCTCCTTCACCGTCCACCATGGCCCATTCTTCATCATTATCTCCCTATCATCATATCACCTCCTTCACCGTCCATCATGGCCCATTCTTCATCATTATCTCCCTATCATCATATCAACTCCTTCAGCGTCCATCATGACCCATTCTTCATCATGATCTCCCTATCATCATATCACCTCCTTCACCGTCCACCATGGCCCATTCTTCATCATTATCTCCCTACCATCATATCACCTCCTTCACCGTCCATCGTGGCCCATTCTTCATCATTATCTCCATATCATCCTATCATCATATCACCTCCTTCACCGTCCATCATGGCCCATTCTTCATCATGATCTCCCTATCATCATATCACCTCCTTCACCGTCCACCATGGCCCATTCTTCATCATTATCTCCCTATCATCATATCACCTCTTTCACCGTCCATCGTGGCCCATTCTTCATCATTATCTCCATATCATCATATCAACTCCTTCACCGTCCATCATGACCCATTCTTCATCATTATCTCCCTATCATCATATCACCTCCTTCACCGTCCACCATGGCCCATTCTTCATCATTATCTCCCTATCATCATATCACCTCCTTCACCGTCCACCATGGCCCATTCTTCATCATTATCTCCCTATCATCATATCACCTCTTTCACCGTCCATCGTGGCCCATTCTTCATCATTATCTCCATATCATCATATCAACTCCTTCACCGTCCATCATGACCCATTCTTCATCATTATCTCCCTATCATCATATCACCTCCTTCACCGTCCACCATGGCCCATTCTTCATCATTATCTCCCTATCATCATATCACCTCCTTCACCGTCCATCATGGCCCATTCTTCATCATTATCTCCCTATCATCATATCAACTCCTTCAGCGTCCATCATGGCCCATTCTTCATCATTATCTCCCTGTCATAATATCACCTCCTTCACCGTCCATCATAGCCCATTCTTCATCATTATCTCCCTATCATCATATCAACTCCTTCAGCGTCCATCATGGCCCATTCTTCATCATTATCTCCCTATCATCATATCACCTCCTTCACCGTCCACCATGGCCCATTCTTCATCATTATCTCCCTATCATCATATCAACTCCTTCAGCGTCCATCATGGCCCATTCTTCATCATTATCTCCCTATCATCATATCACCTCCTTCACCGTCCACCATGGCCCATTCTTCATCATTATCTCCCTATCATCATATCACCTCCTTCACCGTTCACCATGGCCCATTCTTCATCATTATCTCCCTATCATCATATCACCTCCTTCACCGTCCATCATGGCCCATTCTTCATCATTATCTCCCTATCATCATATCAACTCCTTCAGCGTCCATCATGGCCCATTCTTCATCATTATCTCCCTATCATCATATCACCTCCTTCACCGTCCATCGTGGCCCATTCTTCATCATTATCTCCCTATCATCATATCACCTCCTTCACCGTCCATCATGGCCCATTCTTCATCATGATCTCCCTATCATCATATCACCTCCTTCACCGTCCACCATGGCCCATTCTTCATCATTATCTCCCTACCATCATATCACCTCCTTCACCGTCCATCGTGGCCCATTCTTCATCATTATCTCCCTATCATCATATCAACTCCTTCAGCGTCCATCATGACCCATTCTTCATCATGATCTCCCTATCATCATATCACCTCCTTCACCGTCCACCATGGCCCATTCTTCATCATTATCTCCCTACCATCATATCACCTCCTTCACCGTCCATCGTGGCCCATTCTTCATCATTATCTCCATATCATCCTATCATCATATCACCTCCTTCACCGTCCATCATGGCCCATTCTTCATCATGATCTCCCTATCATCATATCACCTCCTTCACCGTCCACCATGGCCCATTCTTCATCATTATCTCCCTATCATCATATCACCTCTTTCACCGTCCATCGTGGCCCATTCTTCATCATTATCTCCATATCATCATATCAACTCCTTCACCGTCCATCATGACCCATTCTTCATCATTATCTCCCTATCATCATATCACCTCCTTCACCGTCCACCATGGCCCATTCTTCATCATTATCTCCCTATCATCATATCACCTCCTTCACCGTCCATCATGGCCCATTCTTCATCATTATCTCCCTATCATCATATCAACTCCTTCAGCGTCCATCATGACCCATTCTTCATCATGATCTCCCTATCATCATATCACCTCCTTCACCGTCCACCATGGCCCATTCTTCATCATTATCTCCCTACCATCATATCACCTCCTTCACCGTCCATCGTGGCCCATTCTTCATCATTATCTCCATATCATCCTATCATCATATCACCTCCTTCACCGTCCATCATGGCCCATTCTTCATCATGATCTCCCTATCATCATATCACCTCCTTCACCGTCCACCATGGCCCATTCTTCATCATTATCTCCCTATCATCATATCACCTCTTTCACCGTCCATCGTGGCCCATTCTTCATCATTATCTCCATATCATCATATCAACTCCTTCACCGTCCATCATGACCCATTCTTCATCATTATCTCCCTATCATCATATCACCTCCTTCACCGTCCACCATGGCCCATTCTTCATCATTATCTCCCTATCATCATATCACCTCCTTCACCGTCCACCATGGCCCATTCTTCATCATTATCTCCCTATCATCATATCACCTCTTTCACCGTCCATCGTGGCCCATTCTTCATCATTATCTCCATATCATCATATCAACTCCTTCACCGTCCATCATGACCCATTCTTCATCATTATCTCCCTATCATCATATCACCTCCTTCACCGTCCACCATGGCCCATTCTTCATCATTATCTCCCTATCATCATATCACCTCCTTCACCGTCCATCATGGCCCATTCTTCATCATTATCTCCCTATCATCATATCAACTCCTTCAGCGTCCATCATGGCCCATTCTTCATCATTATCTCCCTGTCATAATATCACCTCCTTCACCGTCCATCATAGCCCATTCTTCATCATTATCTCCCTATCATCATATCAACTCCTTCAGCGTCCATCATGGCCCATTCTTCATCATTATCTCCCTATCATCATATCACCTCCTTCACCGTCCACCATGGCCCATTCTTCATCATTATCTCCCTATCATCATATCAACTCCTTCAGCGTCCATCATGGCCCATTCTTCATCATTATCTCCCTATCATCATATCACCTCCTTCACCGTCCACCATGGCCCATTCTTCATCATTATCTCCCTATCATCATATCACCTCCTTCACCGTTCACCATGGCCCATTCTTCATCATTATCTCCCTATCATCATATCACCTCCTTCACCGTCCATCATGGCCCATTCTTCATCATTATCTCCCTATCATCATATCAACTCCTTCAGCGTCCATCATGGCCCATTCTTCATCATTATCTCCCTATCATCATATCACCTCCTTCACCGTCCATCGTGGCCCATTCTTCATCATTATCTCCCTATCATCATATCACCTCCTTCACCGTCCATCATGGCCCATTCTTCATCATGATCTCCCTATCATCATATCACCTCCTTCACCGTCCACCATGGCCCATTCTTCATCATTATCTCCCTACCATCATATCACCTCCTTCACCGTCCATCGTGGCCCATTCTTCATCATTATCTCCCTATCATCATATCAACTCCTTCAGCGTCCATCATGACCCATTCTTCATCATGATCTCCCTATCATCATATCACCTCCTTCACCGTCCACCATGGCCCATTCTTCATCATTATCTCCCTACCATCATATCACCTCCTTCACCGTCCATCGTGGCCCATTCTTCATCATTATCTCCATATCATCCTATCATCATATCACCTCCTTCACCGTCCATCATGGCCCATTCTTCATCATGATCTCCCTATCATCATATCACCTCCTTCACCGTCCACCATGGCCCATTCTTCATCATTATCTCCCTATCATCATATCACCTCTTTCACCGTCCATCGTGGCCCATTCTTCATCATTATCTCCATATCATCATATCAACTCCTTCACCGTCCATCATGACCCATTCTTCATCATTATCTCCCTATCATCATATCACCTCCTTCACCGTCCACCATGGCCCATTCTTCATCATTATCTCCCTATCATCATATCACCTCCTTCACCGTCCATCATGGCCCATTCTTCATCATTATCTCCCTATCATCATATCAACTCCTTCAGCGTCCATCATGGCCCATTCTTCATCATTATCTCCCTGTCATAATATCACCTCCTTCACCGTCCATCGTGGCCCATTCTTCATCATTATCTCCCTATCATCATATCACCTCCTTCACCGTCCATCATAGCCCATTCTTCATCATTATCTCCCTATCATCATATCAACTCCTTCAGCGTCCATCATGGCCCATTCTTCATCATTATCTCCCTATCATCATATTACCTCCTTCACCGTCCACCATGGCCCATTCTTCATCATTATCTCCCTATCATCATATCAACTCCTTCAGCGTCCATCATGGCCCATTCTTCATCATTATCTCCCTATCATCATATCACCTCCTTCACCGTCCACCATGGCCCATTCTTCATCATTATCTCCCTTTCATCATATCACCTCCTTCACCGTTCACCATGGCCCATTCTTCATTATGATCTCCCTATCATCATATCACCTCCTTCACCGTCCATCATGGCCCATTCTTCATCATTATCTCCCTATCATCATATCAACTCCTTCAGCGTCCATCATGGCCCATTCTTCATCATTATCTCCCTATCATCATATCACCTCCTTCACCGTCCATCGTGGCCCATTCTTCATCATTATCTCCCTATCATCATATCACCTCCTTCACCGTCCATCATGGCCCATTCTTCATCATTATCTCCCTATCATCATATCAACTCCTTCAGCGTCCATCATGGCCCATTCTTCATCATTATCTCCCTATCATCATATCACCTCCTTCACCGTCCATCATGGCCCATTCTTCATCATTATCTCCCTATCATCATATAATTCATACTTCACCATTTAGTTGCAGAATTTAGTTGTTGCACATATAGAAAAAGTTCAGAAGCATTTTGTAAAACTTTATTGCCGTAAAACCCATATTCAGTATCATAGAAAAGATTACATTTCCTTGTGTGAGGCGCTAAGATTGCCTAGATTGCACCAGCGAAGGGAGCTGTCAGACATCTTATTTTTACACAAATTACTAAATAACCATGTTGATTGCCCTCAGCTTTTATCAAAGATTAATATATTTGTCCCTGCTCGTCAAACTCGTCACAAAACTTTGTTTCGGAACCACAAAAGTAGAATTAACGTTTTTAAATATGCTTTTGTTAATAGAATAATGACGACTTTTGATACATTTAACTTGCAAACTGGTAACTTTTAAGACATTTTTCATCATTCGGCTGAAATTATTAGAACCATTTACAACAAAACAGATCATGTTCAGGCCCAGATAGTAGATTAAGTTTATTTGAATAGTTGTACCTACTTTTACGCTTTATTATGTGTCTTGTTTATTAATATTTATTGTGTCTTGTAATAACTTCTTTAATCATAGTTTAACTATATTTTTTTTGTTATTTTAAATCCCACTTGTGGAATATTTTGTATTCTGTTGGTGATTTCTAATAAAATGAAAAAAAATGTAAATGACAATGAGAACAGTGTGACTTTATTCACCACTAAAAACACTGAAACTAAATACTACTGACCTTTAAAGTCGCACTATCGCATCGCCGCGGTTTGTCAAATATCCATCCCAGCCACCAGGGCGTGTAGTTCAGTTGGTAGAGAGCTCGCCCGGCAAGTAGATAAGGTACCTAGTTAGAGACCCAGTTCAACCAGATATTTATCATGTACCCGTCAATATTGTTCTTATCACATCATGTTCATAAACAGCCAGCCAATATGTGAATTATATGATTTCTAAGAATTCCTCTTTTGAGCTAAAATTCGGCTAAAATCTAACAATTAAATGGTTCCCCGTTAAACAGAGTTAAACAAAATTAAATTAAGTGTGTATTGTTCGTAATTTTGTTGTGTTCAAATTCAATATTTCACCTGCTTTACAGTAGGCTTCATTATTTTTAAATTACTAAAAATAAAAATTACTACATCAGGAGTTTTTGACAGTTGTGATGTAAACTGTAAAGCAGGTGAAATATTGAGATTTTTAATAAATATAGTTTGTGAAACGTTTAAAAGAGAGAATTATTATATCTTCATCCAAACTAATTATCGAGAAACGAAACATTAAAAACCAATGAGGTGTTATAGCAATATAATAATATAATATTATATGCCCCCCCCCCCCACACCCGCAAATTATTTTTCTGACGCCGCCAATGCCTCTTTGATGACAACAGACAATGCAATATTGTGTAATACTGAAAGTCAAAATATGCTACAACTAAAATCTATGATATGAATAACAAATGAAACCTAACGCTAAATTTGATTGAGTTAAACCACTAAAAACATTGGTGTCAACTGTAAAAGAAAATAAAAAATTAGACGTGTGTGATTACTGATTATGATTATAAATAAATAATCATGTTCATTTTTTTAAATTAGATTAATACATATAAATGTTGTAGTAAATATAGTAATATAGTAAATAGTAAATTAAAGTAAATATTTGATTGATCAACATTCCCGAAAGCCACGCTTGTTTGATAAATGTATTGATCAAGAGCTCAAGTCTTGACGAACCACACTTTTGAAGTCTAATTTAAAATATTTTAACCGAAATTCTATGATTTTAATGTTGTTTTCACTTATTATCTTCTTCAGTTAATTACTTTTTTCACATAACAAATGCTTCTACACATTTTAATTTTTGAGACTATGACATTAATATGTGTAAATCAAGCTAATTATAATGATCTTTGATAATGATTGATTCCAGGTAATCGTTGTGACTGTCGCCTATCGTCTCAACATATTCGGTTTCTTCGCCCTCACCGACGGCCACGCCTCTGGCAACTACGGCCTCCTGGACCAAGTAGCCGCTCTCGACTGGATCCAAGCAAAGATATCGCTATTCGGAGGATCACCAGCGGACGTATGCCTCTTCGGTCATGGTGCCGGTGCAGACAGCGTAGCACTTCACGTTGTTTCCCCACTATCAGCCAACAAGTTTGCACGAGCCATAGCCATGAGCGGCAGCGCAGTGAACACGTTGAAAGATGCAGCTGACATCGAGAAAAACATCCAGGACTTAGGAGAAAGATTCATCTGTGATACTGCGTCCAGTCAGCTTCTTGAATGCTTACGTCATGTTGACAGTCAAGCGTTGGTGACGGAAGCGACGTCGGGAGATTTGTTGTCAGGAGTCTGGGGACCTGTTCTCGATCGAGATCTGAACACAACACGGCCATTTCTTAACGATGATCCAGTTGTACTTTTGGAGAAAGATGCTTACAATCATGTCAATTATTTGACAGGATTTACGGATATGGAAGCAGCACTGACGTTAGGAGCTAAATTAGAGAAAGGAGTGGAGAAAAGCGAATTCGAAGATCTTATATTGGAACATATTAAAACGGAGTTCCCGGAAAATGCCGCTAATGATTCTTGTCAGCGTAACCATGAGCACCTTTTGGACACCGTGTTGTTCTACTATAGTCCACAACCGCCGAGTACAGATGCCGTCATTCTTCGGTCACGGTATATGGACTTCGCAACCGAGAAGAATTACGCATCTGGAGTCTACTTACAAGCTACACATACTTCAAAATCAATGTCTGCTTTCGTTTATCGTTTTGATTATAAAGCGAAAAGTCTTGATCTTCCGGAGTGGGTCAAGGTGCCACATCAATTTGAGTTGCCCTTTGTTTGGGGGATGCCCTATTGGCCGTCCCTTACTCTAATCTGGAATGGAGCCGACAGAAAAATGGCTGATACTGTGATGTCTTTATGGGCGAATTTTGCAAAAACAGGTAACACAGCCTCACAGACTGGACTAAGTACGAAATGGGACACATTTACTGCGTTAAATCCCGTTATTATGATACTTGATAGTAAGTTTCATATGACGGATCCAGCAACGTTTGACAACAGGGCATTTGACTTCTGGAACAGTTATTACCCGAAAGTTGCCGAAGCGTCTACTGTTTGTTGTAATCAAACAAGTATTGGGACCTCCATTAAAGTCAGTGGGCTACCTTCAGGAGCCTTCGCCATTCTCGCGATTCAATATCTAAGATCTTAACAATCAGCAAATTTGGCAGTCGCTTGAGTAAGTTATTAATCAAGATGTTGAAGACATGACTTTCTGAAAAACAATCAATTATGAACAGTGGCTTATCATATCAGTGAAAAGTGGAAATAAATAAGATTGTTTTGTACATATTGATTTAAAAATGTGTTGTCTGCATATAAAGTATATAATTATTCGCCTACCATTTTGGTGATAGCAGAAATATAATATATATCTCTAAACTTAAGTCACATGCATCTTCCTAATGGAATCAAGTAACACAGTCGAACTCTAGGATTCCAACAAGTTCAAAACAGTAACCTATGTCTTAGAGACTACTATTCAGTGTGCGATGGACATGACGGCGTAGTATGGCATGGATGTGTGTACTTAGATCCATTCCTAGCACTTTCTTTTCTCTGCATTTTATGTAATATTTGTGCAAATCTGTTTATTGTTAATGAAATGTAATATTCTTGAATCTTCTTTTTCCCGTTGGCCATAACTGATAAGATTTTATTGTAGCTAGCAAAAACTGTTATAAAAATACATCATAAAATATTCTTTCACAAATTGCCTTCAATAAAAAGTTATAAATGAATTTGCGTAGCAGTTATTTAAAGTGAGCTTAAAATAACTGGTAAGCGGGAATGAATAATGTAGTAGCCAAGTATAATGTTTTAAAATCATAGATTTATTAATTATTTAATCATATTATTTGGAACATTTTGTTGAACACACCTAGTTTGCAGATACTGCCTGCATACTTTTGCTGAAAATTGAACTTGCTGACAAGTCACATAACAAGGCACTGTTGCTGGAAAAAATGGTAAAATAGAATTATAAACACCGGCACACAAAAATGTGCGTTACACTCATGTTATCTTATGGGCAAAATGCGCAATTTTGATGTCCGGTGTACATAACTTCTTATTATCTGCGATCAAACCTGACAAAATACCTTATAAAATATTATCACAAGTATTCCCGGCATACGGCATAGCAGGTAAGAATCTACCATATAGACTCCATTACAAAAATAACCTAAGTAAAGAATAGCGCAAAATTAAAGAGCATGAGCGCTCTTGCTCTTTAATTTCGCAAAACAAATCATTTTTACAATAACAGCTGTGTTAAGTAGAATATGTTTTTACCTCGAGGAGAAGGTAAAGACCACTTAAAAGTATGCAATTTTTATCGTTCTCTCTATAAAATGTATAATTTAATGTGTATGCTGTAAAAATGATGTCACTGATATTACAAAGTTTATTGAAAATATTTCCATGAACAGAAAGGGCTAAGATATTGTGCATAGGGTTGCCAACCGTCGGATTTATCCAGAATTGGACAACATTGTCCGGTTGCCGGAATTACTTAATTCCGGACAGCGTAATGGTCGGAATTGTTGAAAATATGAAACTTACCCTATATATATAAAATTCAATATTAGTGAATAAAAGTCTCCAATTGCTGAAGACTGTAGTCCAAAATGCATGAAAATGGCCCAAATGCACTTTCAAAATTAAAAATTTTCCCGTGCCTGTGCGGACCGGACCCGCATGGTATTGGGGGGGGGGGGTACTCTCCCCAGACCCCCATTGATTTCAAGCGCGATCGTCTTTTCGTATACATCCATTTTTTCCCCAAAATACAGAATTTGAGAGAACTTATTTACCCTGAGAATATTAGAGCTGCAATGTCTGGAATTCAATTTTTGTAAAAGTTGGCAACTCTCATTGAGCAACATCAAGATGTATTATCTTCATGTAAGAGAGATCCTTTAGAGGAAGAATAGTAAATAAATTAAAATATTTCAGTGATTGTGTGGATTTTACAATTCATATCGACGAGGACTTCTCTGAAGTCAAACCATACGGAGTTGATACAAGTTTTTAAATCCACATAATTACAAAACGTTTCATACCTACTTACAACATTATAATCAGTGAACATTTCAATGTATACACACTTTTAGCTTTCTAACCAGAGAACGACAAAAAAGTACCTTCAATGATCAACATCTCATTATCATATTCAAGCTCCACAAATGATTGAAAAGAGAAAATGCAAATAATCTTCCATAAGAGTGTTAAATCCTACAAGTTGATTGCAGATAATAAATTGTTGAATAACAAGTGAGTTTTCTGCACATAGCTTCCTATCAGATTACATTACAGATCAATGCAATTTGATAGGCAAATAGTTCACAGGCTGCTTCTACACGAATAAAATACAAACAATACAGTTTCAAAATAAATGAGAAAGTCTATAAAAAATAAAATAAAGAGAATAGAGTCGTGCCTTTCATGCATTTAGCAATTAGACAACATAATATGTAGTAAAATGTTTGTAGCAAGAAAGTAAGTATTATTACAGTTAGCGTTCGATTTGACTACACCAGAACCCTGCACTGATTCAAATCCGAAACATTCCACTTCGATTTCATTCACTATAAACTGAAAGAAAACAAATATGGCGGCCTAAGGGATGTGTTTTATTTATCCTCTATAATAAATGTGTTTATGTCCACAATAAAGAGATATAGGAGTTATTGGGTACTGAATCAATGTATATGGTAGTTAGGGATAATAATTGTGTTTCATAGGACTTGGATGACTTGGAATATTTGCCGAGAGCAGAATTCAGTTAGCCCGACTTCTTGGCAAAAGCATCGAGTGCTGAGGATGTCATGGATTTATTCATTGCCCTCTACATTGCCATCAGCTACAAGCTCTCGCCAATTACAGACTGTAGTGCCAATCTCGGCACTAATCTTTTGCTCTCGGGAATTCCAACCAGCAATTGATCGACCGGCAAATGCTTCACAATCGGAGATTATCGAGCTAAAAGAATCTAGCATCGATCTCTTCTGCTGACGATACAGAAGGAGACGCAGAGCAATTTGCTACTAATTGATGATCTGCTCAATGCGGGATCTATTATTGAAGATCAAGTCCGACAAAGGTGCAAAGCTGTGAGTGTGTACTTCTCATCAAAACTTTGTGCCACGAAGCCACATGAGTAACATTACAACCCTTCACTCGGAAGAAACTCCAGCCGAATGTATGAAGAAGGCCACGATTAGTCTGACCAACATCGTGCTGCCTCTGAGAGACAGCTATGTGCAGGCCAATGAGAACTCAGGCATCGAAACTTGGTTTCTCTGCATTGTAACTCATTATGCAACTATTGTAGCATCAAATGCTACTCATTTGCTACTCGATGACAGCATTGTCTTCTCTGAACCCATACATATCCCAGAGGTTCAAAAAGATTTCACCATTATCCAGAAAGTTTAATTTCGGACTAAAACAAGTAGAACGAAAAAGTGATTCGCCAACAACGAAAGTCAGAAGCTGTGTGGACAAGATGTCGGACTCCTTGAAGGGAAATAAAAATAATGTAGTTGTTGATTCATCAAGCTTCCGGTTCAGTTGCCTACCTAAATTTGAAGAGCTTGCACTTTAGACAAGACATTCCACACTGGCTGACCAATGTTCCGATCTCCTCCCCACTACACGATAGTGCGGCTGTCTCCATGAACACGTATCACCTGGAGTTTTGGAACGTCTGCAAGGGATTCCTGAACATGCTGGTGATGCATGGAGAAACTATCTCGTGGACCCTCATGTGGTGCGTCTCGTTGGATGAACACTTCAATACTTGAACACAGCCAGAATTAATCTTACCACGCCTCTTACGGGTGTAATTAATTTGAAAACGAGCGTAACTGACACCATTCGGTCACTATATCCTTGACCAAACACATTTCTGATCCAAATGGTCAGCTAAGCCGAATGCCTGACACCTTGGTCGAAGTGCACGAAAACAACTACACCATTGCCAGGAAGTGATGTGGCAAGGGGTGGTAAGGTGGAGCGTGAGATAAAAAGAGAAGAGCAGTGGCGGAGAACTTCTATTAACATCCAGGCAGCACAGATGAAGTTTTTGAGACAGGTAGCGGGAGTGATTAAGATGGATTAATCAGATTAATCAAGAGTAAGAAGATAAGACAAGAGCTGGGAGTCGAAAAGTGAGGTCTAAAGATAGGCAAAGAGAGATTGAGGTGGTTGGGGCAAATGGTGGGAAGACAGAGAAAGATGGAAGGAATTGGTGGAGCGGCAGGTGGAAGAATCAGAGCAGAGTGAAGATGATGAGGAAGAAGAAAACGGGGAAGAAGTCGGACTGGCCAACCAGCTTCGGCATCCCAGGAGACCCAGAGAACGGTAGGGCTACCTCCCCCACAACCCGATATCGTTGGATGGGGAAATGTATTAATATGTTATGTAATATACTATTAGAAATGCAATTATGACCGCAAATTTAACTTATACATAAATCTCAAGTAGTTTTGGTGTAGTAAGATCGAACACAAAGACTAACTAAGACTAACTACGTACAACTAATTTAGACCAAGTTAAGAAAATGCTACTGTTGGATTATGCACATGAAAAAGGCACCCAATGTTTAACAGGAAACTATTAATTAAAAGTTTTACAAAAATAGTATTTCTTTTAAGTCGCATGTCAGTCATTCCTATCACCCTGTATCACTTGATCGTAACAAGTTACCACAATGAAGTGCTACTGAACTATGGGTTTTGTACTCAATCAAAAATTACAAGCATTAGTTCTGGTTTGCAGTTTGTTAGTGTTATGACGAAATACTCTACTTCAAATCACATCAATATGGAGGGATTTAATAAAATAAATCAAAATTAAAATAAAATGTTACCGCATTAGACTCCGATGACAAGAAGGCAGAAGAGTTAAGGGATTTAGAAAAACTTGGCGCAAAAGACCTTTGCGCTGGGGGGACTTTTGCAATGTTGCACTACTCGATACACAAAATTTTATTCGCCATCTCTGTATTATTACTATCAGACATTTTAAAATTAAAAATATACACAAACCATAAAGTTTAATATGGTTACCTTCACAAAAGGGTGCAAATGCTTGAAGAAAGGAAGAAGTTATACAAATTATTAATATTTAAATATTTAAAATAGGTAAGTAAGTTTGAACTCTGGCGTTATATTTGCATACATTTCAGTGTTTAGTGTTTTTGTGTAGTGGTTCATTATGTATCTTACGTAGTAATTCCTCCTGTAGGTAGATACTTTAGAAAAATATGTTACATAGAAAATGCCAAACCTTTATCATTAATCGAGTTCTTTTGTAATATGTTAGTATGTAGCTGGCTACTAGAAATAATTTGTAACGACTTCAGAAAATGTCGTACATGTCCCCCTTCTACCTTCTTGTCAGGATATCTTTATTTGCTTGCAGTTAAAAAAGAAATATTTCGCATCACATTTCAACCAGGCCAATGATGCACTTGCCCACTAAATAGTAAGTTTTCAAGTACATATTTGAATATATACCTACGCTAATATTGTTTCTCATCATCTTTTAAAATATAGACTAAAACGACTATCAATAGCTTTTGTGCACTTTAGATCGGAACGTTCTTATTGTACGTTATCTCAATCATAATGGCAGTTGCACAGGGTTAGCACTAGAAGACTTGCAAGTTGGATTAGATTTCCACAAAGAGTATGACACTAGTTAGTTATCACTTGTCAGTCAATCTGCCATCTATTAATCAAAGAGTCTTAAAAGCAAGAAGTCATGTGCTATTTATGTCTGTGCAAACCAATTTGAAAATTACTAAATAAAACCATTACAACATTACATTGAAATTGTTCTAGTCTCCAAAAACATGATTTATATGTTTAAAAAAAGACCATTCATTGAAAAGTTAATTTACACAGTATGAATTTGGTTTGATTAATTCAAGAGATACACAACCTACGTGCAATCATTGAAAAAGTGCTAAGTTGAAAAGTATTGACACCTAAATAAATAAAGTATAGGACATACACAGAAATTTGGCATATATTGTGGAAATCAGATCTCTTGCTTCACTATTGTATCATTACATGTACTACTATAATTTTAATTGTACTAAAAATCTTTGTCCTTTCCTATGCTGTTAGTAAACAATATTAATTTTTACATACCTACATTATACGAAAAAAACTAGTATTAGCATCTGTTACAAAAATACAGCTTTCTGCAAATACAATTTAAATATTAACCTCTCTAGCTCTCTTTGCTAAATATATACTTTTTTAAATTTAAATAAATGACGCATCTTTGAATAAAGTAAGAAAAGAGAAGAAACTGATTGACAGTAGTACTTAGACAGATGTTCTTTGGGTGGAAGAAATGATACCCACCTTCTCGGCAAAGTTGCCAAACAGACTAGTGAGCCCGGTGTCTGGTCCGCTTTTCAGTTTAAAGCCGATTGTTGAGCAATAAGCATTGTAGAAGAGTGTGCGCACAGTTTGCAATCGTTCACGCCGCCTGAAATAATGACGGACATAATGTTGACCAGATCCTCAATGTAATGTCAAGGTCCATTCACACGGGTGATTGCATGAAACTGATTGGTATAATTTTACCATAAGTTTTATTGGATGTGCGAGATTTTCCAGTTCAGACGACAAAGTATTCAATCACACGACCTTCCCTGCTTCAGAAGGAGATTTTGTAATTTCTTTTTGTTGATATGTTCGAGAAGGAAGTTTTTCATTTTTATTTCGTCTTGTCTCTAATTATTTGCTGTAATAAAACTATAGTGATATTCCCGTTCTAATGGCATTGTGAACTTTCGGAGCGATTTTGACTTCCTTGTGAGTACCACGTGACTGAAATTCTCACATCTGATTGGTCAATGAAGCCAATCAGAAATCTTGAATCACCAAGTTTAGAGCTAGTCTCTATAATCGCGATTTGATCGGTAATTGGTAAGAATCGGATGATCAGCCAGTTCACATGCGCGCATCCAATAAAACTCATAGTAAAATTATACCAATCAATTGCATGCAATCAACCGTGTGAATGGACCTTAAGTAATAAAAAGACAACTGGCAAAGTGTGAAAACACTTTACTTACTAAAGAATTAAGTTAATATTTTCTCCTGCAGGCAGACTAGGGGTGAGTGCCATTTTACTTCTGAAACCAGAATGGTTCCTTAATACATTGGCAAATGATTTTTAAAGATAAAAACTTGTCTGGAAATTGGGATTTAATTTTTAAGGTGTACATATTCCAGTTAGAATCATAAAAATGGCCAAAACATTCATAAATCTTGATCATTTGTCATGCATTTTTTAATACGAGTTTGGAAAACAGGAACTGGTATAATTCTCTCGTCCAACTACAGAATGGCAACCACAAATACGGCGAGTTGTGTTCGTCAACAAAATACGCCAATGGGTTAGTTAAGTTATTCAGAGATTAACGGTTGGGGAAATCTAACTCTAAATAAATTTTTACTGGTATGCAGATTGATGCAGATGTCGGAAGACTTACAAGAGGAGAGAATCGGAAGGCGCGGCGTTGTAGATGAAACAGTCGTCTTCGATGACGGTCGTGCTCGACTCTGTGCTGACTGGTGCATCATTGAGAGAGTTGCGACTCGAAGTCTTGGAGAGTTGCGAGTGCGACGAGGTGGGGGTCGCAGGGTCGCCACACGCGGAGGAAGTGGACGCGGAGCCACGTAGGCTGCCAGTTCCTACAACCCGACAAAACAACGATTTGTATTAGCGGGAAGTGTGGTGAATAGCATCATCCAGGTTGAAGCTGATCAGCAATCCCCTTGACTCTATAACGGTTACTGAGTTGCACTCAAGCTAAACAGTATGTATTTTCATTCTCGTATTCTGGTCCCTTTCCGTATATCCACATGTACTATCTGTGCATTTGTTTGCTCCACAGTTCTGCTGCACAAATTATCAACTTTGATATAGTAAAATTACTACCTGAGTCAACAAGTAAACCCAACATCCATAATGAAATCTTATCTTCTTAAGTAGGTACCTAGGTACCATTTTTTAGATGAAGAATAATTAAAAATTATTAGGTGATAAACATTCACCTTGTGTGGAAAATGCGGCCTGTGGCCCCTGCATACGCATATACTATGTACTATTGATAAGCAATTCTATTGAAAAATAATTTCCTAGATTTAATGAATGTTGGAACTCTAGTCAAACCTGATATCATCTGCCAGCTGCCGACACTCAACGAGCTGGTCGACTCTTGCCTCTGGCGCAGACGGCTCGGTACCGGCACGGCCACCGGGCTGGTGCGACTCGGATGGGGTGAAGTGCGTTGGCCGATGCTGGTGTGACTAGGCTCGCGCCACATCAACAGATTGCTGAAACACAAACACCGAGTGCAAGATAGTACTGA
Source organism: Leuctra nigra (assembly GCA_934045905.1). Taxonomy (NCBI): domain Eukaryota; kingdom Metazoa; phylum Arthropoda; class Insecta; order Plecoptera; family Leuctridae; genus Leuctra; species Leuctra nigra. The sequence goes on along the minus strand of OW203763.1, from coordinate 25,583,069 downwards.
GATCATGATACGATACCAAACATTACTATGTACACTCCCCCAAATAATAAACGGTACTTGGTACAAAACGTATTGGCTGCTGGGCCGGTTCCTTGACAATCAATCCAATTGTTATTATCAATGAAATCAGAGCTCACCTAAAAGAGTTAGATAATGCGTTAGCACTGACTTCATGCGATGATGCCATCAAACCTTAATCAGTCAATTCATTTCCTTTCGAGTACCGTTTATTATTTGGGGGAGTGTACCTACTGCCTCCGAGAAATAAAATAAAATCTTGGTTTTGAATTTTATCCACAAAAGCAGCAGTAAATACTTCTTACTAAAATATTGTGGTTTATAATAGAGCATGTATTTGACATCTCATATCAAATATTAGGCCTCAAATTATGTATCTATTTTTAAGCTACCTACAGATATTATAAACCCACAGTAGGGGTTATAAACCTACCTCTCCACCCCACCCCCTGCCAGGGAAGGGAGGCCCCAAAAATGTTTACTCTGTACCTCTATGCATTTATATGGTGAGATATGTGGCACCTTCAGCTTATGAGGATCTTAGAGAAAACTACTAGGTCCTATATTAATAGCTACTCTTGGGGACCAATGAGTATTATCAAAATAACAAAATCACTTGGGTAGTCACAATATTTAGGAGACGTACTTAATCAACAATTCCTCCAACCACCCAACACAACCAGCTTTCACCACTATCAGCAAAGGGGACAATAGCTAACTAGGTTCTGGGAGTTTTCTATCTTTTTATCCGTTTTAATTCATTTTGTACACTACTAGTGTAGATTCAAGAGGTACCTAGGTATACTAGTAAATTTTTATTATTGTTTTTTTTAAACACCTATCGACTTGAAGCTAGCAATCCTAAGAAAATAACTATCTCGCATGGCAGCCATGTTTTGTCTCTGAAAATGACTCTGAAAGAGACTATTCAACATATATTAATTAGGAGTCTCTATCAATACAATTATAAACAATGGTAATGATATAATTGTAAATACAATATTTAGTCTCCATTAAAGCACTTGATCTGGGATTAATTTGGACGAAACATGGCTGCTATGGGAGATGGCCAATCTCTTGTAATATGGCTCTCTACTTTCCAACAAACTCACCCATTGGCCGGCTCATCGGCATTATCAGCAATATTGTGGAAGATCACAGGCGGATTATCAAGGCTCTTGCTACTCAAGGAACTGCACGAGCTGTTCAAACTGATGTTCGAACCACGAGAGCTAATCGTTTCCGCGTCGAACAGCACTCCGTCCAAATGAAGATCCGAGTCGTTCCTAAGCACGGGGTGTCGAGGTTTCATTCGATTACACACGCTGTACTCTTCTTCGGAAAGATGCTTTAAAAAGTAAAAGCAGAAGAAAAAGATCTCCTCTCCCTTGCTCAGACGATCTTCTAGGTTGTGACCGAACAGCATCCAGTCGTAGGCGATGGTCAGGTACAGGATCTGATGAGCGTTGAGAGTTTGGTGGATGGCACCGTCGGCCCACAAAGAGAGACGAAGCAGCGAGACGAAGAGGGGGGTTCGGTCCCAGCCAGAGATGCAGTGAATCAGCAAGCCACTGCTGTTTTCTTGCAGATAGCGTAATAGAAGTTTCATGTAGTTTTGTGTTAGTTTGACAAGATCCCAGCCCTAAAAAACAAGAAATAAAATATCACTTATATAATTTACGCTATTTTACTATGTTGATCACAGTAGTGTGGTAAATTTGTTACTTAGTTATGAGGTACTGCTCTAGATACCAACTAGAATGTAGCAGATTAATTAATCAAGTATTAACTAAATTGTAGTAGGTACGTACATATTTCATGTAGTCATTTTTCATTACAGGTGGAATAAAATGTTATTTCAATCAATTGTAAGCTAAGAGTTTATGGTGAGTGTAGTATACCTATGTATTACCTAACGACTTATTTTATTGCATACCTACTTCTGTGTTTGTAACAATAACTCTGTTTCCCACTGTATATGAAATCCATTACCAGGGTGTGTAAGGTTACTTACAGCCTATTTCCATTGTTATAATTTCTGAGCAATAAAAACAGCTAACATGAGTCAATCGCTAGTGCAAGCGGCATGCCGTAAGTTATGATGGTAATGCATAAAAGTGAAGTAGGTAAAGTAAACAATATGGATATCAACAGAAAAACTATCTTTTTTAGTGACATTGAACAATTAATATATATTGCTAGAAATATATTCTAAAATTGTTAATAGTTATGAAATTTAGCACCCCTAAACCATTTATATTTTAAATCGTACACACATTTTATGATCAGGAAATTAATTCAAATTGTTTGCTTGATTTGACAATTTGAGGTACTACATAAAACGGATTTTACCTTGTATTTGTGCCAATCAATGCGCAGCTGAGCGGCAATAGGGTCATCCGGGACTCCGATGTGAGCGTCGACGTGTGCCTGACTCCAGTCGAACACCAGACCTTTTGCGATGTAGTCATTGTCGCGGTATTCCTTGAAGAACTCGCACCCAGGATACGGCAGAGAGACAATGGTGAAGTCTGAATACCGGTTCTCCTTGTCGACTTTCTCCGATGAAGTGATGCTGAAAAAAATTACGAATTATTATTATTATTATGAATTATGAGCAGGTATATTAAATTATATTGTTGCCTGATCATGTTCATAACTTATTATTTGACAAGATTAGCACTAATTAACATGTTGTTTTAAATCTGTTTGAAATTTTTGATGGACAAACTGAATTGAAAATTATACGGATTGCCCATTCAAAAATAAAATTCATTAATAAAAAGCACTAAAATTGATGGAATGCTGTATTTTTAAAAGAGACTGTATATTCTTTATTGATTATGTAGTAGGTAGATTACATAATATCTACATACTTGGTAACAACATATAGGTACCTGGTACTCAAGATGATAAATAATCGAGTCCAGAAATATGTTATCAGTACCTACCCTGATTTCTTAACATGGATTAAAAAATAAATTGTAAATGGATTGTAAAAGGGCAATCAGTTGCACCTGATTTAGAGACATTGGGTAAGTACATATTAAAGCTGTAGAGTTGAAGAACAAAAGGATGATTCTTGGTTTGTTCATCACTTCATTATGACTCTACTCTACGGTTACATACGGTGTCAACACATTTCATGACACATTGTTACATTTCAATTCATGTGTATCTACTAGCTAATAACAATTAATAGTACAATTTGGAAAGATTTTTACATAGTCCATATTAAGTTCTAGTTCACCAGTTCACAAGACCATATGGTATTGTGCAATCTCAAGCCAAAACGGTGCAATCTCAAGCCAAAACGGTGCAATGCCGGGTCAGAAACTAGATCACATATCTTAAGATTTTGACGAAATTAAAGATGTAAATAAAACAGCAGTCAAGTGTAACGTGTTAGACTTACAAGAACTTCATAAAAAAAATTCTCCTCCTATAAATGCGGGTTTGTTATTTTACATTAGGGATGGCACTTTTACCGGTTCTGAAAAAATCGGTTAATTTACCGGTAAATTTTACCGGTAAATTTACCGGTCAGTGGTAAATTTTGAAAAATGATGGTAGATACCAAATCATGATTATACCAAATACAAAAATGACCTTACTTTATTATTTGACCCATTTACAAAGATTACCGCAGTCAGAACAATAACAATAATCAATGTTAATAATGACAATACTCCATTTTGATTAGGGATGATATAGCCGAATAGCATTGATTCGACCAATCTAGTGTAGGCTATGCCATGCCTGTGTTATTCTCCCATAAGAGGAATTGTCGACCACCAATTTGATCAAGTTACAATCTGTGTCTGCTAAACAAGCAAACCTGAAGAGAGATTCCGACATTGGAAGTAATCATATATGGATGGAGTTATCATTCTGAATGATTGAAGACAACCAAAAATCAACGTAAAATATGCCTAACTGCTAATGTTGTCACACTGAAGTTTACTTATAGTTTTTACTTAAAATTTGATATCTCCATTCATACATTGGAGAGGATCAAAAAAACAAAATTTACCATTTGTTTTACCGGTAAATTAATAATCGGTAAATTTACCGGTAAATTTACCTTAATTTACCGGTAAATTTTACCAGGTGCCATCCCTATTTTACATAGACAAAAATAAAATAAATTAACCAATTTAAATTGATAAATAGGTATCATTGTATAAAATCCGTGAGGTACAGGCACCGCAGGGTCGACAACTTATGAAAGTCACTATACAAATGGGTGAAAGAAAAGTAAAACCCACAGGTTCTGTACTTGAGTCAATTTTTGTATTTTGTGTGTGAGAGGAGAGTAGAGTACCTAGTAACTAAATTAACTAGGTATGTATAGTCTAATATTAGTTACCATAGTTTAAACAATACCCTGTCCCTACACCACCAGTTATTTCTTAAAATAGGTATTAAGAAAAATCATACCTACTGAATACAATACTGAATTGAAATTCAAGTAGTTTGTAATAATAAAAAGGGTTTATAGACATAAAATGTCTCTTAAATCATGCTTTGCTGCATCCATTAGCACTATAGACCCAACTTACAATCTAAAATAATAGGTATGCTAAGACTACTTACTTCATTCCAAACTTGACTTTCTTCTTTTCTACCATAAAGTCAACAATAGTGCCGACATTGAGAGCTTTGAGCAAACGGATATCTTGACTGCGAACTCGATCGAATAACTGCCAGTCACTTTGAGCATGGGCAGGACCTGCTGTGTTGACCAACCCCTCGTAGTCCTCGTCTTCCGGAGGGACCTCGTTCCCGGAGAAGAAATAGTCTAGTCCAGAGCGACCGTAGATCTCTGGACCACCAGAAAGAGTAGCGGACCTACAAGATCACAAAGATTAAGTTCATGCCGACTTTATGTTGATCAATTTATTTAATAAAATTGATGGTATCCACTACTGGGACCCCCAGTAGAATGGGATTCACTACTTTTTTATTTATTTAATTTTGATTTGATTTTCCTACCTGAAATAGATAGAGGTACATGTATAATAAATTATAGATAGTACAGTAGTAAAGATCAAACAATAAGTAACAACACACAACACATTACGAACCGGGGCTCGTTCGGTCAGATATTTTTCACAATGCACATCCCTTCCTATCATCCTAACTCCATGGAAGTTTTCCACAGACACCTACATCCTCGTCGGTATTGGTGTTAATTTTGGTGGATCAAGTACCCGGGAGTTAATGCGAGTTAATTTGTTGGTAGGTACCTAGAGTAAAACTTCTATTTCCTTTTTGGGATCAGTTAGGAAGCATATTTTTGTATGATAAGAATCTATGGCTATCAAATAAGGTACATTTTTTAAACCCCCCCCCCCCCAAAAAAAAGGCAAAATCAATATTTTCTTTTATGATTATGTTGAATGCCAAAACGTGCATTACCTAGTTAAAGGGTTTAAACAAACATTAAAAAAACAATTCAAATAAATGATTTTTTAAACAACAAACCTGCAGATATGCTTTCCTCGATAAAGAATGACTGGCAGAGGAAAGCGAGCTCTGCATCTAGCAAATCTTGCTTTACCGATGAGTTCCTTCAGTTTGCCGACATCATGCATCGATTCATAGATTGTTCCCGTTGTTCGCGGTGGCTCACTCACTGGACGGGCAGTGCCGTTGGCGTTGCCTATTGGACGTTCATATTCCAAGATGATCAGCTGACTCGGATAGTGGGCACTCAATTCCCCAGAACTGTTGTTGATTACCTGATATATAAGAAATCATTGAAAATTGTCAAATCATGCAGAAGTAGGTACATACATTACCAAAATTGTTCACAATCTATGCCTACAGCATCATGAGCTGAAGCTGTAAAAAACCTTCAAGGCTGGAATTGTAAATTGATTTATTTGAGGCAGTCAGGCATTCTCTCATCCAGTCAAACAATAATCTATTTGATCTCAAACAAAGAAAGAACTAAAATTAATTTTGAAGGTGCAGACAACACCTGTTTTAGAAAACATTTCCTAATCTTTTAGTAAGTAAGAAAATTCATCGGAAGACTTACGATATGACTGTAGTCCTGTGACACAAGGCTTAAACACCGGTCCATCACATCTTGACCCTGTGAATAATTAATATACATTGTTAATTTAACTTTAAACTAATTGGTTAAATATGGAACAAAGGCCTACACCAAAACTACATCCCAGCAATGTCAAATTTTGATAAAATCTTCCTAGAAAGTGTGTGCTAGGCTTGCTAATTTAAATCGGGGGGTAGGTAGGTACCTAGGTACCTATTTATATATGGATTGTTGCGCGAGAGCGATAGCTCTACTTGGTTAGAATTAGCACTAGTAGGTACAATAATGCCTTCAAAGTAGTCAGGAACATTCGTAACTCATATTGTCACTAGAATGTGTGCAAAAGTAGGTAGGTGTACCTACCTAGGTACAATGTGCATAGCCTAGGCTATATTTGGTACTAACCTTTGTGTCTGCCTCTTTTGCCCTATAAGTGTTTTTCGAAAAGTATTCCAATAATTGTTGGATATCGTGTGGTTTAATGTCTTCCATTTCGTTAAAAAAATAAAGCTGTATGGAACATTTGTAATATAATACGTAGTAAAGCACGGATTCATAAGTCCAACATAATCACTATTGTACACGAGCAGCCATGACACATGGTCAAATCGCTTTTCATTGGTTGCATGCCACAACTGCACACTGAGCATGCGCACAGTGTTGCACATTAATCTCTTTGGACAAATCATGTTTTGTTCTGCGAGTGAGATTTAGTTTTTATCTTCGTAGTTAGTTGGTACTTTTATCTTTGACAAAATGACATCATAATACTAGAATTCAGAAATGACATTTGCAAATAATAACGTCAAACGTGAATTAAATACTATAGATTCTAGGTTGATTTTAAGTTTTATCGTCTACAGACCTTCACTCTTTCTTGGGCTTTTAATAAATTCAGTTGTAGAGCAATAAAGAACAGTACTACTCCATGCGTTTACCTACAAATTTAGAGCAGACTCCTGGCCCACTGGCTACTCGCATTTATTCATCAGCATCCAGTGTTTGAGTTTCTTGATCGCTATCTTCAGTCTTCTTCAAATGGATTAGATTCAAAGCAGTTCGCTATCGCACAACAACCACACTTTTTCGCCTTCATTTCATTGCTCATTTCATGAATCGATCTTGTAAGAATGAAGCGTAAGTTGGAAGTCATGAACGGCATGGGTGGCTCGATGATTCCTTCTATTGGTCTTCCTGATTGCAGCAGACCTCCACCTATGTTCCCATCTCTGCCAGCGTCCGTCGGCTACAGTCACATGAGCCAGCCACCCCCTCCGCCCCCGATCAACTCCGTCATGGGGATGAATTATGTGAGTGTTGTAAATCGAGGTGGTTGGAACCCTAACCAAATGATGGGACCTGGCATGAGACAGATGTATGTACCCCCACGATGTGGCAACTGGCAAAATCAGTGGCGAGGCCCTCGAGTCCCTAACCAGCGAGGATTCTATCAACCTCAACGTTTCAGAGCTAACAGGGCGACGGGACCACGATACGGAGGTGGATATCAAGACTACAACACGCAGAACTGGACTCCGCAGTCGGAGAGCGCCAACGTAGCCGCAGACGCAGCAAAGACGAGTGAAGCTGACGGGGAATCCAAGAAGGACAAGAAAAGGAGGTCGATGTCACAGAGCTATCCATCGAGACCTTGGAATGAGGCAGACGCAGAGAGAGCTTTGCAGGAAGAGAACAACCATATGAAGGGTTTGAGGAACCAGTCACTCATCATTCGCTTCCCAGATCCTGATCTTAGTAAAGATATTGTCAAAAGTTTCCACACAGCCATTGATAACGTCCACTTTCAGGTGCCTAGTGGAGCAAGGTATTGCTTTGTACAGCTGTCGGACAAAGTGAATGCTGAAAAGACTATCAAAGAATTAGAACAGATAAAATTTGGGGCAGGTAAACTAAAAGTAGAAAAGAAGTTCCACAAAGATGAGGAGGACATTAGTCCAGATGCCATTGATCCTTACACTCTTTACATCGGCAACCTGCCGACTAACATCAACGTCGGTGCAGTCAAAGAGAAATTTCCCACTGCAGCTCGTATTGACATCGGTTTTGCTCAGAAGATGAAGTACACACGTTATGCATTCATTCGTTACAATACGGTAGAGGAGGCGATCGATGCATATCGTACTACTCACAACTTGGTGTTAGATTCAAGAAGCATCATCGTCAGGTTCCGGAGGCAACGAGGCCATGTGGGCATGCCAGGCGAGATCAAACCTCCCAAGATTGAGAAAGAACCAGAGAAGGGGAAAACTAAGAAGAAGGAAAAGACAAATAAAACAACAGAAGATGTTGAGGACGAAGAAGAAGAAGATGACGACGACGACGACGATGATGAAGAGGACGATGAGGTTGAAGAAGATGATGATGAAGAAGACGACGAACCACCTAATGATGATGTTGAAGAAGATGACGATGAAGACGATGACGATGATGAAGTTGACGATGAAGAAAATCCTGTGGAAGATGATGATGAAGAAGATGCCGCAGGCAGCCTGTTCCTACAACTCGATTCTCAAATAGGTGATCTTGGTGGCGGGTCAATATTTCGATGTGAATGATTCCTCGTTCACATTCATAATCACCCTCATGCCAGTGGGCCTTTTATTAATTTTAATGTTGAATATTTGTGTAAAGCCGTCTGTATGTACTACTATGTCAAAAGTATATTATTGTGATTCACAGGAATGCAGCATAACAAGAAAAATGCCCAACCTCAGGGGCGGATTAATGATTTTGGCGCCCCTAGGCTAATTCAAGCGGGGCGCCCCCCCTCCTCCCCCCTAAAATTCTAAAAAGAAAACATGGATCTAGAAAATCCCTACAGATATACAGATATATAATCTGTAACTAGTATTGCTTTTATAGAAACCCTATTGGCCCCGCAGGGAATTTTTTTGAGTTTTTGATACAAAAGAATCAAATTTTAAGCTATTTTGGCATCCTTTTCAAAGAAATTTATAGTGTGTAATGCAATATTCTTGGAGAAACTTTAGACAAATGTAATATAATCTCTAACTATTTATTTGTTTATGGAATCCCCATTGGCCCCGCAGGGAATTTTTTGAGTTTTTGATGCAAAATAATCAATTTTGAAGCTATTTTGGCATCCATTTCAAAGAAATTTAAAATTTGTGATATGCAAATTACAAAAAAAAAAAACAGGGGGCGCCGCGGCGCCCCTAGGCTATAGCCTTTCTAGCCTAATGGGTAATCCGCCCCTGCCCAACCTACCTGTACCTGAGTGTACCCGATAGTGAAAATTATGGGCCACTGAGGTCAGTCTGTTTATGGAGTGGTAGGGATGTCCAACTATAACGATATAAGATCTTATTTTGATAATCAGTACCTATCAATTTGAATAGTTAATCATAAAAAATATGAACATTTTTTTTTTTAATAATAGTTTTTGATGATTCAGCAAAAAAGTGGTAAAGGAGCAGTTCCATCAATTTAATATGTATTTCCACCATTATCATTGTTTTATAAATTTGATGGCGCTAGTGTCAGTATAAGAGAATTAATTTTGTAGTCCGTAATAAATGTTAATTATTCTGTTGGCAATGCCATCAATCGCCATATAGGCGCTCATTTTTGTATACGTTTAACCATTTAACTGGTATGCCCATATCTCTTACGTTTAGGCATTCAACATAATCATAGAAGAAAATATTGATTTCGCTATTTTTTTATTTTTTTTGGGTATCACTAAAGCATTAGAGCATTAGAAATATCTGGCTTTATGTATAAGTTGGCCAACATGAGGTTAAGGGAAAATAACCTGTGAAGAATGAGAAATACATTAACATTTTAAGGCACCAAGCCCATAATTTATGAGAACTGAATTTTTCAATCGATACGATATTGACATTTTACTTTCGATTATTGATATTGTTGGCCATCTCTAGTTTTGAGCTCCTCTTTACCCACTATTATCTGGGATCCCTAGAGTTTTACAAATGCTATAAAGAAACTGCTAATCGGGTGCATTCTTCTTTAAGGTAATTTTACTGTGGTACCAATATTTCACTTCTATGTTGTCCGTCAGTGTGGTATCGCATACGAGCAGAGCTTGTTACTACTTATGTTATGGTGAACTAAATTGATATTATTAATTATGTTTATGCAATGAACTTTGAGTCTCATTTGAATACATGCCATCAATATTTGAAATTACCTACGTACTTTTTTTTATAACCAAACAGAAACAGCTAAAAAATCAAATGGACTCAAAATGAATTTTAAACAAAAAACATATTTTATAGTGGCGAGTGAAATTGGATATAGAATATCCAGAGCATGTGATTAAATTTAACTTTATACCTGCTCTTGCTCTCTGGTAGATTTGTGGCACGTGAAAGTTTTATGGAAAAGACTGGAATTTGAATTGAAATTGAGAATTTGTATATTTGCAGAGGGTATGTAAATTAGGTTGATAGGTACCTAAAAAAAAATGCAAGAAATTATGTTGTTGGCATACCTAACATATTTTTAAAAACTGTGTGTCATTAATGTCTTTATGAATTAAACAAAGTTCTTACTGTATTTTTTGTATTTATATTTCTAATACCTACCTACCAATTAAATGCTATTTTATAATTTTGTATCCATTTAAAATCCATTTTATAGATCACCCTCAAAACCGTATTTTTTCAGATAGGCTTGTGCTATCGACCTCAAACTCATCATGTCGTCGGCAAGCTTTAAGTTTTAAAGTGTGCATGTGCTTTCAAAGATATGTCACCGAGTTGATTCGAGCCATTGATGGTAGGGTTTGAACTTGCTCATGCATGTCCATAGCAGCTGGAAGCACAGTTTAGTGTTCACGTTTACCTTGTATTAGGATCTGCTATTCTGCTCAATAATGTACATCATGGAAGTTGACTTTTCAAATGACTGGTTGCCACATGATTTAACTTTCAAATCCCCCCCCCCCCCCCCCCCCCCCCCACAATCATATGTGCCTGCAGTGGCGGCTCGTGACTTGAATTATTGGTGGGGCCGATAATTTATCATCACTATTTACCTACACAAAAAATATCAATTAGTACCAATAATAAAAATTCAGACAATTGCGCCACTAACATATCGCCTAACCATTTGGTTCAATACAGAGGTACAAGACGCAGAAGTTCTGTATATAATTTGCCGAATGAATGCATTTCTCAAATGCCAGGCTGATAAAGACCAAAACGTTTTTGTACCTACAATTGTAAATTTGTGATTTTTGTTCATGTAGATATCACTTTCGTAATTGGTCTTGGTCATCATAACAATCACATTCCTAGATGAGAAAATGACGTAATATCATCATTTTGTCCGCGCGTAAACGAGTTGACATGAAGCGCGTAGCTTCAGACTCCAGACCGTGCATAAAGGGCTAACGCAGATCAGCCCCCACGAGACGTATTACACTGCGCGAAATAACCCACGCACAGATCTCTACTGCCTACACGGAGAGCGTCACGGCTAGTGTAAACGTCCTTGGAGCGGGCTAGATCGCCGGAGCCCCTCGTAAGATCTCGGCCGAGCCGAGCGTCGCCAAGCAGAGGCGGGATTTTAGCGGAACTCACGCGTTTGAACTCATCCAGAGTCCGATGATTATAATAAATACACTAAAATGATTTTCAATCAAACAACTTAATTTAGGTAATGTTGATTTCTAAATACAATGAATAATTAATATTTTGCAAAAAAAAAATATTTTTTAAAATTCTTGGTGGGGCTAAGTCCCACTAACCCTTATGGACGAGCCGCCACTGTGTGCCTGATATATAAGGAACTGCTCTAGTATAGTTTATACAGTGAAGCCCTGCTTCCATATTCTGGCTGGGAGATGAGAAGAAAGATATGCTTCGAATCGTCGCCACTGGCTCGTCTCAAGGCAATAAACCAATAAACCCAGTGGCTAATTTGTAAAGTAATAAGGGGGCGGCCGCTCGGCGATAGTCAGAAGAAACAAATTTGCCGGTATGCAACAATGGGGGGTTTGGGAGAAGGCCCCCCAATTCAATGTGGGTCCAGGGCGCATAGCCCCAGGAAAATTTTGAATTTCAGGATCAAATTTGTGCCTTTCTACGCGATTTGTACACAATTTTAAGCCAATTTTTGCTTCCATGACAAATCAGTTGGTGCACGGCGTACACCCTGAAAAAAGAGTGAGAAGATGCGTCTGCCCCCAAATTAACCACTGAATAAACCATAGCTTCAGTGAAAAAACTATCGCATCATATGAATCTGGCTCTGGAATCTTGAGTTAGGTATCAATAAAGGAACTGTTACAGTCCCCAGAATAATAAGGTACTAATGTTGATGTTCCCAGTTCCTCTTATAAGGAACTTATTTTTTATTTATATTAAGTACCTACACTATTTAGAAGAGTACATTTCTTCTGCTCAACTAAGTAAAAATCTACAGAGGACAAAAGAAAATAATGTTAGAATAGAATTGAATTCAGATTAGATCAGTTGTAGAAAGATTTGTTAAAAAAGCACTAGTTCCTTTCAATGGAACTCTTCCCAAAACTAAGTAAAGCTACTCGCAACACTCAAATCAACAACCAACCGAAGACAGAAACCAACATACACAGAATGTGTACATATCACCCAAAGGATGGCATGTGCGAAATCATAAATGTGACATTATTGAGACTTGGTTTACATATTTGTACCAGTTACAGTTTCTATAATGTAAATTTTTATGTAGAGGTCAGCTCAAATCACTTGCATTCTACATTGTTGTGACTGTAAAACTGCATCCTAATTTTAAGAAAGAATTGAAATTCTAGTGACTTATTTACGAAGGTAGTATATAGAAAAATACATATCTCAACTAAAAATTGAATAGGTACAGATCCTTTGAATTTATGTGTAAGAAAAAGCTATTCAGAAACTGTTGTAATGCAAAACTTATTGGATTGTAATGAATGATGTTCATGGAGAAGAAAAAATATGCAACGTTTGCATTTCACCCATTGCACCGTTTATTCTTCAATAATGTTGGTATCATGCAAACAATATAATTCACATCCCATATGACATTAAATATTATGCTTTGTTGACAAATAAGACTACACAACAAAATACCTCTACTGGTAGAGGGTAGGTATAAATGATAAATCCATTGATTTATTGAAATTTAATGGGTCGTAGTAAATTAACCACCTCTAGAATTACAATACCTAGTTATTACATGAGACTGAATTGCTGGTGGAATTGCCAACTGGATATGGAGCATTGAGTCACAAGTGTCTCAAGTACCAAAAGCGAAATAGTTGTTTCTACAGAACAGCCCGTTTTTGGTGAATGGCAATTGTCCGATTGTCTTCAAAAGTTACTAGTTACAGGCAAATAGTAATTGCTTGTCTCTAGTGTAGAATTTTTTGTATTTTTTTGTTTCATTATTTCGTGGCAGTGGTGCCAAAAAATCACAGCTACACATTGTGGTTGTTTCCGAACACACCTTTCTCACCTTAGAGCATTTTTTTCTGTAAATTTACATATAAAAAACACGTTTTTGAGAAAATTGGACTTGGACAGTTTCTCCTCCAAGCCCACAAAGTATTCAACTTTGTAACACAACACATGATTAAATGTCACACATGTCATGCACTTACAACCCACAACTAATGCATTTTCAATTTTTATGCATTTGTAGGAAATATTGAACATCCCAATTGCAAAATTCTGCGAGAGCTACCACAAACACACAGAAATTCCAACCAAAAATAAAAATCACATCGTACCTAATATTTTTCAGTGAAGACAGTCATCAATCAACTTATTGCACTGAGTAAATATACAGAGTTTTGGCGACCAAAAAACTACCTGATAAATCCGCCAAGAAATTCCTTTACATGTAGGCCAACCAGTATGCAGGCGTGGTTCTAGGAGGTGGCTGGGTGGGGGCCTTCGCCCACCCAGAATTTTCTCTTCTTCCTTATAATTGGTATCATTATTTATAAAAAATCAATTTACAATCAAACTATATATGTTAATTTGTGTTTAAAATCTACAAATAAAATTCTCAAGTACAACCAAAGTCGGGTATATTCCTCCCTTTGCAAATTAGGTGGCTGTTAGTGTTTTATATTTGATGTGAAGGTGTCTCTAAATTTAGTTTCAGATGCAGGGAAATATATTCTGAAAACACTCAAAACCGATCATCCAATTTTCCAAAAATCCCTGCGGGGCGATTGCGGGGTCTTGCCCCCCCCCCCCCTTCCCCCGCCCAATCGCCCCGCGGGTAGTGTTTTTACAAAATTTTGTCTGCCCACCCATATTTTTGGTCCTAGAACCACGCCTGCCTGTATGGTCAAGAACTGTTATTTTGTTTTGTTTATTTATAATCAATCATACGTACTAAGCATCGTCAATGATTCCTTCATTTTCACCAGCTCGTATTGATGAAGCATTCTGTACTGAGTCCTTGTTTGAAGAGTTTCTTCTTTCTTGACCTTCAATTGTTAATTTCTTGATGGTGATTGTAATTGGTTAATAAATATGCCTTGTTATTAGGCACATCAATTATTGTTTTAGCGCCATGCAAATTTTCTGGGTTTACCTGAAATCACAGTACAGTTTCATCATATTTAAAAATACACAATAATAAAAAAAAAATACCCTTGACAAAAGTCTCCACTTTACTTGGAAATCTACGATTATGGAAGCAAGTGGTTCTAGTTAGAAAGCCAAAAACCAAAGGCTGGAAGTCATGGATGTTCTTATGACTAAGCACATCACTTGCTTGAAGTAAACGCGATTCGAGCAATACCACGTGACTAAAAATATAAATCACGTTATTGGCCAAACTACTGCACTCAAAGAGGCGGGAGGGCATTTTTTTTCTAATTCAATAAGTGATTTTACAACTCACTGTGTATCTTTTTTAACACATTTATTGTTGTGCCCTAAAAAATTAGAAAAAGGGTCACTTCAGCCCATAACACTTGTACTGTACAGAGATCGTGGGCAGTGGTGTGGGAACGTTTTCAAAGTTAGGGGGGGCAAGGAGGGCACGCCAGAAAAGAAATTCCCGTCAAGAAGAAGGGGTCTGGGGCGAGAGCCCCAGCCGCCTGCGGCGAAAATTTTGGAAAATTAGAGGTTGAAATGGCGTAGAAATGCTATTTTAAATCGTTTTAATATGACTAGAATGGTAGTGAAAATTTGTTTTATTTACTAAATCTTCAGTAAATCTTTAGTAATGATTAGAGACAGGATAGTAATGCAGTATCAATCCTTAAAATAGGCAATATGAAATGCTCAAATAAGCAAAACATGCAATATCAAAGTACCAAAATAGGCAAAACATGCAGAATGAAAAGCCAAAATAGGCAACAAAATATGCAAAAAAAGCGGAAATGTATTAAGTAACCATACACAATTCACCCGCAAATATAACGTAGGTGGTGCTCCACTGGTAACAAAACTTGTTTCGAATGATTCTGAACCCCGTTTGCCAAGCGTTCGGGAAATTTTTAAAATAAGTGCTCATATTGGATACCAGGTGCACCATCACGGCAACAGTTCGGGGAGTTTCTGGGAAAACCCGATACTATACTTCCTTTTAATTATGGATGAATTATTAAATTTAGAATGTTAGGGGCAGGAAATATAAATGAAATCTACTAAACTAAGAAAAATGCCGTTATATGCAGATATGCACTATGAAATGTCCAAAATAAGCAAAATATGCAGCATTTAGGCCAAAATAGGCACTATTGGAGCAAAAAGCTCAAAATAAGCAAAACATGCCATATCAAAGTCATATATTTGGAAAGCAGGAGTCATGAAATGGATTTATTACTGATATTGCATGCTCTCCAGGCAGTACTTCAAAAACATGCAATTGCATTACTATCCTGTCTCTAGTAATGATGACTCCAATTCCTAATAATAAAGTACGAAAAGTAATACTAACTACTATCATTACTTAAAAAAATCCACAGCATACGCAACTGGAGTTACAATAACTAAAAAAGTGTCATCAAGCATTAAAAAATAAAAATATTTTTAAAATTTTTAAAAACATTTCTGACACTTTTTTTAGTTGTAAATCCAGTTACATATGCGTGAGATTTTTGTAGTATAATGGCAGGTAATAGTAGATGGTAAAATAATATAACCTCAGGTCCAATTTGAATCTGGGGAGGGCATTAGAATATACGCGGGTCTGGGCCGGGCAGGCCGGAGATTTTTTTGAATTTCAATATGAATTTAATGCATTTTAACGCGATTTAAACACAAATATTGGTCGATTTGACAATTTAAATTCTTAAATTAATACTATTTAAAAATTATACAATTTCTCCCCCCCCCCCTTTGCCCCTCTTCCCTGAAAGTTGGGGGGGGGGCATTGCACCCCTTGCCCCCCCCCCGGTTCCTACGCCACTGATCGTGGGAAGGCCACCCTGATGCACATCTCAACCCCACCGTATTGTTAATATAATATTCAACTACCTGCTAGAAGATGCTATTTTTATTGTTCAACCAAATTCTATGTCTTGTGTAAAAGCATAATAAATTGCAATGTCAATAAGTAGAACTTATCCCTGTGTCGGCGACACGTACAGGAGTCAGCCAAACCTAACTTCATTACATCAGAAGGTTTACAAATTTCAATGCTTTGCTTGTGGGTTTGGAAGGAGGAAAGAGCAGTGATCCCCTGGACATTGGACGGGAGGGGACAGGTGCTTAAACAGGTGCTCAGGTGCTCGGAGGAGCTTAAATACACGGTGTGTACACGGTAGCCTCTGGCACCGTCAAGATTCAATAAAGACAAGTATATTCTCTGTACCCCGTGTATTATTCATATGTGAGGCTCCTCTTCTTGGCTGAACAGCACAACTTTTTTGACTTTTGAATTTTTGTAAATAGTAAACATATTTATATTTGTAACGTTTAAAGTCCCACCTTTCACACTACAGACATCCACGATGGCTCATTTTGTTCACAAAGAATGGGCGGATGTCATGACGAAACCCAAATTTTTATAACTTCATTCCTACTTCGACTGTAGCTTCTACTAAATCAGTAATATTTTACTGTAAAAACCGGTACCTACCTACATAATATATTATTTTTGAAAATCTAAAAACAAAAAATTAGAAAAAGGCCACTTCAGCCCATAACTAGATATCTAATAAATATTCTCTCCAAGTTTCGTGTCATTCAGATAAAATGTTTTGTCTATTCTTTGTAAAAAGTAACGTGAATTTTACACATTTGAAAATGTCCCGTTTATTTTTGTGGCAACAAAAATCAACTAATGTCACTTGCTATTATATGGTCGAATTGCCTTAAGGAAGCATTGTGTGATTTAATTGAGGTACCTACCTATCTGATTTTGTACCTATTCATACTCACAAAACTTGTAACCAAAGCATAACCCACATATTTTCCATGCACATCAAAAACAAATCTTTCATAGTTATAAATAAATAAATTATTTAAAATAATAAATTAGGTAAGTGAAAATTACAAAACTCCCTTTTGACCAAAGGACTCACAAATTGTGCAAATGGTGAATTACAAATTGTGAGGTGCACACATATTTAATTTGAAGAATTTTCCATTATGAACTAGGAAATATGAAATAATATTTAATAAAGATGTAGTAGGTACCTTATCATTAAATATCGCCCTTCCTCCATGATGTTGTGGGAAGTTTCTCCTCCTTCATGGAGTGACAGAGAGCATGCCATCACAATGACGCTCCTGGGTGTTAGGCTAGGAAGGACTCTCTGGAACTTTTTGATCGCCCGCCGTTCATCTCATCGTGGAGACACCTTCGCAAGAAATAATGGACATATACGAGGTGTGCTCAAAAAGTATCCGACTTTATTTTTTTTCTCTGAAACCAGTTGGGTGTGATAGTTCATAGTTGGCTATGTTTGGTAGTCAACCTTACTGGGCATGCGTGATTTTTTTCAGCCTTGCCTGATAAGTCAGGCGATGTCAGGAAGCCGGTGAGCATGGTCACCTTACATACGCTCGTCGAATTTTCAAATTTCCAATTCCACTTTACGCACGATTACGTAATCCGGCTCCATCAGCTTGGGAACCACCAGAAATCATTACGAGCTATGTCTGTAGACCAGGGGGCCTATCTGACCCCGTAGTTAGCCTGAACTGTTTGACTAGAGAGTAAGAAGGCACCAGAGATTTGTGGAAGCAGTGGCCAGTTGTGTGACAGTCACCACAGGTCGGGTCTCTTGCGCCGAACTGCAGCATGAAGAAAACGGATAACTTCTTGATAGGACTTTTAGAAGTCTCTCAGATGATCAATAATCATCATCCATGATCAATGATCATCATCCATCATCAATTGGTTAATAATTTGCGGATCTTGTTGTGTTGGCTGCCGATCAGAACGCTGTTGGTCATTGTCAACCAAATTACAGCCATCTTTAAATGGGTTAACCATTATTTAATTTTTGTAACCACCATAGCATCTTTGCCGAAAGTCTGCTTAATCCTAGAAATTGTTTCGCAAAGCTTTTGACAAAATTTAAGGCTCTAACGCTGATCATATTCCGTCATCGCCGATGTAAATTTGAAAATGCGCCGAGCGTATGTAAGGTGACCATGCTCACCTGTAGCCTGACGGCGCATGACTTATCAGGCAAGGCTGAAAAAAATCACGCAAGCCCAGTAAGGTTGACCACCAATCATGGCCCACTATGAACTCTTAGACCCAACTGGTTTCAGAGAAGAAAAAATAAGGTCGGATACTTTTTGAACAGACCTCGTATGTAACCTTGTGCTGTCTTCTAAATTTGATACCTAATTGTGGGCATGAGGTTATCACTCACTGGTCATACCAATTCAATAGGTACTACAATAAATTATGCATTGTAATTGTTTGTGTGATACGGGATATCCACAAAAACAAGTTATGATATGATTTGTTTGATTTTATTGAATTATATTGAATTTGAACTAGGTAGATTTTTTTAATTTCATCAATTTTGTAAAGAAATATTAAGTACCTAGGTAATCTGATTTAAAATGATTTAAATAAAAAAAGTATCTAATAAGAGGAGAAAATATTAAGGAAAAACTTTTACAACTCTTACACCTTGGACTTGACCTGAAAATGAGCTTTTCTTCATTAAAATTGTGGCCCAGCAGTGTGAACTGGTGGACTAGACCTTAAAATACGTAGACTAAATGCATAATACATTGTCAAAATCTTCCAAAATAGTAGGTTCTAGACTAGGTACATGATTATGATGATATAAAAAAAACATACCATGCCGGTGCCAAACAGTTTTGTCTTATGAACATTAGTCATTAGTCATTACATAAGGTAATACAACTTTTTTTTTGCATTTACTACAGTTTCTGAGCTGATCAGAAGGATGAACACAAAGGTCTGAGTTTAATTTTTAACACATTATGTGAATTTATTTTTTCAGGACTTTTCCAATCTACCTTCCTAAGCGGCTCACTGGAATTTCCATTAGATCCTTAAAAGTACGAATGATGAGAGTTGTTTTGCAGCCCCTCAACCATAACTTATTTACACAAATAGCAGAACCAAATAATAGCCATCAAATATTTAAATATGGAGGCCATCAAGATTATTCAACTGCTATTCTACAGGTAAAATACGTACTACTTTGTGTTCTGGGAGCCGTGTCATGGTACTTTGTCAGCTTCTGCAGGCATCACTCTTCGAGACCGGCCTGAAGTATCGTGAACAAGACCTCGCTGGACCAGCACAACATCAGAACAAGGAGTCATGACTGTTGAACCTGATAAAGTACAAACCCAATCAAAAAATGTAAAATTGTTCAACGTTTCAGGGGAATTTTCTAAACGGTTTTTGAACAAAATGGATTGGCTGCTGGTCAGGTTCCTCGACAATCAAATCCTTGGTATTTACAATGAAACTTGCTCACCTACTACTAGAGTTACCTAGATGATGCATTAGCACATACTTCATGGGATGATGCCATCAAACCTTTATCAGCCAATCCTTTTCTTTCCAATACCGTTCATTTTGTTCGACTCTAGGTTACTTAATTTCAATTGCAAAAGTCATGCAAGTTTCAGTGACTTATGGAATTGTAAAGAATGGAAACAATGTACAATGATACAATGTACATTGTATTGTATTGTGGATACAATGTATTTCAGTCAAATTGGTATCTTCACAACATTGCAAGTTTCAACTTTAAACATAATTCAATGGGCCACAGCAGATGACACATCAATGTGAAGTTTAGCTGAAAACATTTCAACAATTTTCCAAGAAAAAAATAACATACCAATTTTCTAGTCCCAACTCTACCTACACATGCTGTCAGCTGTCACATAAGCAAATTGATCTACTTTCGTATTTGTTAAGCTACGTTTACAGCTCGCCGTTGAAGCGCTTACGTTCGAGGCTCAGAGCTGAAAGATGAACATGGTTTTGGTATATTTTGACCTTGAACGCCACCGCTCGGGCAATCAGCATTGAGCCATCTGATTGGCAGACTTGGGTAAATTACTTTTTAAAAGTAGTGAGATTATATTATTTATTACTTGGAAAAAAATGTAATAAAATTACTGGTAAATTACTACTTCAGAAATGTAATGAAATTACTTTACTTTTTAAGAAAAAAAGTAGTGAAATTACTCTCAAAAATTACTTTTTCCTGAAATTTTAACCAAAGCGAAAATTATTGGAAGGGGATACAAAATAAGAGTGTTTGAGAAGTCACAATAAGAGCGAAGTAATTTAAGCCGTTTCCGTTTGACAATTTATTACCATTATTTTGTACTTTGTGTGACTTGCGTAGTGGAAATTAAAAAATAAGCCTGCTGAGTGTTGTCATCTGTCCATATTTTTGAAAATTACATACAAACGGGAAAATGTGGGCGAGGCTCACGGTAACGCATTACAAACGTCAAATTACTCTGATAAAAGTAGTGAGATTATATTACTTATTACTTAAAAAAATTTAATGTAATTACTGTCTCGTTACCGAAAAAAGTAATTTCGTTACAGTAACGCGTTACTTTCGTTACGTTACTACCCAAGTCTGCTGATTGGCCAGCACCGAAGCACTGAATGTCTGTTGTTGAGGTGTAAACATAGAAAGGTCCTATTTGTTTGTAAAGGATGGGGGGGCGGGGGGGTCTTTATGAAAATCTCGCGAAGAGGCCCTGAAATCATAGTTCCGCCACTGCGTGATAGCCTACAATATACCTAATACAAAGTTGTTGTCCACTAACAACTCTCATGAATTTGGGAAATAATAAGTGGGCTGACGCTCGACGATGTAAGGGGAAACATATTTGCCTATGAAAACAATGGGGGGGGGGGAGGGAGGGCCCCTCAATATAATGCGGGTTCGGGACCAATTTCAGGACCAAATTTAGTGCCTTTCTATGCGATTTGTACACAATTTTAAGACAATTTTTACATCTATTAAAAGTACCTAAGTGGGCAGATGGCGTCCACCTTGAATAAAGAGTGAGGGGACGCGGCCGCCCTTGTCCGCCCCCAAATTAACAACTGGCATTAACGAGCAAGAGTCAAAATCGCTCAAAGCACTCGGGTTCCTTCGGAAGGCACAGACAAACTTTATGATGACTAAATTAATCTACAGTGGAGCAATAGAGTACTACCTACCTACTGAAGTACTACCTACCTAGTACCTACTGTTAGAGGTAGGTACTAGGTCGTACACATTGACACTGACACATGCAAATTTCACTCTGAAGAAAGTAGGTAGGTAGGGTCAGCGTCAAAAGAAGCCGGCCAAATCCTCATGTTGGTATATGGGAAACGAGCATAGGAACTATTGGAAGGGGATGTAGGTACCTATTAAGAAGGTTATACCTACCTACCTCATCCTTAACCATCAAAACTAGGTAGGTAGGTATAACGATAATGGTTTGTTGAAAGCTTGTTAAAAGTATCCTTTCCCTCATGTTATTATAATATGTAGGTTACCTTAATTACCTTCTACCTAGCCACTTCTAGACCAATTCTAGACTTCTAAAGAGGGACTTAATCAAAGATTTAAGACACTACCTACCTAGATTAATGAAAACAAGAAAACGCAATCAAACGGTCAGTGGTTCGATTCAAGTTCGAATCGAATCGCGCTTTCCGAAAATCTGGAGAATCGTATGACGTCATACAGAGTGACGTCACTCGTCAGGGACCTGATTCTACAACTCCATTGCGGTTGCCTAGCAAATATTTCAATGGTAATCTTATGGAAGAACTTGCTAGGCGACCGCAATGGAGTTGTAGAATGAGGCCCCAGAAGCAGAGCGAATGGAAATCACAGCCTTGTATACAAGGCTATGTTTTCCATTCACTCTGCCAGAAGTACAGCTCGACTCTCGAGCTGACTTCCTCTCCAACCTCCGTTGGGGAGAGTCCACAAAATACCGCTGGCCTATCTGACAAATGTCAGGCGCCATTACAAGAACAGAATTCGTGTGCTAATAGTTATCACCACCACAATTAAATAGATAAATCATAACTAAAGCTGGCCAATAAGACCAAATGGTCAAGTGCCAATAAATACGCCGAGTGAAAAAGTGAACTTTTAATTAAATATAAGCTGGCCTATATGACTCAGTCATGTGCCATTCAACTTCGACACGTGGTGATAACTGATATCCTCAGTAATTCTGAATTTTAAATAACTTCTAAGTATCTATCAATAACTAAAGCTAGCCTATGTGCAAAAATACAACGAGTGAAAAAAATAAAGCATACCTAATAATAAATCCATATTATTATAAAATTACATCATCGAATACAAATTAACGCTGGCCAGTATGACTCAATGTCGGTGCCATTAAAACCGGAAGTGAAGAAGACTCTCGAGCTGCTGAGTTCGCGGAACGGCCACATGTTAACCAAGTAGGCGGCTAGGGGTATGTTTGAACCGGCATAGGTAAATACCTACTTTTCTTTAATTATAATGATTGTTTTCTTCTATAGAAACGTTAATTGCCATGAGAAAGATGACAAATTCCAACTAAACCAAGTTTTTTTGTTTTTTTCAGGTCATTGCAACTGCAGTGAATGCTGTTCCAACCTCATTAATGCCATAACCTCCTATGTGATAACGTTGTCTAGCTACCTAAGGTATACCTAATACATTTGCTAATACCTACTACTCGCACAGAAAGTTTGTCATGTAGGTAGTAGAAGGTAGTAGTAGGTACTCTCTATTAGGCATCATTAATTTTGCAGATTAGCTGTACAATTTGTTCTTTGTTTATATCTGACATAACACACACATTTTAACGGATTACGCTATTACCAACAACATCAGTAGGTATGTCGTCCTATGCAGCAATGATGGGTTTCCACTTATCACATTATACTGATCTATTTTCCATCATTGGTAGCTATCTTCCAGACTGGCATGTATTGGCAAGCTGCTCAATTATAGTCATTTCTGTATTTGCCCTTATATGTGTACACGGTGGAATTTTCACATCTGTGTTCGCTTCAAATATTATTCTCAACAAAAAGTTTGTGATTGCGTACAAGTTCACTACTATGGAAAACTTGGCAAAAGAACATTTTCGAGAAGCCATGTCCATGCTTCACAAGTATGATAAAGTGCGCATCATTTATGATTCCAACCTTCACAAGACCCGTACTCTGCCTCGGCTGGTCTATGCAACTGGCATAATATTGAACGACGTTGGAACTGAACCACCGCCTGAAGTAATGATGTTTCTGCTTGAGATTGGATATGCTTTTCACCAGTTTCCCGTGCTAAACTATGCGGTGACGGCCACGCATCCATTCAACAATTTCTTCTCCATAACCTTGGCTCGTCTCCGGATCTCTGCTTGCTTAAAGGCGTACATCACTGTAAGTAAATACAGTTTAGTGGTACAAATTTAGTCCTACTGACATTGAGAAGTTGTTGATCGGTTTCCAATATACCAACTTGGGATCTGAAGAGCAACTTATGAAGTCACTTAAGATGTTCTCAAAATGTACGATCTTCTCATTTCTTTCAGCGACGTGCTCTATGTGCTCATCCGAAGATTGAGATTTATTCCAAGACGAATTCCACCATCAGGTTTCTCGCGCCACTGAATCAACAAGACGGCTTCTACGTGGATGAAGCCGTAATTATTCCATCATATATGTTCCATTAGCATTGCTGTTTGCAATGAACGACTTTATATTTCAATGAGTATGACAGCTTTAAGTCGGATTTACCAGCCGGGAAAAAAATATTCTCACTTAAAAAGTAATTTAAACGCAATAAAAATAGATGGTTCTTGGGATCAGAATTATCTGCAAAATAAGATAGGATAAGATGACTTAAGTTAGTTTAGTATGAAAGGTGTGAACATTTTTCTATGTTCTGAATGAATAGGTACAAGTTAAATTTTATTCCAAAATTTTAAGTTGATAATATGGTATTCTTGTAAAGAATTATGCAATATTCAGAACAAACTCATTTAGCTAATGATGATTTACTAATCGTCGTTAATTTAAAGAAGTAACATGTTTTTTATCCATTTCCTCAAACTGTGAAAAACAGAGTGGGCTGGGTTTGTGCCAATTGAGATGATGTGTTGTCCAAGATTTAGTCAAAAATTAAAAGTTCCATAAGTGCCCAACTATCATTCATGGATGATTAGTTGACCACCTTCACTGTTGGTACCTTATGTGTAGTATATAATTTGCTATATTTGTGTAGAGTCACTTGTTATGTTAAATGTATGTAAATACCACAGCCTTCTCGACAGTCACTTCATTCTCTGGGTAGCTTCCTGTCGACCAAAGATGAGAAGCGCTACCCAGAGAACGAAGTGACTGTCGAGAAGGCTGTGGTAAATACCTACTGGAAAATGTAGTAGGTAGCAAAAAATGCTAAATTATTAGGTCCGCATTGCTAATGCAAGCTAGCACATTTATGACTGGGAGGGGGAGAGGAGCAATTGAAATTGCTGCAAATGTGCACGCTCCATTACTAATATAGGCAAGCAGATTGTACGAGACAATTGCATGCCTCTAATAGTACAAAGACATTTTTTCAGGTGTGTGAATATTTATTCAACATGTCATCAGGACATAATTTTACCCATTAATTTTAGTGAATTGATATTGTTTGATGGTTTTATATTAATTTATCTTGTAACTTAATATAGCAATTTGTATTTGCTATTCATTTATCTGTTTGCTTATCTGTGTTCTCCATAAAAAATGTTATTTGCTGTTGAATTGTAGCTGGTTCGGTTGTACCAATTCAATGAAACAAACAGATAATGGATCCTATATGGAAGCAGCGATCATACTACAGGGCAGGGATAGTTCACGCCATTTTTTAAATCTTAAGCATTTTTCTCAGTAGGTCTGTTTTATTTGCATCCTTCGCATCGAAGAACCGGCTCAAGAAGCAGTATTATCGTTGAAGTTTTGAAGACGTCTTGTGTCGTTGTCTATTGGTTGGGAGCGAAACTTTTGCATGGGATGCAAATAAAATAGACCTATTAGTTTGTATCCCTGTAGTATATGATCGCTGATGGAAGGTTGTGTGATATTTAACTTCAAATTGCCACGCTTAAAACATGGACCGGTCAAGCAGTCATAGCTGTCGTCTGCCACTTACATCTAGTAGCAGACACAATCTTGATTGCAACTGTTACGGCTCCCTATACCAATCTTTTATATATACTTGGTGCAAGGACTTTAGTCTTTGCTGTAGAATTAGAGTAGGTTTTAGAATAAATTGCGCTTACGGGTGTTCTTTCCTACCTCTAAGTACACCTATGTTAAGTACACATGTGTGTGCTCCCTACCTATCAGTATCTTACATTTTCAATTCCTCACCAATGGAGACGCGGTGGTGGGGCTTAAGGGGCCGCCCCACATTACGAGCTGGTCCCAACTAAGAGCAGTCCAGGGTCGACCTAGTCCCATGCCCTCCCCAAATTTGCGGGCCGGCCTTCCCCCTTGAGATGGTGATCCCACTGTAGTTGGGCCCCACCGGCCCGAAGCCTCCCTCCCCCCGGTCTGTGCCCATTCTGAACTGGCTTTCCCACCAGTTTCAGACCCCCCAGATCGGGCCCATTAGGTCGACCCCTCCCTATGTCCTCCCTATTATTCAACTAAGTTAACAAAATCTTTACATGCGGAAAATTACGTCGCTGTCGACGCGCCGTTTAACACTAATATTATAATATACTACTAGGTACTTCTACATTTTCAATTTAATTTAAAGTACCTAACAAATCAGTAGTTTTATACTATCAGAATTTCAGAAATAAAACTTAGTTACTTATAAAAAAAATAAGGTCCTCAGGGCTCGATGAATTATCAAGTTGTGGCGCTTTAAGCTTCGACAGTAAAACCAGTAGTTCAATTTCTGCTGAAGCTAAAATCTAATCTCATGTCCCCACATTATTTTGATTATAATTATTTAAATGCAGCCCTAATAACCATCTTTTCTGTATTTGTAATAAATACCATACTTTAGTGTATTTTTTTACATATTTAGTAATATCAAATATGATGCAAATTTTTATTACAAACTATTTTCTTAAAGCTTTGCATGCCTCTTTCCTGTTTAAACATTTGTAAAACATAATATTAATAAGTCATTGTTACTACGTGTACACGTAAGCACTAATTTTTACTTGGTCATACCAACAAAAAGTCCACGAATAAAAATTGGTATGCAGTAGGTGCAACTTTATTTTACCCGGTAACATTTGCAACTAATATTTGGCTTTCAGTAATCTAATGGCAATGGCATAAAATTAAATAAAGCATTGGTAATTTTACCAATTGAATAAAAATTTGCATCACTATTTCAATGGGATATTTAACAAAAAAATAATGATATGTAATAATTTTTCAGTAACTTCATTTTGTAATTATATTTTTGAAAATTTTGTCCGATTAACATTACAGAGTTCTTTGTGTACAAAGATGCTTAGATTTCATTTTGAAAACCCATCCCATCTCTCCTCTACCTTGCAATGTTACGTGGAAAATTTATATTGCACAATTGTGCTCCTGGATGCGTTTTTCCATTCCAAACAGTCTCCGTTCGTTTTCACCCTCTGTTTGCACTCTTCAGGGAAGATTATCTCGGTATTCCAGACTGGAAGAGCTAGGTAATCTTGACAATCGGTAAAGACCAAAGAGGGAATAAATTCGGGACCAGGGAGATTTACAAATGGAATAGAAAAACGCTTCCGCAAAGGTTGTTTATCATACAATAGTAGACCCATCTACAGAAAAATCATTTATTATCAGTTCAATGAAGCATTTACAATAAAAGGGTGAAATTTCTCTCGAATGAATGAGTGATCACTAATGGGGTTATTCTTACATTTGCATTCCTTACAAGAATGCAATGTAACATTTTACTAATATTGAATTCACAACTAACAATGGGAAGATCCAAATTACAAGGTTTTAATCAACATTTTGAAAATCTTAAAATTTTAAGATAACATTATTCTGTGCTTTCTTGGCATTATTTAATGAGTTAACATGTTGCTAACCCCTGGCCCCAGTCCACTAGTGAACATAGCATGGAATTTTGCCGGGTGTCTGGCAGTGGCAATGCATTTATTCATGGGATTGATGCCGCTAAGCTCTCTAGAAACAAATAGATTAAAGCCAACTGTAGGGGCAAGTTGACCAATAAACAATATCCATTACAATAGCCAATGAGCAACGAGTGAAAATACATTCATATTACATAACAACCAACCAATGACACAAGAGAACCAAATTACCTATTTGCAATAATTACCATTTTGTTCCATTTACCAAGAAAGGAGGCAGGGAGAAGAGAACATCTTAAAAGCCCCATTACACTGCAGGTCAAAAATTCCAATCTTTGTTAAGACAGCAATCCTTAAATTTAATTAGAACCAATTAACAGGTACAATTTATTGTGGCGATTTATAACGTGATATTGGAACAAATTTAAGCCCTGCAATGTAAAGGTCATTCACAGGATGGTTGCAATCTTGGCCTGCCGCTGAATCATAAGCTAACAAATTGCTTAGCAGGCCATTGCATGCAGAAGTTTGGTTCCGGCCACCGTTCCGCCACTCGGCCGAAATAATTTAATTTCAGACACACATTCATTTGTTTCCACAGTTGTAACAATGAAATATATTATGTAATATGTATTATCAAGATAAAGGTCACAAAAGAGTTAAAAAAATGAACAGTAGTTGGATGGATTTGACATGATGATGCGAGGGAAAGAATATATGAAAATGGGCATGATGACGAAGCAATGAGTGAGGATATGGATCAAAATCATTCGTTTCAGCCTGAAGTATCCTTACAGAATAGAACCAATGAAAGAAGGTGCATAGAATGTATAAGGGAGAGAGCTGAAGCATGGGAGTCGTTGTTATTGGTGTTTAACATAGCACTTGATGATAACTAAGGTATATATTGGCAGCAGTGGAATTGGTGATAATGAGGGGTGAAGATTCTGGAAGGGAAAATAGAAAACCCAGGGAAACAAGGGAATTTGACAATTGTGGTTGATAGAGACCAACCAAGGTATTTTTATAGCATACGTTACGATTAGCGCTTTGTGACATTGCATCGGGCAAACATTGTAATAAAATTGACGAGAGCCAATCACAGAACAAGATTTGTGCGATTATCCACTGCTACCTGGAATTATTTATTTATAGATCCGTAACGTACGCCATATGTAGTACACGAAAGTAGTTAAGGCCACAGAAGGAAAAAGAGAATGTAGCTCCATGTACTACGGTTTGACCCGATTTGTGTTTCAACAAGTAGTGTGACTTTTGCTGAGATCTGTAGAGTCCTTGTAAGACAGATAGGTCGTTTGCTGTGCAGCTGCGACCCTCCAACAAACTAACGAACAAACAACAGATTGTTTGTGCACCGGGACAACTATTTGACCACCGATTGATTGATAGGCTTCCCTCATTTGCCACACTTAACATTATGTTATGTACAGTACTGGGTTGACAAGCCACCCCAATTAGAAGTCTTTCTTATACAAGTACACATAGAGATTTCTTTTTCTGCTTTTGTTTCTTCTCCGGCGACTTCTTATTAATTTGCCGCACTAGATCGTAAAATATCTGTAACGAAACGGAATATCTTAGCAAGTCGTTCACTATTGCATGCACTTGCAAACCTTCATACAAAGTTGTCGGTACTTACATCATTTACATTTATTTTGGCTTTTGCTGATGTCTCCATGAATGCGCAGTTGAACTGTCGAGCAAGGTTTACACCTTGATCTTTTCCCACCACTCGTTCGTCTTCCAAGTCACATTTGTTGCCAACTAGAACCATCGGCACATCATCTGTATCCTAAAAGCAGAGATGAATCCATGTACATTGATGTTGAGACTAGTAATAATATACAACTTTCAATCAATCTGGAGTCCCAGCATAACGTTTGAGCTAGAGAAAAAGTCAACGTCCCAAGATAACGACACGACCCAGCCAGATCCTCGACTCAGCATGGGTCCCAAGTGTCGGTGCCTTGGCTAGAACATTCCAGGGTGAACAAGTGAACACCAATCAATAACGTCTGGAAGGAAAGCCGTCTACAAAACATGATCTAACTAGGTAACCAGGATAACGTCGTGCTGATTGTTATTGCACGTGAACGAGAGTCAAGGGGTAGCACTAGCAACTTGCAAGGTATACGTGCTAAAACAGTGTGGGACATAACAGAAAATTCGTCTTTAGAATAAATGTTTTTCAAGCTGCATCTCCTGCACAAATCCTGAGAATGAATTTAGGTATGATCTTATATGATCGATCAAGTTATTATGCAATCATAGCTAATACCAGTGGTTAATTTGGGGGCGGACGCATTCCCTCACTCTTTTTTCAGGGTGGACACCGTCCAACCCACTTATTTTTAATAGAAGTAAAAATTGTCATAAAATTGCGTACAAATCGCGTAGAGAGGCACCAAATTTGGTCCTGAAATTCACATTTTTCCTGGGGCAGTGCACCCCGGACCCGCATTATGTTGGGGGGTCCTCCCCCCCAAACCCCCTATTGTTTTCGTAAGCAAATATGTTTCCCTGACATCGCCGAGCGTCCGCCCACTTATTATTTTACAAATTAACCACTGGCTATTACCGCATTATACCAGTACCTACGTACATATATCACTTTACCATTCTAATCACATGTGTAATCCCAATTGCAAATTATAATACAAATTATTATTACTCTTTATTAAGGTAATAGCATAGAATTAAGTTATTGATAGGTATTGCCAATTATGATGCAAAACTAAAAGGCTTAAAACCTTTCGTAAATCTGGTCCCAGGAGCTTAGAACTGGATGGGCCACAAACTGCTATAAAAATTAGTTCTAGGCAGACATTTTTATAAATTTTACAATTTGTTAAGTTGTTATACATTCATGTATAAAATAGTTTTTAACACCAAATTTGTTTTTGGACTACAAGTATCGTAGCCAAACTTGTAATTTTGGAGGCAGCCAGCTCTGTACACAAAATGTAAATGTTGTCTTTGGAATATCTAAATTATTTACGTAATACGATACGACAGACACAATAAGGCAATATAAGGATTCTCGATACGAATTACTGACACTGCCAGTGCCATTGAATACCCAATGTCGTCTAATTTTACACTCATATAGTGGACTAATAGGTGAAAATTATGAAAATAGGAAGGAGACGGTGACAATATTGTTTTATGGGACACATAACGGTGTGGTAAAGTGGCGAAATAGTAAGGAAATTGTGACAAATGTGGTGAAATATCACTCATATGGAGAATGCTTGATAAGAATGGTTACAAGTTGGTGGAGAAGTTTAGCCAACTACCTATATTACAGGAAAATTAGAAAATATAAATTATGCTGAACAGAATAGCACGCAGGGTTCAAAAATCTTGCTAAGTTAGCTTATAATTGGTCAACTAAAGTTTTTAAAAAGTAGGTACATACAAAAATAGTGAAAATAGTACCTAATTAGTAATTTTGAATAAAGAGAATGGGTGTAAGGCTTGCACATATTACAATGGTAGTCAGGGTGCGTAACGTTGTAGCCCATGTAGGGTTTGGGATACAGCCCCAGAAAAAACTGCCTTTCTACTGGAGATATGCATGATATTATTATAAATAATACCTTATCGATAACATAGGTAATCAAGATTATCAATTATCATATAGGAATATGTGAAG
This sequence comes from Leuctra nigra, assembly GCA_934045905.1. NCBI lineage: Eukaryota > Metazoa > Arthropoda > Insecta > Plecoptera > Leuctridae > Leuctra > Leuctra nigra. The sequence goes on along the minus strand of OW203763.1, from coordinate 25,551,787 downwards.
TCTTAAAGTCATTTTAAGTTAATAAGAAGTCCAGTGCCAGTGCCACTACTCCTCTCACCAAGACAAAACACTGCAGTGCATCTAAGCCGCTTTATTGCTTTTGTCAAGTCATGAGTTGGCATTCACTGCCAACTCAGTGACTGGATTTGTCTGGTAAGAAAACTGGCAAAATCCCAGATGCAGAGGTGAATGCCACCATAAGTAAATAAAAATTAATGCACCTATTCAGTGTCTAGTCAGATATCTTGGGCAAGTCCTTAGTCAGTGTTGATACTCGCACTGCATCCACTTTGCAAGAAAAAAGTGCGATTTGTCTTTTGGGGCTTGAAGAACCAGTCATTATAAAACCAATTCAACACTTGTATATGGTTCAACCTATGCAAACTGTGATACAAACTAGGTAAGTCACAGTGCCATGACAGCCAAGTGGAAAGAGTAGCAGTAGTTACGGTTATTTAACTTAGCTTTCCTTGAGAATGGGACGTACCACTTCTAGAAGATAATATATACCTAATCAAGATATTGATTCATCTGCCAGTATTTACCTTCACTCGTAAAATTTGTTCCCTTAAGTCTTGAAGATCATTGAATGTTGATTGCGCTGTGATGGAATACACTAATACGAATCCTTGTCCATTTTTCATGTAGAGGTCTCGCATCGCTGTAAATTGTTCCTGAAACAGTGCATCAATGACATTAACAAAAGTTGTTTTGTAAGACAACATCATACATACTTGATGGAAAACAGTGTAAGGAAATTAATGTTCCACACTTGGGTAAAATTATTTAATACCACATCGGATGACACCCAGAGCAGCATTGTGTAGAAAGAAAATCACTTATCTGGGATGTATGCACACGGAGATTCAGATAGCCGTAAGGATTTGGTGCTTGGGTTCCTCTATACAGACGAAGACAGGGCAGCCAGAGGAGGAATGGAAGAGGCAGGTGGCTTCTCGACATGGAAAGAAGGTTCACGTGATACAGCATGGATGAACGGGGCGAGGTAACCAGTAGAGTGCAAGGTCAGAGTGCAGTAAACAGTCTCAGGGATTGATTAAGCGTTTGCCTAGTACAATTAAAATGTTACGCATGTCAAACGTGCTTTTATCACACCTTATAGCAGAATAATTTTTGTGTAATTTACCAGCAGTGTTTTTCAGACCTGTCTACTTCCTCATAGATAGGTACCTAGGTACTTTGGCCAACTCCATAAACTATCAATATATTTGAATATTCTTTTATCCTACTATTATTCTTGCAATAATAAGTATTAATTAAACACTCTTTTAGATAATTAACTACAGAGCTATTTACTCAGTCTTATTCATACATTTCTGGAGCACTCATTAACTCAACTATTGAGATCTGACTAAAGGGCCCATCTTGGCATGATTTTGATTTCAAATCTTGATATGATCTTGGGTAGTTGTCATTATTGATACAAAATATTACAAATTTCAAGTACCTATGTAGGTACCCAAAGTCCATAAAGCCCTAAGTATTGGCTTGAACGTGGGAATAATACATTTATTTAAGCATACTCTATTAAATGTTTCAGAAAAAAAACACAATTACAACAACAGTTATGTACTACATACTTTTTGTATGGAGCATTCATTACTGCAAATTTTAGTATGTTTATTCAATTTAAAATATGAGTCGCCTTGAAAATGTATGTTTCTTTAAGACGCCTGGTCTCTAAGACTTACCGTCCCCGCCGTGTCCAGGATCTCCAGCATGCACTGCTGCCCGTCAACCTCCACCTGTTTGCGGTAGCTGTCCTCGATGGTCGGGTCATACTTCTCGACGAAGATGCCCTGGACAAACTGGACGGTGAGCGCCGACTTACCGACGCCACCGCTACCCAGCACCACGATCTTATATTCACGCATCCTTTGCCCCGTCACCTCGAAGCTCTGAAAAGACGAGAAAAAATATGTTATTAAGACTACTTTTAGATCACAACAGGAAAATTTCCCATCGGGGTATTTAAAAACAATGTATTTACTTGAAAAATCAAACATTTTCAATGGTAATATCTTATTGAAACATTGTCTATGACTCCAGAAAACTGGAGTGTGCTGCGATAAGGGTTCTGATTACATGAAAATGGGGCAACTGAACACAGCTCAACACACCTCATCTCAGAGTTTGGGCATGAATTGGAAAGTTGTTGGTTTACCCATTGAATAATTAACTACATACTTGGAAAGTTAAAGTAGTGCCGTTTGTTAGCTCATTGGGGTATCAATCCAAAGATGAGTGGTGCGAGCCCACTTTGGGACTGATCTTTTTAATTTGCAATTGATATTTAAATAATTATTTTTTCTAACACCATTATTGACAAACATTAATTTTTACTTATCTTACCATAATTACCTAGGTACATAAGTTATCGAACCTGACATGACTGAGGCATGGCAGTTTATAATAAAACAATCTTTATTACAAGCATCACCATAAGCCTTAGCAATATGTGTGCGGTAAGATTTGTGAAGCCGTATTCGCTCACCTCCTCAAAATGAACTGGCACTACGACTACAAGTCAACTGTACTGTCTTGACTGAGCTCGATAAACGGAACTGCCCAATGGTATCAGCAACTAATGGAATCGGAAGTACCCAATGGTATCGGCAACTTGTCACATCATGATTGTGCATCCGTCGGCATGCAGGATATGAACATCAGCTGTCCTTGCTCTGACTAAATGGATGTGAAATGCATAAAGCATGGAGTTCAAACCTTTCCTTGGTTCATCATAAAAGCATGAATTTTTCTTCAACATCAGAAGTGAGAATATTTTCAATAATTGATATTTTCATTGCATATGGCAAGCTACTTTACTAATGAAATCCAAGTTAGGCACAGTCACACCCCTTATGACATTATCCCTAGTCAAATAAATCAGAGGAGGCAGGGAAAATGTGAACATGGTAAACCCTACACCTGCGGTCACAAAAATTGACAGAAACTGCTAAGTTGGAGCTCGAATTACAGTCTATACTTGTAAAATGAAGAAATAATATTATGTATGAGGTGGTTGGTTGGATCTTATAATCAAACCAACAACCCCACATGCTCAAAATCTACATTTACCTATGTATGTTTTCGGCTGGATATCAAGTTTGAAAAAGGACTTGAAGCCGCTTTTACATAACACGCGTTTCGCGTTTTTTTTATTTACCCATCAAGCCACCGAAAATTAAGCCACCTTATCTCGATTGTCGGGAGGTATTTTCAGTACCGCGTAAGGCGAAAATGACGTCACTATACGTAAACTATAAAATAAACTATAAAATAACTGCAAAATAAGACTATAATGTTAATAATTTCTTACCTGTGCATATTATTCCATCTAATCATATCTAATAACACCCAAATTGTTACTAACAAGAATTATAAATGTACCTATATCAACATTCTGTTTTCGACGGCCACTTCTAGGCGTTATAAAAAAATAAAAAACGCAAAACGCGTTTTATGTAAAACGGGCTATGACATTTTCAAGCAATTAACGTGACCGGGGGTGGGGGTGTACCTATATTTGTGAAAAAAATAAAATATCGCATTTAAGCACTGTTACTGAATTCAATGTTAACAACATAGTAACATAATAAAATGTGATTGAGCAATTTAATAATACTGAATCACATGAAATAAATTTGACTGTCTCACAAACTTGGTTTTGGCTCCTCTTAAACTACATTTTTATTTTTACTGTCACTCCCTAATATTAAATATTGAAAACAATATAATCTTCAAGCCAGTTTGGTTGTCAAGTAAAATAGGAGAGATAGAGAGTGAATAAAACAATACTACCCTACCAACAAATGCACCTATAATGCCGACATCCAGCCCTTTTACCAGTTATTTGAGGAAATCCATGGCATGCGCCCTGAACGTCAAATAGAATTTAATGAAGCATCACTCTATTACACTACGCCAATGATTCACCAAGATGCCTCACTGTAGTTCTCGTTTCTGCTAGTCATAAACAATTAGATAACATCGGTTTACCTCATACCACAGCGTGATAATATATTCGGAGCTAATTGGCTTTTAAGTGATTCATAAATAAGTTATTGGAAGGAGAAATGAATAGCGCATCCAAGTAAAGTCCGTCGGCTACGTCACCAGGATTGATTGGCGAGACGTCTGGAATTTTAAAACAATTATCTTCTTAGGTTACCGACACGAACGCCAGAAAACTTGAGACAATGGCTGCGAAATAAAATAAGCAAATTCTCCGCATAGTTAAGCCAATGTTAATGCTCACTATTACATGTTTTTTAACAGCAAACATTATGAATTAATCTCAAGGATAGCTCATTCAGTAGTCAGTACTATGCAGAGGCAAGAAGAACGTCGGCGTAACACGTGCAATGTCTTCTACATCAGGTAAACCCCTAATATGAATGCTGTATGGACCAAAAATTAAAAATCTCTAGCACGCAAGGTGCGTTAAACTATTCGCGTCCCACCACTAACATAATCTTTACTGTCATGACCTGGCGTAAAATACAATATGCCTAGCATGGGAATTTAAAAGAGAATAACCCAAATACCGGAAGTCATATATGGTTGGGTTGAATACTTTTTAAAACATCTAAAGACCATGCGTCAGACAGGTTTGTATCTGTCAATGTCATTCTTTATTGCTGATGCCACTGATCGTAGCGAATAATGAGCAATGCTTTGAGGATACAAATCGACGTCAGGTGATCTTATAAGTTCAACAAATAATATGTTATGATTTACAAATCGCCCTATTTGATCAATATGACTCGACGGACGACGAGGAAAGGATTTCCTCCCCATGCCACCTGGCACTACTACACGATTATTTTAATCTACTGCCATGTCCTATCGCACTCGCCCACAGATCCCAAGCGTCACAGCTACCAAAACGATGTCTTTGGTGATGTGCTAGTTAGCGCTCCCACTCAATTCCCACTAGAACACACTGGAGGAGGCCGCGCGTATACTGCCAGTCCAGTCCAGTCCTGTCCTGTCCGTGGTTAGCTGCCGCAATCGACTAAATGCAAATTGCACTTAAGCCTAATTAAACCAACCTGTCAACACTGCCGCTGTTATTTAATCACACCCCATTGGGTGTTACGATATGGACAAATTGATTAAATAGCCAACGCTTTAGAGAAACGCTGACACGGCCGCGCGTTATCACTTATCAGCGTGTACGAACGGCGATTGCATAAGGAAACATCGCTTCTCGACGTAGATTCACGTCTCGAATACATCCTCGATTGATTGCATGCGAACAGTGGCGGATACCGGAAACTTGCGGTCGGTTGATAGTGGCTTTACGACACTGGTAGGCGGAATTCGAGCTTAATTTATTATTAATGCTCGAACGAAGAGAACGAACATAAATGTATGACATCTCGGAACCATTTGGAGGTATGCGCGCAGGGAGTTTGAATGTAGAAACAAGGAACCACACTGCCTACGATAATCAATACGTCAGTCATGAGTCCATGCTCCCAGAGAAGAGATACTACTAAATAATTTACATCCCATCAAAAGGAGATGATCTCCCATTAGATGTTACCTGTTTAAAGGAAGAGGCGCCAGGTTTAATAGCAACCCCTTGATCCTTTTCTATTGCGCTATATATATACAGGTGCCAGATAAACACAACGATCTATTTTTACCGTTCATTCACGCGGGATTTTACGCTCGTTTGTTTTATGCCCGAGTGCAGAAATGTGGCACACGCGTTAAAAATAGATCGCCTCCGATCAATTTAGTGATTGATTCATTAAAGACGGCCGAAAGAAATCGATTGCATGTGCGAGTGTGGGAAATAAAAGCGAGATCAGAGAGCAGCAACACCTAGTAAGTCGGAGAAAGGTGCCAGGGGGTGTAACTTACAACACTGAATCGAAACAGTCGTAGGAATCAATCGATGAACGGACCTTGTTCTAATTGTTCGCGGGTCTTGCCAGCCGTTGTCGAGTATTGATGAATTCGCGACCAGACCACCATCATGTTTTAACTCAACTCATGATAATAGATATTACCTCAATACATTTTTTTACATTATTAAACTTACTTCAGGACTACTTATTACCACTTCCATTACTCCGAACCACGAACGAAACAACTCATATTATTTTCCATTACCAGTAGACATAATATCAAGAAATGTCGTATCAGAAACTCAACAAATCCGGCGGTTTTTGTCTGCCGTGACTGTGCGTGCCGCTGTATCTCCTGTGTTTTACACCTCACGGCCAAGATCTAGATCTAATTACACATTTATACAGCGATCTATATCGCATCGTTATGTGAATTACATCTTACAAGATATGTGGCTTCGATATCTTCCCAAGGATGTTGTAATACCGGGCCCGGACCTGAGCAATCATTCCGCGACGAGTAGTGTTTTCCAATGCCATATGATGCAGAGAATGAAGGACTGAGTACCAGTGGGAGGACGCGGTCCAGTAATTGGCCCCGTCACAGCATTTGCATGGACTGATCGGGAAATTCGCGGGAAACCACAGTCAGCATGGCAGGAGTGACCGTCCGGCAATGACCAGCCCTTCCATTCCGCCAGACTTATTTCCGCACTACAATTAGAATACTTGCTTGAGGTACGTCGGATAATGAAACTTTGTGGAACCTAGAATCAGTTGGCATGCCGTATGAAAAGACTTCCGTTATTTCCGTTTACTTTCAATCGGGAAATAAAAAAGGAATCTGTGAGATAGATAGAAAGAATATCACAGAAATTGATGTTTTGTCACGAAACTCTGAATTTGAATAAGTACATTTTAAAATTATTATGTAACAACTACACGCTCTACGAATCCAACTCAAGACCAACTCAAACAAATCGGAATACTTACTGCCTCCCCCCCCCCCCTCCCCATCACACAACCCCGGCAGCCAATCTACCACGAGTGCTAAAGATCCAACATATAAAACTGACCCCTGGCTGTTTGCTACGTGACAGTGTTTACACTTTACATGATGCCGACAAAACGAGAAGCTGAGATTGTTTAAAACGAAATCATTATTGAAAAGCCATTTTCACGGGGCTCCATCACCTCACTTTACACTGCCATGGCAACGGTTGTCATGGGTGACGGGATATGCCGTCCATAATTAATTTTCACAAGCAGTCCCTGGATGGTTTAATTCTGGATAGGAATTTTCGTTCAAGTTACTCGGTACCTGGAGGTAGAGTGAAGCTATTTTATTTATAAGTTCACAAGTTGAATATTGTCTTTACTTTTCCAATATTAAAATATCTACAACACCTTTATCGTATTTAAGGGCGATAGAGATATCTGAAATACCTACCTATACAGATCTACCATGATGAAACAGAGGCGTGCGGTAGTGCATGTGAGTGCGCAAGCAGTAGTTTTACGACCCCCCCCCCCCCCACCCCCCGCGCATACTACACAAAAAATTACATTTTACCAAGCAATTTCCACAATTTCCCGACGTCTCTGAAAGTTTTAATCAGCCAATATAATTACGCAGGAAGTAATTTCCCAGCACCACTTTACAGTGTTCCGCAATAAGCATATTCGTTCACGGCACTAGTCTCAATGTTACTAAAATATGAAAAGGTTTTAAAAGAAATCGGGGTTTACTTCAGAAGCGAAGTAACAGATTGTAAATTCATAACTAATAAATTTCTATGACTCTCTGTAGGTATATTGCTTAAACACGTCAGTCTGGGATCTAGTTTACGATTGCGCGTCCTAACAAAACGCATCAAATAGCGGCGTCATACCTACGTCCTGCGACCTGAGTCATTCCCACTACCCCCCCACACACACACACGGGTCACCAATCACCATGCAATGCACAATCCACGTCAAAAGTATTTCCCGCCGTATATATTATTCTATTCTCACCTGGTAGTCATCGGACACGGACACTAGACATGACTAGACAATCTCTCGGTGAGTGATACGCGACACGACACGTTGCCTTCAGAACTGTGCGCGCCAAACTTCCCGTTTTAAAAAATCGAACGTTTGCAAAAAGTTTTAAAAAAACATTCCATACGGATTTAATAATTAATAAATACTTCTCAAATAAGTTGAATGAGTAGGCAACGCCCGCCCCTGTGACACATCTAATAATCCTGAACATCACATTATTGCACTTTTATCGTAATATTGCGTCCAAGTTGACATTGACATGAGGGCTGATTATCCACACAAAGGATGTGCAACTCCTGTCATGAATGAGATGTCATGTTGTGATCTCCTGTCATGTCATGGATGTGTCTCCTTTCAGTGCAACCTTTGTACCGGGTACACTTTGTGCACGGGACCAAAGGTTGCAATGCACGGAGATCTAAGACCAAGTAATTCCGGAAGATTGGATCTACAGACGCGGGTGGTGACAACTGAATTGTGTGAAGGTGACGGAAATGCACGCACACAAGAATAGCACACAAAGCACTTTAAAGAATTGATGTTTTATCGGAGTATATTTAGTTAGTTGTCAATAATATTCCAAATAATTGGAAAAAATGAAATTGTTTATTAAAATGAACCTATCAAAATTGCATTAAGAGTCCGAATTAAATGTCTATGGTTCCATGGATTTTCTTTATTATTCATTGTTTCCAGAGTTAGTTTTGTTATAGGTAGGTTTTTGACTGTTATACATTTATCTATGGGCATTCTTATTCGCATTTAGGTACACATTTTTAACTTTACCTAGAGCCGATTGGAATTGGACGGTTAATTCTTTTACCACTTCAATTAACTGTACATACGGATTGTCAAATCAAGGGAAATAGATTAGAAACATCACGAACACTTTATTAGTAATTTTGGGGAAATCAATAATTCACATGAACATCACAAAAAAAACATTCCAACAGCTGCCACAAGGTATCACAATTGGAGGAAATTCCGGGATAAATCTGGCAATTTTAACAAAAAGTGCGGTGCTGTGCATTGTGAAAAAATATAAAACATTACATTACACCCTTTCTCGTTAATGAAAAAATTGCCACGTTAAAAATGTGTATATTGTAACTGATTACAAAACACCTGTAGGTTTGACTTGGGGCACTTTTTATGGAAACCTTTGAAGACCCCGCTGTTCAACCAAATATTACATATTATTTTGTACATTCTAGTTGAACAAAATCCTACATAACTTCCCAACCCATCCCAATCGAGTTCATTTACTTTGCACTGTATTGTATCCACATTGTATAACATTCCATGTTAGATGTTCTCCCCTCTGTTGGTGTAAATTTATAAATATTATTTTATCTTCTTGATACATTTCCACAAAACAAGCCCGAAATGTGCTTTCTGGGAGAGTTATTTCTGGAATGTATGTGAACTGCAAATTTTAAAAGATTTTATTTATTTGCTGTCCTACGGTTTATTGCAAAAGAAAAAGAATTTAAAAAAGAATTAAAAAAATGATCATTTAATAATATTGTTTTGTACGTCGGCTGTCCATCCATGTAACATCGAACGAGTACGTCAAGTTGTACGGAGAACATGGCTCGACTTGCTATCTACGGAAGTTTCTTTACCGGATACAAAGGGCGTCAAGTGATCAGGGGACTCGACAAGTAATCACCGATTCTTTGGGGTGGGCGTCAATCGCCACACAATCACCCCAGTACTCGATGTTACGCATCCCCAGAAGGCGGAAGAAGAGGAGAGATTGACTGGTGTCACTCGACTCGACACAATCATACCGATGCGATCATGACGACAAAAAGCAGATGGTGAGCAGGCAGGCAGATAAATTGGCACGAGGAGTGGGGGGGGGGGGACATGTGTCTTGTCATAGATCTGTTTAGTAATGACACATACAGAACACTCAGTATGCAACACTGGTTTTGACACATTGCAGAAGTCTACATGATCTACCGGAAGTATACAAAAAGATGAGTCCTTATTCATTAAGTATGAGACCCGAAATTGAGATTTTGTAATGTCTAACTGAATGTTTTGAATCCATAGCAATGGCAATATGCAAATTAAATCATTGCTACATGATTGATTGAATTATAAAAGTAATAGGCTTATTTAAGGATTAATGCACAGTAATAATTTAAATAAACCCGGAAGTAGAATTGGTAGATATACGAAAATTTTATAAGATGAAAAACGCTCAAGTTTTAAGTCATAAAAAATATACAAATCACCAAAACATTCCTAATCTATCGGTGCCGAAAGACCAAACCATGCCAAAGTAAGCATGTGCTCATCCCGTCATTCGTTACACCGTTACACCCACCAAGCCACCCACCCACATGCAAGCCTCTGGCACTCGGCCAGTCCCCGAGGGATATATTTTGTCATTACTGGGAAGAAAAATATTTCTCTACTTAAATAGAACCCGAGAATGGTTGAGTTACTACAATATTATAAATTTGGAGAGTAACGCAAATTGATCTGTGGCAATTTGCAACAATGCGTGTGATTACAAAAAGAGTGGATGAACATTTCTATCACATAAATACAAACTTTTTCCATGATTCAATCCGAACAATACATCTGGATATGACAGTACACGCCGGCAACGCCTTATAATTCAACATTTTACCAAGGCTTCTTCGTTGACAATCTGAATCTGATGTGACAAGTTAATTTGTTAGCTCTTCTACAATGCGCAACAAGTTATGAAGCAAAGAGTGTTTTGCTGCCGTTATGTCAAGACCTTACAAATGCTGAAACTGACATGCATGAAAGAAGACTGTCTTGTTGTATTAGGAACTTAAATGCAATACAAACAAGAGCAAGCAATCAACGTCAATAAAGCAATTAATTAATTCAATTGTTTTGATGTACTTCCCACTTGATCACTTACAATTTAAGGCGGATATATCATTATTTACAGGGTGTTTCGACCGACAATACTGATAGGAACACGTCATGAATGAAAAATTAAGGCGTGGGTAAGTGGCATGTAAGCCTATGTGACAGGTGTATTTTATGTGCAATCCTCTTCCAGAGGTAAAGCCACTGCAAATACAAATTTGAACTCGATGAAGGATTATGTCTCTATATTGTTGATGTTAAAGATAACCCAGATTTCTTACCAGATAATTTAGTAAACCAGTCTAGGCTAAGCAGAACACTTGAACCTACCCTATGAGTATGACTTCATACAGCAATACTCAGAAACGATGAAACACAGCTGCTGTCGCGTGATAAATACAGCTTGAAAGTGCTAGGTGTTCCCTCCATGGAAATCTACTTGTGAACGGGTTTCATGGCGAATACGAAACAAATGAATGCTACACTTTCTGCAGCATGGAGTTATTGTGTAAACTTTGAACCTACCTTAAAATTCACTGTTTGGAGTTGGAAGAAGGTAGGCTAGGGCCTAGCCTATTCTAAGCTGTACAGCGATTGACCTCAACTTGACTGGAGACACTTGAATAGTATTACACCGCCATTCTTGTCACAGCAATACGTGAGATTCCACAATCTTCAAATGAGAATGAAACGGAGCACTTTTAGAATACAATTCGGTAGAGTTATTTATATATGGACTTGACTTACGAGATATAAACGAAAGTATCAAGCAAATATCTCGACACTTACCGTGAACAATCTACCGTTATCTTGGGCGATGGCTTCTCTACTTCCGTTCTATTCACTGCACGCATGCGCATTACCTACTGACATCACCATCACACAGAGCGCATCCGGCGTCACATTTTTGCTTTTCACAGTTGGCAAAATCGTAGCTGGGCTTGGGCGACAACTTTCAAATAAACGCGGGAAGGATAAAACATTCTTGCTGTTACTGCAATTTGTTGTAGGCATGATATGAAATTCCTAAATTAAAATTTTTAAAAATAAGGAGAAAGAACTCTCATGGAACAGCTGTCGTTAACTCCAAAAGAAGTTAAAGCACTTTACATGAAAGTAGGCTGATTTAGTGATTTAGAAAGTAAAAACAATGTGTCAATATTATTTTTGCTCTAATCTTTGAAATACATTAAAAAATCCCCATTGTCAATATTCAATCACACAAATCAGAAATGTCGGTGGTTACGCTTCTTGACCACACTAAAAATATTAAAATTAACACAGCAACAGGTGATTCAAGCGCTCGGCCGTTTTAGAAATTGAGAGAAAATTGTTTCATAAGTGAGTGTAACTTGGATAGGATTCTCACATGATCAGTTTGTTTGAATATTAGTAGCACTTTTTCATTTTTGCTTATTGCATCGTTAATTAGGCGCCAGTTATTTAACTAAGCCGCTCAAAACTAAGAAATTTCCAATAAGATTGGAGACCAAACCCGTTAACCAATTGATCTCAAATTTTAATCATGTTTAGATAAAAGACAAACTTAAGGTTATCACTTGGCACATTTTTAAAATACAATTTCATATGGCACCCATCGAGACAAGAAAATATGCAATATTTCACCAAAAATGTACTACTAATTATTACTAATTAACGAAGCAAAAAATTAAAAATGTACCAAGTGTACACATCCTAAGTTTGTCTTTTATCTAATCAGGATTAAAATTTCAAATAATTTCGTCAAACCCATTTTGTCTCCAATCGTATCCAAAAAAGTGCCTGCAACAAGCGGCATAATCGATCACGCTTGCTGCACCATCTTAACAATAGATCAAACCGAAATTCTCACTTGTAGAGTAGGTACTAGTTTCTTAGCAAAGATTTCATATGTGAAAAAAAAAAATCTCGTTTGTAATCTTTCTAATGCATCGCCGTAATGCGTGTAATAACAATATGAGGAGAGGAATTACTGACCACTTTCATTTGAATCAGTTCGGTATTTATGAAAAATCAAGGTTTTCAAGTGTTTTGAACCATGTTACCTAATCAATCACATCTTATGGAAATTTAACAATAGAACATTATTGTGACTGATGGCATTACAATCATACAAAAAACAGTAGGTACAAATAACTGATTTTTTAAAATTTACGAGTTACGTAAATTGCTGTTCTGTGACTTAGTAAAGGCAGAGTAGTCACTGGAACATGCCTGGATGAAAATCTTGCCACAAAACCACTGCTGGCACCACAGCAAGAGCCACGGTACAAGTCGAGTTCTCAATGCAGCTACGGCAATATACTTGGAAGGGAGAGATTTGAAAAAAACATCAAGTACCAGTATATAATTACTAAATGGATTATTATTAATCTATGATTAACTTACATGTTTGTTTTCGTTGCAATACAATATTGCACTACACACTTAATTCTAGTAAATTTTTGGATTTGGGCAAAATCAGATTAACTGACACTGTTTGAATTTAATCTCATTTTATGACTTGACAACTTCTGATAAAATTCACAGCCCAGGCTGTTTCTGTCTAGTACAAATACCTACATACATGAAATTTAAATATCTTTATTTGAATATATTTTACTGTGTTCACTGGAAATCAAGTTTCCAACATCCAGATAAGTTTCCTATAATATGATAAATTGGAAGTCACAATGGAGAGTGCCAATGTGCACAGCCAAATATACTGATTTTATCGTGTCTATAGTGTGTTGGGTCGCCACAGTCGAGTCGCCACATTCGTTCAGCTCTGGGTCCGGATTTACAGGGCTTTTCCCACGGAGAAATTGATGCTGTATCTAATAAGCAGTGAAATACATAAGGTGTTTCAAGACAAAACTCTTGTGGGAAAAGCTTTGTGAATCCAGGACCTAGTGGGAATAAAGACTAAAGTAAAACATGCTTATTATCACATATTTGCACTAACCCTTCTTATCAGTCATAATACCTACAATAAATAATTGAACTTATGGATGATGAACACTGAACAGTAAGATACTACAAATTAGACTCGAATATGGTTCCGAAGAGAGATTAGTAAAAAAATTGCATTGTAATAATAATCTGGATAAAATAGATTATTGAGGCCTTAGGTACATGTTAAATATGAAATACCTACATTTTTCACTAAGGTGGTGCAAGCGCTCGACCGTTTTAGAAATTGAGAGAAAAATTGATTCATAAGTATTAAGTGGGTGTACCTTTGATAGATGTTCACAATGAACAGTCTGACTGTATATTAGTAGCACTTTTTAATTTTTGCTTCGTGCAGTGTTAATTAGGCGCCTGTTATTCAACAAAACCTGAAACTATGAAATTTCCAATACGATTGGAGACTCATTTTTCACAAAAAATCAACTAATTATTACTAAATAACGAAGCAAAAAATTAAAAATAAACCAAGTGATAACCCTAAGTTTTTTTTATCTATACCTAATCTAATCATACTTAAAGTTTCAAAACATTTCGTCAACCCATTTTGTCTCCAATCGTATCCAAAAAAGTGCCTGCAACAAGCGGCAAAATCGCTCGCACTTGCACCACTTTAAACTATTATAAATTAAACTTGGTCAAAAAGAACACAAAATATACAAAGAGTTTCTTAAATGGTAGGTATCCTATGTAAAAAAATAAATATATTTGAATACAAAAATAAAATCGACGAGTAAAATTAGCAAAGAAAAAGATGGTCAGCTGATCGAAGACTTGAACCTGGAACCTTTGATTTATGTGAACAAGCTTGTATAGCTCTGAGAACATGTCCTGAGTTCGAGTCTTGGATAGCAAATTACATCTTCCTACACTACTTTTCATCCAGACCTTAGGAAAAAAAACAGAAACACACATAAATTCCACTCATTAATCTACAAATATAATTCCACAAACAAAACTAATTCGATGCATGTACTTCTGTGCAATAAGACAGGTGTGTACAGCCTGATGCACAATTGAAATAAGGTATGGTATAAGGTATAGTGAATAGTGTATAAGATGTTAAATAAGAGAGTCCAGTGCACAACTGCTTATTTCACGAGGCTATTTCTCCATGATAAAATTAAATACCTAGGTAATTGATCGAGAAATGATATGGAAACAAAAATATGAGCAAGACTAGGCACAAATATCAAATTAAAATGCTTCCACCAATGACATTAATTCAGAAGTCTTTTCAGTTTCCCAAATGAATTTGACTGTGAAATTTACTCTGCTTTCTTCTGATTTGTTCGTCATAAGGTGATTAGTGATAGTGATTAAATTTGCAATAAGAAATGGATTAAGTTGATTTCTTATTTCAGCTTATACCGTATAACATATACCTTGTGACGATTGTGACAGCTGTGCATCATAACGTTATAACAGCACCTTTCATTTCTCTTATACACTAAACACTATTCACTACCACCTTATACCATAGTACCTTATTTCAATTGTGCTAAAGGCTTAATTAACTATAATGGTTGACAAAAAGCATGGACATAATAGATTTAATTACCTACTTTAAATATCTCAAGTGGCCCCTCTTGGAAGATTTGTTTTAAAGGTAAAGCACTCGCTTGGCAAGCAACCGAGCTCAAGTGTTTGAGGGGACATTTACACACTGTAAGCTCATCTGACTTTTATGTAATACACATAGATTGGTTAGTCTAAGATATAGGTATTAAAAAAAATTAAGCTGGAGCCCTAATCAGGGAAGCTGCAATGATTACGATAAACTATCACAAAATCTGTTAGCGGGTTGGTCACATATTATATTAGTAGTAATTACGATCAAATTGCAGTAAATTGATTATATAGGTGTGCAGCTACGGAGCACATAACATTTGTAATAGATGGACCTTTATCAATCAAATCAGTTGGTAATAATAAATTAACTTCTATTTTAGCTATTTTTCTTCTATTTTTAAACAAAATAATCAATCTTGAAATATATTTGGCCAATCTTTAAAATAATTTAATGAAAGTTCTGGTAAAACCTGTTAGGTATTAGTTGCTGTGCAATGTTAATGAAAAAAAAACAGAATGTGTTTGCATGGGTCAATTTGAACTCGGAAAAGTGGAAACCAAAACGAAAAGTGTTGAAGAATAAGACTCTTCTCAAACAATTACTCTAAGGAAATGCTAGGAAATTAGTCGGCATAGTTCATAGCAGATTTCTTTGATTTGGAACATTTCTTGGATGGTTTTTCTCTCTTCTTCGACTGTGTTGATGAGCCAGTAGAGCATGAATCTGCCGGCGAATTTGTGCTTGAATGTTCTTGTTCCCAGCTTCGGCCAAGTTGATCCCGCATGTTTTGAGCATCACCTTCCTCGTACGTATCGACATCGACTGGTTCATAGCCCAGACTTCCTTCCGAACTTCCTTCAGAGTTTAATAAACTGCTGCGAACGGACCGTCTCTGTTCATCAGAATGTTGAGGACACCTCATCGATCTAGTACACAGCCGTTTTGTATGCTCGGATATTACTCCACAAATTTGAGCTAATAAATTTCTCTTTTCATCAACTGTCATACCTTCATAGCTTACATTCATTTCACAGCCCAAGCTAGAAGTGACGGTGTTGTCGGAAGTGTGATTTACTGTGCCATTCCGAGGTGGTTTTGGGGGCTTAATACGTTTGGCAGTCGTCCGTTCCTTCTTCTTCCGTCGCCTGTCTGATCCGACTGTCCAATCAGCATCGTCGATGTCATCCGCATCTTCTCCCATCACGACAGTGCTGCTGCTGTTGTTAGCAATTCGCCTTTGAGCAATACGAGAGCTGTTACGACCCATACCCATACATTTCTCCAAGTGAGGGGCGAACCGAGCGGCAGTGAGGCTCCGATGACATTCGGGGCATACACAATCTGGAGGCTTCTTTAACGGGGGCTGACCAAATATATCTAGACCTGGTTCATCTACTATCTTATGGTCAGTATCTCTAGCAATTCCAACCTCAGAGTCCCACAAACCAATTTTGAGGTTACGGTGAAATTCGAAAGCGAAACCAAGCATGACCGACTTGAGCAAGTCTTCATAAACCTGATTAACTCCCTGCTCGAACATACCTGGATCCTTAACAATTGCTTTCTGTTCATCTCTGATCAAACGTATCTCGTCTGCAACTTCTCTTTTCGATGCTGTCAAAGCCTTGGCTGGCGGAAGGTGCCGCCTGGGCATAGTTACAGCCTTTCTTGAACTTGGCGACCTGGTCAGCTGAAATTGCATGGGTCCTAATGGACCAAATACTTCACTTCATTTCAATACCTTTTTTGCCATGACGTTCACGTAATTCAAGTAAAATATATGAAGTGTCTGCCATCGTTAACACAATACTGGCAAGCCACACTGCTGATAATATACTTGATAGAAACTATTTACAATAATTATACTTTGTTTCGCTTTTACAGGTTGTGTGCGCGGTCAATGCGCGGTTGCGTTGCTTATTTTTTCGTTTTGTTCCTTCCTTCCGACTGGTTCCTCTGACGTCACGACTCCTTAGAAACTAGGTCGCCTGGGAGATATGCAATGTGCTTTGCTTTTAGTTTTTATAGCAAAATTAAATACTTTGTTTTATACACTTGTAACTTATAATATTCACAGATGTTCTTATTCTTCAGGAGAGCTCTTGCCGGTTGCCATTGGAAAAAATTAAGGAAATGCCCCAAAAGCTTAAAATTTAATAAGTTTGCCGTTTCAATATTTTTCAGGAAATGAGACTCTTTTTAGCGGGTATTTTTCTCTAGTAAGCTACATTTTGAAAATTTTCTTTTGTTCTATCAGCTTCAATTGAGTAGCTCTATTTATTTTTGTTGAAGGATGTAAATGTATCTTTATATTTAAAATTAATTTTGAAGTAATTTTGCTCCGTATAACAAATTTCAGACGGATTATGTCACGTCCAAAACGCACCAAAATTGTTTCGAATTGAGCTTAAAAAACTTCGAAATAATGTAATTTTAAATTCAAATATTTTCGGTTCAGACAATGCAAAAATATATGAAAATTGGGAAAGAGCAGTTGTGCTCCAGCAATTGCAATTGCAGTTCCAGCAAATGCGCCCTCGTCTGAAAATCCCACGGAATGAGTCAGAGTTGGTCGAAAGCATAGAGCCCGGAAGACTGAGCCAACTTGCTTCCTCAAATATTTGACGTGCAGAAATGAGTGGCAAATTACAATTTACATCATTGTGTGAATAATTTTTTTGATGAAGTATATCTCGAAACGGAGGGTGAATGAAAGATATGTGTGCTTTATGACAATGATAGGGAAACAAATTTTTAAGAAAAACCTGAATATAAAATTCAAAAACTAACGAAAATGTAAAAGTAATAAAAACGCAAAAAATCGCATATTTATTTATACAATTTAAAAATAATCACAATCTACATTTTTTTAAATATAAAAAATTTAGTTCAAACAAAAATGAAACAATCAGAGCAAAATTTAAGTAAGAACAAGAAAAATAATGTGTAAGAAGAAGAAATTACGAGTTGATAACCACCCATCTCATGATTCTAACCAACATAAGTAACCAAAAGCACCAACCAAAAGTAAGGTAAGCTGGAATTCATAAACAATAATATCGTAATGTGTCTTCTGGTACATGTTTTCCAGTAATGTAAAGGTATTTCGTATATTTGATAGGGAATGACATAGGTAGGTAAATAATAACTACGCCCTGACTCATCGAGTACCCAATATATATTTTCAAGTTCATTGGTAATATGAACATGAAAACTACCCTTATAACAACATCATCATCATTCTTGCTGTGCCACTCGTAACTGTCAGATGTAGATGGATCCAAAAAGCGCTGACATGAAGTTTATCAAACGATCTTGCACACGTCTAGTCAAATATACGGGAACTCACGGTAAGATTTCAATAATATTTATTACGTACATAGGCAAGGGCGTATCCAGGATTAAATTTCGGGGGCCAGACATTACTATAATATTTTGCAAAATCACAGTGGAAAACAATTGGGAAAATTTTGGATCAAGGTCATTCATTTAGGTGCAATTTTGAATCGCAGTGTATAGCTATTCTGGGAAATTATAAATTAAAAAATATCACAAAATTGGAAAAGTTTGGAATTTTAACTTAATTTTAACCATATGAAACGTTTCTGACATGATCTGTTTATTTATAAGTGTTTTTTTTAAACTTTTTTTTCAATGTGCTTATTTTCTGAGATGAAACCCTGATTTCGGGGGGGGGGGGGGGTATGGCCCCCTCGCCCCCCCCCCCCCCCCCCCCCCCCCTGAATACGCCCTTGCACATAGGTAATTTCAACGTTAAATGCAGGATTTAGTTCGATATTCAGTTATTTAGAGTTCTGTTAGGTTTGTTGACCCCTGAAAAGGGTGACGTTTTTGGTACTCTGTTGAAAGACTGAAAGAACAATATTAAAAGACTGCCAAATTCGAATTGAATCCCTAAAATGAATGTTTTTCTTAGATCTTCCGTCTAGAATATGCATAGTGACCAATGAAGAAAATGTGGCTGATCCAGATTTACTAGCAGCTGCAGAGGTAAATTTATGCACTAACATTTAAATCACATAAATGTCAATAATACACAGACCATAATTCGTGTAGTAATACAAACAATTGCTTACCTACCTAATTGAGATAATATTTACTAAAGCTGATTTCATTTTTTTATTATTCTATTGCTTGACCTGGTTTTAAAACTACTGATCAAGATCGATCGATGTTAAACATCCAATTAATTTCATCGTCTTCAATTTTCCAAGATGTTGGAAATTTTAGTGGGATATTTGTGTAGCATTTTATTAGAATTCAAATGGTTCATTATTTATTACCCTCTAACATATTATAAAATAAATACATTTTAAGCAATCTATGAACTGATTTTACTGTTGGATCCAAGAAAGCTTATATTGAATTTGTGGCTATAAAACCCGCCCAGCTTGAAACTATTTAGAAATACTTGAATAAATAAATAACATTTTGTAACTTGATTGTGTCCCAGGTATTCCAAGTACCAATCGTTATTTGCGACTCATATGACATTCAAGCCCACATTGTCAACAAGGCCTACGATACGGTATTCGTCCTTCAGGACTTTCATGGACCGTTATTCCAGCAGTTAAAATCATTGAACTGGTAATCATGTATCTTTAATTGCGGTTATTATACTAGTTTAACGTTGTTTACCTTTATTGTAAATATATTGGTTTCAGGCGAATATTGGGGCCAACTGCACTGAAACAAACTGCAGTGGAACAAAAAGAACTGTTGAGAAATACACACCCTCTATTCTCTCTCTCAATGATGGATCTTAAAATAGTTATATCTGGATACCCCAAGGAACGCAAGGTAATTCATGGCAATAAAATTTCACTTATTCAAACGTTATCTGGAGTTACATCAATTACCATCATATAAAAAATATTGTTAATTAATATCGGTATTGTTATCCAGAAAACTAACACCAACTAACAATACGATAAAGTAAAATATTTTAATTGTTTATCATAATAGGGTTTCTTTGATAGTTCGTATTGATTTGTCTTGTTTGTATTTATCTCACACTCACATTCCTCGTCACAAGCACATAAAATATTTCATTTTTAAGAAAGAAATTAGATTCGATCGTTTATGTTTCAGAGAGAATTGATAGATCTGATCCGTTACATGGGTGGAAGTTCCAGAGAAGAAGTGAAGAGAAATGTGACTCATCTGGTTGCTAAAAAGACTGGCTCCAGAGCCTACAGTGAAGCCGTTGCACTTGATATTCCTATTATGTCGGAAGAATGGATATTGCATTGCTGGAAGAACAGATTCTACATCATCAACGCGGCAGCACCGGATGTGGTAATTAACAATCATTTTTCTATATTAATATCGTACAGTTATGGTTTGCCAGTCAAGAGTACTTGAATTACAATAATATAATGTTTGTTGGCTGAAGAAAAAGCTGCAAATTATTAAAAAATTATTAATTAACGTATTTTTGAGTACAACCAAAAATATGAAAGTTAATCTAGGATTCCTATTCTGTGCATGAGAGGCACGCAGTGCTCCAAGATCCAGCCCTCACGTGTGAAGTGACATATTCTCAATGTATTATATGTCTGTACCTCGTCATACATTTCACATATTGTGTCCATATTCAACCAAAACTCTGTAAAACCAACGAACTTCAGAGTTCCGGGTTCTACTCCGATCGTCTCGATTGCAGCTTTCACGAATCTCTCTTAGCAAGGCAAATGATGTGAACATTTCCTATTAATCGGCCACGACCGCCTTTCTTGCAAGTGCCATCCCCTTTCTTCATCATCTGCCAATCATCTCATTCATCCCGCGCCATTTGCCTAGTTGCAGAACAGTGCGACGTTAAACACCATACAAAAGAAAGAGTCAACACAACTTACATTTTATCTTCCTAATATTAAAATTTTTGTGATTTGGTATTATTTTATTCCTACTTTTTGAAGTCGGAGAAACAGTATTTTTGCGGAGTGGGATGATATGTGTTGGGATGATCAAGAAATCCCAACACATTTATCATTGACATATATATTTAAATATAATATTAGTGTTGGTTAATTATATTAAATTGTATTTTATTTTAGATGAAATATACATGTCCCATGTTCTCCGGCAAGTTTATATGCAACTATGGGTTTGAGCCTGCAGAATCTGAAGAGATCAACAAAGTGGTGGTCGAGAATGGAGGTGAAGCTGTGAATATTGATCATCCCAAACTCTCTCACTTGGTATGTTCCCCAACCCTCGCTACTCACACACCTAGTTCTTTCTCAATTATTTGGAACTAAATCTACCATCAATGTTCAGGTTTTGAATTCTCCTAGTCATACGCAACAATTCGTCAATAATAACCAAATCAAACATATCGTTGGGAGAGAATGGATTTCGAAGTCCCTTTATCTAAATAGTTCTGCAGAGGAGGCATGCTGTGAGATACGCTCTGTAAGAAAACAAATAATGTAGAATGGAATAATATTTAAATTGAGTAGTTTTTCATTTTACATTCATTTTATAATTCAAATGTTTTCAGACTACCCCAAAGGCTGTGGGTTTGCTGTCGCCAAAATATAATAATCGAATCTCCCTTCAAAAACAATTTGAAGAACACATTGAAGTACAAATTGAAAAACAAATGGAAGAACATATCGAAGAAATAGAAGAAATCGAAGAACATATTGAAGAACAAGCTATAAGTAAAAGCTCCGATGAAATTAGGGGTAAGACATGTTATTTAATAATACTTTTGAAATAATACGTTTGTGATAGTTATGATTATATTTTTTTGTTACAGATTGTTCCGAACATAAGACTAGTGATATTGATTATTTTACGCCGTTGAATAGATCTCTTCAGTTTATTGGTAAGCATTTGTACTGATTTAAACATTTGGAGAAGTGAGCTTGAATAGACAATACTTAGCATTAATTGTTTTGATTGCAGACGAGGTCGAGAATCAGGAAAGTTCATCAATTTGGCCTCCAATGAAAACCGATGTCACTCTTGGTAAGAAAATTTAGAATAAAATGTAACAGGTATAAGAAAATTTTCATTCAAAGAAAATAATTCTTTTTTGGCAGCTGCATTGGAGAATTAATTTAATATGGTCTTAAAATTTAAACATAATGTGGGTTAGAAAATATATGCCAACTTCTAAAATTAACTTGACTGATTTTTTGACAGACATATCTGTATTGGAGAGTAGTAGATGTCATACGGCTTCAAAAAAAGAAGAATGTATTGGTAAGAAAAACATTGAATATCTAATAATTTATTATAAAAATGTTGTTTTAGTTAACATAAACCGTAATTAACGAACTGTATTGCAGCTAGTACACCTGAACCGGATCAAGGTCCACATGATAATATGATTCAAATATTTCAAGAAATTAGTGGTAAGAAAATCAATCCACTAATAAAAGAGAAATTAAATTAAACTGAATTAGACTATTTTACAAAATAATACATTGTTTTACACTCTCCAGATGTGACTGATTCCGAGAAAAGCGCGCGCTGCAATTCCAATGAAAAGATTCGAACTCCAGTTATTCAAGAACTGTTTCAGACCGAGCAAAATTACCTTCTGGTTCTGGATTCATTATTAAAAGTACGATGTCGTCCTTTGAACATTTCTCTAGTAGTTGAAGTGTAATTTCGTGTTAATCTTTGCGATTAATTTCATGTTGATTGCAGGCTAAAGAGGAAACTCGGAACTCCAGTGACAATTGCGAACCTCTTCTTAAAGTCACTGAATCTAGGTATATTTTTGCTAATCTCCATCTCATCCACAAGATTCATACAGAACTTCAACAAGAGCTGGAGTTGCTTGCTGCCAACTTAAATGAATGCTCTTGTGTCGGCAACGTGATCAAAAAGTTTGTAAGTAGCATAAACACTCTTAATTATTCTTAACTAGAATTAAATATAATGTTCAACGTGTACCTCTATTATAATTATTATTCACATGTATGTTCTACAGAATACACATAGGTAACTACTTGAACTAAGTACCCGTTTAAGAATTTAGTAGAATTTCGTATAGAATATAGTACCGCAATTTGGTTAATTGTCTAATATTCATTTTTTGAAATTATCAGTGAAAATTACAAAAAATACAATTTCATTTCAACTTTGTCAACATTTTAAACAGTTAGAAAAAAATACATATGAAAGAAACGGATAAAAAGATGTGTAGGTCATCCAAAGTACCTATAATCTATGCAAACAGTTCGCCATGTAACTCTTCCAGTTACAGATGAACTCATGATTTCATTGTCAATAACAAGGATTCATTGTCCAGGAAACTGACCAGCAGCCAATCCGTTGCTTTAAAAACCATTTCTAAACTTTTCCCCAATTCCTTTAAAAATGTCCGTGATCACACTTCCACCAAATCTGTAATTGTAAGTTAACGTAATTTAGAATTTCTGTATGATGATAACTAGCTATATCAAAGATATTATGCAACTCAGGATATTATAAAGGGAGTGTTCACAATATCTCCTTTATCTTTGTCCAACATTTTCAGTGCAAGGACTTCGAGACTCAGTACCCCGCTTATGTCAACTTTTATGAGAGATCACAAGACATGATTATAGCATGTGACGAGAAGAAAACTGCTTTCCATGATTTTCTACAACGTTGCAAACATGATCCGGAAAGCGTTCCGTACTTCAATCGAGAAAGTCTGAAGGATCTGATGATTCGTCCTGTTCAACGATTGGCGTCCACTGTTCTCATTTTAAAAGGTAACTTTTCTATTCTCACAATTTCAATACTCGAAATTCTATTCTGTCCTACCATAGAGTACCAACCGGCATGAAACCTGTTTCGGGTAAATCGCCAAAATGAGTCTCAATCTCTGCATTGCCACTGATTAAAACCTCAACTTTAACTGAAGTTGTAATTGATTAAATTTGGACTTCAAGTAGATTTCTTCACGAGCACAATCGGTGATGAATTAAGATTTCATGGGGGGGGGGAGGGGGGAGGGGGGATGTACAAAACAGTACTTCTGAAAATTAACAACGGAAAATCTTTTCCACACACACATACTAATGAAAATGGGGAGCCTGGGCCCCCCAAGCCCCCTGAGACATACAGACATACCTGAAATCACCACTGAGAACAATAGTTAGAATATGATCTGTTAATTCAACGATACCAATAACGCAATAATTTTAAAAAATCACTAGGTGCTTTATGGTTGGTTCCGGAGTATTGTTAATATAATTGACTGCTTTTCAGAACTGTTAAAGCGCACAGCAGCAGATCATCCGGACCACCTTCCACTGACAGAAGCTATAAGTGAGCTGAGCGCAGTTGTCAAACAAATAAATACTGCCAAGGCAAAATCTGAAGACTTTTGTAACATATTCGCCGCTTATAACATGATTTTAAATTGCCCGGTAAAATATTCAATACTAAGACTCAGAAAAAATCTTAAATGTTCATAATAAGTTAATTATTCTAATTTCTAACATTACAGCCATCTTTGGTGTGTGCAAGACGCAAAATGACTATGCAGTTTGAGGCATTGGAACTATCTAGTGGAGGATTCAGCAAAGATGGTGATTATTTGGTGTTCTTTGTATTCAAGTGCAAGACGGATGAAAACGATTCATCTCTATCTGATACTCTGGAGGTAATTTACTTTGATATCTTTTAATAATGCGGTGGTTCTTCGGCAAATTTAAAGCTCTTGCTTATGGATCGATCATTACAAATTTGTTCTCTGCTCGTAAAGGAAGCAACCAATCTATGCCTAAAAAGCAGAAGGTAAGAAGTCCATTTACTCGATTTTTAGTTGCACTCGTTTGGAATCAATTCAGCTATATCAATTGTAAATTGACTGAAGCTCACAATTATACAGTTGCATTGAAGTCATTTTCCTTCAAAACGACTTTTGTCACCATTACTCATGGGACGAAGCGGACATACTAGTTTATTAAAAAACTTGCTCAAAACTTTTAATGAAAGCTACTTGTAAACTTTTTGACTTGAATTGTTTTAGGTGTGCAAAGTCCGATCGAGAGTGGTCGCTTTAGGAAATGCTTTGACTCCACACCAACTTTTACATGAAACAAACGGAAAACCTTACAAACATTTGAAGTCGATTCGCTTGGAAGATATAATAAGTATTGTGGATATCACTGATTGCACTGGTAAGTTGTGGTGTGTATTTGCAGGCGCGTTGGAGCCCCCCCCCCCCCCCCCCATCTGATTCAATTCCCCTCCCTATACAATTTTATTTCAAAAAATATGTTACATTTTTCCGGGACTGTGCGCCCGCCCCGCACCCGCATGTCACTGGATGACCCTGCCCCCAGACCCCCCACGTAGCCAAACGTATCTCCAGCTAAAGTTATTTTGCAATTTTATCCCCCCCCCCTCTCCCCCGGCTTTTGCAAATTTAGTTTCACCAGTGTATTTGGTTCTTCAAAAATAGAATCTTAGTCCCAAGGTCAACATACAGTATTTTGTCGTCATACAGTCATTAAAAAAAAAATGTATATATATTTTAAAATTACTTTTGGGTAGACAAACGTGAATAGAAATACTTTATTTGCAACGTTTCAGCTAGATTCACTAGCCATCTTCAGGCACACACATAGAAAGGAAATATTTAAAAAATATTAGCAGGTGATCAATATATATATATATATATATTTACCTACATTGTATCAATGTAACTTCCAAATACCCTAAAAAAGTCAATTTATGTATTGTACTCAGTGTTCGAATTGGGGGGGGGATGCGGGGGGATGACATCCCCCCATAACGAATTTATGGGCATGACCATCCCCCCATAATGAATTTAGGGACAAAACCATCCCCCCATTAAACATAATTGTACTGCTAAAGGCATCAAGGATCATATGGTAGCTTACAATTAACAAATATGATGACAATTTATAATTCATTGTTAAAACTACAATACAATAAATAATTATTAACTATATTGAACTTTGAACTAGTAACAAATTGGCATAGTACAATTGGTAATTTTTTACTTTTACCATTTCCGCCTTGCAA
Organism: Leuctra nigra; assembly: GCA_934045905.1. Classification (NCBI taxonomy): domain Eukaryota; kingdom Metazoa; phylum Arthropoda; class Insecta; order Plecoptera; family Leuctridae; genus Leuctra; species Leuctra nigra. The sequence continues at coordinate 25,525,447 of OW203763.1, read as the reverse complement.
TTACATTATCTTGCAGCCTCCAAAATCCAAAAATACAAAAGACAACCAGCGGTGAAAACAAACTTGGGGGTCCAGCCCCCCCCCCCCCTCCCTTAACTGACTGTATCGTTTTACCCACGATACACCATCCCCCCATAACACATTTCCCAATTCGAACACTGATTGTACTTAAGGGTCAAGTCTGAGTAAACATATATGTATGTATACCATGTTATGGAAAAATAAACTTGAAACTTGAAACTTTGATTTCGCTACTATTGCTACTATACTAGCAGAATATTGCTACTACCTCTGCTTACCACTGCTTGGAGAATGAGTTAAAAAGGGCAGGAAATCTAGTTAAAATGAAGTAGCAGGATGCCTCCCTGTATATCTTGAAACAAATGCAAAGCTCAGTGTCATATAGCTCAGTTGCCATGGTACAGGTTGGCTTGTTTATAGCCAACGGAGATTGTCAAGTCATGGAATAAGGCACTGGAACAGGGTGTTCTGGTGGAATTGCAACCAGTTGATATCATTCAATTATCAAATTGAGAGAAAATGTAAATCATTTGTTGATATTCTATGTATTATTTCCCAATTCGTAGTTATCAAACAGAAGTCACGTCGTTGACAAAGTTCAGCATGGAAGTTGACAGAGTATTGAAAATCAACATATAATCGGAAAATATTACAATATCGTCTCGCTGACACCATATTTGACGACAATGTGCACTCCTGTTACAATCCTTTCTGAAAAAGTCCGATTATTTAATTGATTTTGATTTTTCAGATACATTTAATTTAATTGTTCGTGACCCTCAAGAGAATACTACCAAATCCTACACTCTTCAGCTGATTGACAACGCATGCAGTAAAGAAGAGTTACTAGAATATTTGATTATCAATCTACCCATCGATTCCAACAAAATGGTATGATTTCTTTTAATCATTTGTTAATCATTTATTGGATTGAGTTTCAAACAGTGATATAATCATTTGATTTTATGGCTAATTTAGAGGACTCTTCCCATAAAGCAAAGAGCTACGGAAATGCATGAGTTACGGGGCAATGGGGAGCGAAATACATTGAAAAGAGCTATGGAGTAAGCAAGAAAACAATTACTTACTTCGTTACTATTGTTAGAAAATGCTCCATATAGATTGATTAAAACCAGTCTCAGTTCCTGATTTTTGCTCCACAGTTTTGCCGCTAAACGCTCGTATCGATTGGGTTCAGTATTCGGATTTCATAAAACGTCAAGTGAGAGTCTAAATAAACAATTCTATGGATTGGAGAACAATCAGTATTTGAACTTTTCGCTCTTGGGGCCTCGTATTACCCCAATAAGACATAATACTAGTAGCACATCCCTGGAGACAACTGCAGAAAGGGCAAGTAGAACGGAATCTTGCACTGGACACTGAACAAGTAGCTAACCAAGTCATACAATCGTTTCGACTGATAGCAATTGTTTTTATTTCTAGGAGCAGGATGAACGCGATATAACGAAAACGCAGTCACTTACGACTGCCATTATGAAGAGATTGTAACTCCGAAGCGCTGAGGAAGAGAAGTGAATTGTCTATCAAATGTGCATTTTTAATACCGTTTTTAAAAGACTGATTGTCAGTTTATAATAATATTTCGCTAAATAAACCTGGGGCTGGATTCACAAAAAGGATTATCTGCTATAATACGTATTATATTTTGATTTACCAAAAACACCATGTTGAATGAAAGATACAAATTTAAAGATAGTAGGTATTAGGAGATAATACCATTTGTGAATCTGGTCCCTGTAGTTAAATTCAATCAATAACTTATATATAATATATTTATAATAAACATTTACGTACTATTTCTAAAGTGAATAAATAAATCTTGCTTTTAACAAATGCTTATAATTGAATTGAATTGTCATTCATTTGAAAGAGCGTAAAAGACTTTCTAGAGCGTGGAGTCACTCTGTGGACGACGAATTGATCGGGTGTAGCTTGATGTGTAACTATACATATATTATCTTATTGATTTAAATCTACTTATTGTGCCATTATGATTAGGTAGTCGTTCTATGTAACTTTAAAAAAATGGGAGGTGTAAACTGGACTAGACGCAATTTTATTGTAACCTGGTTTGAATTTTCTTCAAAAAATTTGCTTATAATATTAATTAAATGATTCATGCCATATATTGAAAGTCACAGCAAGGAAAGGAAAATATTTTTTAATGAAAGAATAAGTGTAGCTTTCACTGGGTAGACTACTGAGTACTGGACATGGTAATTGTATTGTCACTACACAATGTCAATAATAATTACTGTGGTTCCAGTCACTCGTGATGTTGCGTGGGGACAACAGAATTACTTTACTTTCTCGCAGAGATAAATTCATTTGAAGCTCTGCGGATAAAACGACGAAATTGTATAGGAAAAATAGATTATGTTACAATAATTATACGTTCAAAATTAATAGCCAAAAATATGATCGTGATGGTGTCTTTTAGATCGTTACTCAAATTGTGTGGTTTAATGTGATTTAAATTGCATATTTGAAGTCGTCTTCCTGTTTGTATCACTTCTCGTGGTACATGTCCAAAAATGTGAATTATTGTAGGTGACTATTAAAAAGAAGGGCACCAAACTGACTAAGCCAATAACAGTTAACAATTGATGAAACTCCAAATTGTTGCTCCTTTCTAGAGAATATGGATCAATTTGGTCTTCACTTTATGATCGACGATAAATCTATTCTTTTAGTACAAATTAATGCTTTTGATGAGATACGTTAAAAGTGTGGGGCTCCTGAACCCAATTTCCGACATAAAGTATGAAGAAACTATGAATTTGATGAAAGGTGATAAAATGATTGACATGTGGCACAGAGAAGATACTTAACTTTGGGACACAACCGAATTATTCGCTACTTTCCCTACCTCTCGTCAACATCGGAATTCCATTATATAATCATAACAAAAATCTCCTTTGTTTATAAACTTGACCTCTTCAAATACTTGTTCAACTATTTTACTACTCTTATGTCAAATTAAGCACACAAAAAACTGGCTAGATCAGAGTTGACATTTCTCAAGGATTTGTTAGCTGGGTGTACACAAATTGGATTGCAGTTATTTTGTATGTTATTGATAAATCATGTCGTTATTGACAGAAAAACAAGATGCACTGATAAGATTCAATAATCCTTGGTGAATTCCGGTATTTTAATTCTAAAGATTTTCGCTCCTTAGATTGGTGCATAATTAAAAACGGAGTTTTAAGGAGGAGGCAAGGTAATCTAGTTTTCTTAATTTAAACAATGAACAAAATTAAATTTGTGGTAAATTTATGAAATACTGTACCTAATGTACCATTCCTCACACGCCCAAAGATTCGAGTGGGGTTTCCAATGCAATGCGTCATAATCTCTAATGCCGGTAGAATCTCCCACCGGGTACTGGACCAGTAAATGGGTGGAGTGTCGTCAGTTCGCTTCTTTTCTTAGCTACCGACAGATTTGCAACAAGGAAAATTACAGTGAAGCTAGACCTAAATAACATCGATGTTGTAATATCAGTCTGGATCTTGTTTGAAAACTGCGAGATATGATCGGTCACACCGGTCCTAATTGTGCAATCTTCTTCGCTAGGACGCAAATAAGAGTTAAGACATGATTGCGATTGAGATGGTTTATTAGATATTGTTGCCACCTATAATCTAATAAGTTAAGACAATGTGCCGGCAGTATTCTAGCTGGTAATTAGTAATTAGTAACATTTAAGATTTATTGGAATCGTGTTTTATTCGATTCTTTTAACGAGGAATCAACATTTAATTTTCGCTCTAATTTTATGTTGTAATGGACAATGGATGTCGAGATAATACATCCTTCATGGATGTGATGAAATTTTGTTTCGAATTACCTACGACGAGAATATTTGAACACGAAATTTAAATTAAATTATAATAATTAGAATAATATATTTTAATTTCAAATACTTATTATTCATCAACCCTTCTATTATGAATGCACAGCCCTCAGCTGAAGGGATTCATGCAACATAAATCATGTTTATGAAAATTGTTAATTTAATTCGTTTTTTTTAAAACAACCCTTGTTCAATTTTTCTAATTTGATCGTAAAGTGTATTAATTGCATTTAATTAGACACACAAATTAAATGTACCTACTTATCATGGCTTACTGCAAAAAGTCACTAATCACATTTTGTGTAAATTTAGATAGCAGTGTTATTATTCTCAATTGTCAATTATAAAAGTCTGGCAAAAGCCCTATCGAGTACAGTAGGTATAAAAAATGTGTTTACTAAACTCTTCAAATCAAAAAAGATCTATGTGAAAACGAAGTTTATCTGAGTAATATTCAAGCTTCTTTGCACTGCCTATTATGTGAGTAATGGGTAAGAAAACTATAAAATGTGAGTTAGTGACTTTTTACTGTTGGCCCACGTTATTAGCACTGACATTTCCAGACGACACTGCAATGTTAAAGAACACAGATGTCTGATTAACTGTAACTAGATGTCAATCAGATCAGATGTGGTGTTAAGATGAAATGTCCTTGTTTAACCTCAGTGTCAGCATTGGAGAAAGTAAGTGAAATATTAGTGTAGAAGTTCGAATGCTATCAGCTTAATCTAGATTTCGGTACCAACAACTACCTTGTGACTTGAAGATTAAGCAACCCATCCAAGATTGCAGGCGTCTTGAGTATACGTGCATAGCAGCACGGGGAATCCAGTTTTTAATTCGCACATGAAATAATTTGCAAGTTCCCAATAAATTCGACCTTTAATTATACCGGGTGCATTATCGAAATTACCATACATAGAAATTGGAGGTGACTGACGATTCAATGCATCAAAGAGTGGGACATAGGACATTTTTTTATCATACATCTCTATTATTTTATTATGTTGTATTTGCAATTATGTATTTAAGATAATCAATCTTTTAACTTGAGAGGTTTTTCAGGTAGCAACATTATTGGCGTTGGCAATTTTAAGATTCGAATCTCTTTTCTGACCCACGCTTGATGTAATTTTTATTATGTTGCAAGAGACTTATTATTTGTTTTAATAGGTCCAAACCGTCGGAGGCGGCTTGTAAGAAACGTAGAATAATTTTAATTGTATCGTAATAATTATAATTATATATGACTTTATCTATACAGTCGATGTTCATCACTTTCACAAATTTATTAAAAACAGAAAATGCATCCAGAACATTTAAAACATTTAAAACCACAAAACGAATAATTATTAAAAAATATTTTAATTCTACTCATACATCATGAATCATGATAATAACCTGAAATGCATAAGACCCATTGTTCGTTAAAACCCACACAACACGTTTTAAAGAAAGGCCAGATAAATATCTAAAGCTGTATTGCATCCATATTCTATTATCACTTATTCTTTTCTGAACATTAGATTCGCATTAAAATTGAATGCAGAACAACTATATAGTTCATTTAGAGTCTAGAATCACGCCCATTTAAAATTATAACTTGGTCAATCCACACACAAATCATTCACTCCACTTAGAACTTAACCATGATCTTTAAAAAAAAAAAGACTAAGTAAACCGTTTAGATTTAGAAATGTTCATGTAAAAGACGTGACAAATGGCGACCAGTAAGAATATCGTGGGGTTTAGAGTTGAATGTCACAATGTTCAACTCTACAAACACGCCTTTAGTCTGAAAACACAATCTGTTCAAGTGATTTACACACAATAGTTAGACATGAGTTCAACGATTTAAACAAGCTACTTATTGACACAATAGTTTGAATTTAACTTGTTATTTCCAACCGGGGGAAATTGCATTACAGATCAACTATAATATGAACACAATGAATGGGAATATTATGGTGTATAAATGAAAATCTATGCTGTTCACATAATAATACAAATTAATTAAAATTCCTGATCTAAATTTTGTTCAAGTCCTAATTTAAAATATGACCATGTCCAGTGGATATAATGTGTGTCCTTTATTTGACGCTTGCCCCAATTAAACAATTTTAAATGATTGAACGTTTAATGACAATTTGTCGTCAATTGCAACCTTCATAAGTCTTATGAAATACTAGCATCTTGATGTGATGAATACCGATAAGTTTTAATGAACGCATGTAACCTGAAGTTAATTTAAACTGAGGAAATAAACTCCAGAATTAAAAAGCAATACTGCAGCTTATAATGGTAATACACCAAATTTCTTTAATTGGAGCTTAAATGCTAAACTTCACTTTAACTGACGCTTAAACTATTGGTAATACCGGCCCTAAACCATACAAATGGGACTTGCACTCCTCGGGCCCGAGTTCGATTCCTGTTTCCAATCTTCATGACTCTTGAGTTTTTCGTGGTTCCTCTGGAGAGAAGATTAACACTAAAGGCATCACGGACGCTTCCTTCCCACCTTCTCTCCTCCAAATCAAATTCTAATAATTCATTCATAACGTGAATGTTGATCTAGCTGTCAAGTCGTCAATAAGCACCATAGAAAAATATAATCATAATCATAAAAAATTATAAAATGCATAGAATAAAACCGGCGAATTGATAGTAACTGTAGTGAACTAACTAAACTAAAGATTAAACAAATGGCAATATGGCCCCTTATGCGAAAAAGTTGGCTCATCGATTGGACTATTTCCTAATTTGGTAGATTCCGTGTTGGACTGTTCTGAAATGATTTCATATGATTGTCGCCATTACTCATGGTAAATAGTTCCGATTGTCCACGATCTCATGGACCCTACATACGTGCAACGTCACTAGCTAATACTCAGTGACGTCACTAAAACAAGGATGAACAGGGCGGTTGCGGTAGCAACCAATGTATAACGATTTAATAATCAAATGGGGACGTCATTGAAAATACAAAATTAATTATTTTTTTTTAAAACAGACAATTAATTAAAAATCTATAACATAGAAGAAAAATAGTGCTGCGTAACGCACGGACTATCATTAGGAAGTGTTCTTGACAAAGTTATTTTTGTCAAAGTTTTCCTTAGTCGAACTTCTTTATTAATAGGCCACGGCCGAGTTCTTCCCGAAATACTTTTTACCATTTCCTCATCATCTCTCAATCACCCTCACCGATCACCAAGATTACCTAGCTGTTGAGACGTCTATAAATACCACGAGAAAATAATGAAGCTGTATGACAACACACAGTCATGATTTAGTTCGTGGGGATATACTTTTGTTAGAAAAGATGCTATCAAATTCAAAATGTTACCAAATTCTTCTCGCATTTTTTAAATCAGTTGTAGGTATCATGAGACGACGAACAGAACTTCTCTCGAACTCTCTGAAGTCATAGACAAAGTTATAAGGCAAAGAAATCGCCGTTTGTGTTCCATGGCGTCAAATCAAAATGTTCAGAGCGATAGCTCAAAGTTCAAGAATTATAAGTTCAAAATGGTTCAAATCATTACAGAAACGAAACAAGATGTAACGTAACTATAAGATGGATGCAACAATGAATGGACTCATTATTAATTTGTGCAACGACTTTTTGTTTGATTCAATTACAACGATACCTATAGTTATGCATTCATGTCAACACCTTGAATTAATTATAAATATCTGTGAAGGTGGCGATTATTTGGGATTAATGACACCCTGTTGTGTAACTAAATCAATTGCTTCGAACATTCATTTTGTAAAGATGATTGGGTGACAATTTCACGGTAAAGAAAGGAAAAGGAACATAGTAATGAGGTGAATTGTGATTTTTTTTTCCACTTGACATGACATGACTGATTTAGGGGCCATATCACCATTAGTTTAAACTTCAGTCCAGTTAAGCTCTACTTCGGGAAATGTGGTGTATGTATTACCATTATGTACTGCGGCATAGCTAAAAATAACTGCAGTCAATGTAGCATGAGGCTAATTTAAACTGAGGAAATAAGCTCCGGAATTAAACTGTGCAGTATGGTAGGTAATAAACCGAGTTTGCAGCTTAAACTAATAGTAAGACCGGCCCATAGAGGATTTTGGAGGTATGAAAGAAGGATGGATGGTGGGAAGGAGGCAGTCATTGCCTATAATATTCGTGACGTTATTAAGTTGAATAATTTCCTCTCGACTGAGGAAACACGCCTCATTGCAATAGAACCCAGGCCTCCGGATGCAATTCCAGTGCATTACCGCCTGAGCCTAAGCCAACGTGATCTTTGAGTAGTAGTGATTATTGTTGCCCTTATAACAAATTGTTTTCTGTGTAATGAGGTTGACTCGATTAATTCTCAAAGATAATATTACACAAAAGAAATTGATCGAACGAATGCGATATCAATGCATGTTTACATATCCAGCGGCAGCAGCAATGAGAATTCGTGACATTATTATCGAAATATTAGAACACATTCGGTGTCTGAGTGAACTGAGTGAAAATTAAGCGTGTTTCTCTCGCACCTGTTTGATATGTATCATTTATCAGTCTCGCATTACGAGATAAAAGTTGTAATTCAGTTTTTAAGAACAGGATTTATTATTTAAAACCCATTTAAGGAATTTAAGTCAGAAAACATTATTCATAATGTATATTTAGCAGAATATATTTCACATTATTAAACAACAGTTTTAAATATAATATTACATTTTGGGACTATGAAGATAAATAACTTCAAAAAATACGGATAAACGGTAGAATTTTCCGCTGAAATACTCTTCATTGACAGCTTTTAAATCAGTGACAAAGACAAGATTTCATATCAAATTACAGAAAAAGTGTGTATAGGAAATAAATAATATAAACATCCTCGTTTTAGCAATAACCTATTTGTAAAACCACTCAGTTCACCGATTTCGAAAACATAAGTATAAAATCATTTTAAATATGTTCAAATTAGTCCCAAATTAGTCAGAGGCATTTTTGTTTCAAATATCAAAAATATGGCCATGTCATCGATAATTTTTTTTATATTGCGACGTTTTCCTTGTATGACAAGGATGACGTAGCAATCAAATCAACTTGGCTCGTATTAAAGGAAAGGTTGGGACCTTCTTGGCGGTGGTACTGGCGGGCGTGTACCTCTCAAGACATTTGGTGGGGCTGCTTAATGCTGGAATCGTCACCTCTTCTAGACCATACTTGCTACACTTAGATAGGAGAGATACTGAGAGGGGATGTCTTTGAAACTATCCTAGTATATAAACACGTGTTCGAGTCCAACAATGGCTTGATTGTACCGTTATCTAATAGTAATAAGTCTGTGCTTTTATTTATTTGTGATTGTGAGATTGTGATTATATTTTATTAATTACCTAATGTAAAGTGCTCGAATTAAATGGAATTCTGTTTAAAATATGTAAGTAAATATTTTAAAGAAATCTAATTTTATAATTAATAAAATTTCATAAAAATGTAATATTGAGTGGATCATTAATATTTTTAAAAGTTCGTGAAGTCATGTCAAAATGAATCTATCGCAAATATAACTTAATGACAAACTCACAATTTTTTTTGTATAGTAGATACTGAACATCACATTTTATTTTGGACTTCATTATGATTATTCAAAGGGTTTTTAAAAATCGAATAACCAAACTACAAATAGATCCAGAGATGTCAGTTTGATCAATGGGAAAATGCATATTTCATAATTCTCTTTGAGTAAATAGCATTTTTCTCAAATGAGTTCTAAATACCTACAAGAGTTCTTACAAAATACTTATCTATAGGTACATTCATTTCCTAAAGCTGCATTTACTTGTAAGTATTTATATTAATAATAATTTCTTACACGTCCCACTATAAAAGTATTATTGCCATAAATGAGCTAGGTGAAAGAATGAAGTAATGCTATTGCTGTTTTGCCACGATGACCACTGGAGGTGTTTGAATCTGCATGTCTGATGAAGATAACAGGAATGTGGCGTGTAGAAGATAAATCCTGAAACCGCAAGTCTTTCCGTCAACGGTCAATTTTTTACTAAGTATCTGAAGGCTACATAGGTTTTGGTGAATTGGTGGTAAATTAACCACACTTTTTTGTTACATTTGGAAGTAATTATTTGGGTTTAGTTGGTGGATTGTTACGGGATTAAATTAAGATTTTCATTATTTATAGATTTTTGAAAAATATATTCGTATTAAAAGCACGTCAAGAAGTAATAGGATAAAATCACGAATTCGTGAATAAAAAAAATTGTTCTTGAAGTCCAGTTTTTAATTTTAACGTTTTCTTACCCCGGACAATATTCCTAAACTATTGCTGGTAATTAATTGTCCGAAATATTCCGTAGAATAACTTATGCAATACAAAATATTGTGTTTAAAAGTAAAAATTAAAAAATAAATAAAAAATAATTCTCTTAAATAGTTTTTCTTATGACAGTGACGCTTTCAAATAACAAAATTACTAATATTTACATATTTTTAAATAACTGAAAATTACTAAATACCGAAAAGCTGAAAACTACATTTTTAAAACTGAAAATCAATTTTCAAAAACAGTGTTATATGAAACAGTTGGCTCCATCTCTCACATGGTTTTATTACAAAAGAAGTGCATGAATTTAATCCTTATGACGTGTCACCTTGATCTATGTTTGCCATTGTTTTAATATCCTTACAAAAACTACCAATGCTCGAATATTAAAAGGTAAATTATCTGTCTGAGTTTATTGTTAGCATTACTAATGCATTTCTTACTGAATAATTATTGCTCTTATCGGTTCCACAACCTTGTGCACCGTTACATTATAAAGACACATGACACACACCATTCGAAAGCAAAAGGGCCTACATAGTAGAAATGCATTAGATCTATGTTTTTGTTTTTTATACTTCACTTTTAATCAAGGCTAGGTCATCAGGTTTTTTCGATCTAGTTTTACAGTGCCTCACTAAACCTGGTATGACCACACCCGCTTCAAGTCTGACTACTTCTAAAGCAAGTCACCCACCCACCCATACCTCCCAGACCGTTTAAATTACCTCATTACACCTTACACATATGTTTAAATTTATGTGGTCGCAAAAAAGTTGACCCCTTGAAGGTTACAACCATACAGGTGATTAAAGTTAAATATTCATATTTGTCATCTGGAAGAAATTGGAACGAAATTAAAAAAGTTGATTACTCGACGCAAGTCTTTGGTACGAGACGAGTTTTTCTTGCATCAATCTATATATCATCACGATTCATTCGAGTATTTAATTACGTAAACGTTTTATTGAGGAACTACCTCACCGGTTTTACGTAATTCGAGCACGGCGAGTTCTAAAAATGAAATAGATAATGTCGGGAAAGATGATATACTCCTTAATAATTATAATTTAACTACTTACCAACATCGTAACGAGTCTCCTCCTGTAGGACTCTTGGGAACATGGATCCCGACTTATGATGGACGTTTCAAGGTCATCCTTGTCAACCAGGTGCTAACGAGAGGCGGGTCCAAAGACCACCTCAGCATCCCTCGTAGGTGTCTAGGACTTTTACTCACGTGACATATGACAGGAAATATTAACTGATCTGTCAAGAAGTTCCGTAATAAACTTTTGTACCAGAGCTGACGGATTCGTCGGCAATTAGTTTTCCAAAAGACAATTTTCTAATTTTGTTGAAAAGTTCAAATACGTGATGATTTAACAAATTCGGTCTATGCGGATGCAGGAAAAGTGGGCGATATGAGAAGTCTTCTCCTTTACATAAAGAAACGAAATACCATATAAGTGATGGATTCAGACTTTGGGTACGTAGGTCTACCTGAAGAATGAAATATTTAAAATCGTCATGGAAAGAATGCAATGGACAAATTGGAATATTATTCGAAAACAATATTTACTACAAGTACACAATATTTACATAAATAATAATATATACCGGGTGGCGCAAAAAAAATCCCCCTGATTGAGAGGTCACTATGTCGAAACAATTATAGATAGGATTCTGAAATTTGTACACATATTAGAAAACATACCAAAATTTAATATGTGCAAGTTTCAAAAACATTTCTATTGTGGGAAAAAAGTTACACTTACAGCTGTTCAAATTTGGTTGTCAAAAAATTGATTATACGGAGCTCAAATAGCGCGCGTCGAGAAAACTTACAATGGCCGGGACGCTGTTTCTTCAAAACTACGTACGATATCAAGATGAAAATTTCAAATTATATTGAAAATATATTAAGATCGTTTGTGTAAAAATTTCAATCAATTTGAATGAATGGAACGAAAATTATGGAATATTGAAGTTGAGCGTAAAATCAGAATATGTAGATTATTTCTTAACTTTTATTACACACGTTATGAAAGTGATTCTTTTCCCACTTTTCTGTTTTTAAGCTCAACTTCAAGATTCAATAACTTTCGTTCCATATATTGTTCCATATATTCCATATATGCCCGGCCATTGGAAGTTTTCTCGACGCGTGCTATTTGAGCTCCGTATACCTAATCAATTTTTTGACAACCAAATTTAAACAGCTGTAACTTTTTTCCTACAATAGTAATGTTTTTGAAACTAGCACATACAAAATTTTTGTATGTTTTCTAATATGTGTACAAATTTCAGAATCCTATCTATAATAGTTTCGATGTAGTGACCTCTTAATCAGGGGGATTTTTTTTGAGCCACCCGGTACAATCTTTGCATATACAATTCATTTCAATTAAATTCAATTTTGTATCCATTTTATTACATAGCATACAGCATACAATAATAATACTTTATAAAAAATATTATAACGTTGTGAATTTGAAGTAACAATACTAAGTTTTTTCTCTTCAATTGATAACAAAATCTAGACTAATTGTCGTAAAGTATTTTTGAATGCAAGTACCATTGAATTCATAAGCGTTTTTTGGAGCTAGTGAGATTATAACATTTGCTAAACATGCATCAGGAGAGGAGAATATGAGTTTTGTTCGTCATTCTCTTGCTGAAATAGCGGCGTTTTTGTCACAAGACTAAGAAATCATTTATCACCAATAGGGAAGTCACGTGAAATTGTATTCTTGTTAATTTGTTAATATCAACACAAATAACAATGACAATCACACTTATCACCAGCGAAATTTAAAATTTTCATTAATAAAAATCAAATTCAAATGTCATGGGATATTTTGGCGGGAAAACGGCAGGCAACGAGAATCAGGATTGTGATGTCATTTCCAAGTCTCCAACAATATTTTGCAATGGTGATTTATTTGTTGCTATGGCAATATAAAGGATTGTGATGTCATTGTCAATTTTCCTGTTTTAAAATTGTAAGAAAATTATCAAACTTTGTTACTGAATTTCTCGAAAACTACTTGTCCCACAAAAATAATACTATATCTGTGTTAAGCAACATCTCAACTATTATTCTGAAATCTAATTGATAAGTGTATTCCCTATTAATTATCAATTGCATCCTGTTATATTTCATTAAGTTGTATGGTACTATTATTATTGCTAAAGAAAATAGGAATAATATCATATTTCATATTATAATACATTCAAATAAAGCAAACAACAGCAAAGTCTTTTAATTTTGTGCTCATCCAAATGATGTCACAAGACGAAAAATAGATGTTATGTTATTGTTCGGGTCCCCATGCTGATATTGCTCTGATGATCCAGAAGAGCCTTTGTTAAAAGTTTATAATTCCAACAATCTGTAAACATACTTGTAACCTCCAATTTACTTCAGAAAATGAACATAAACTAATCTAACATCTTCCCTCAGTTGGTTCTGAGCACCTTTGTGCTGGGTGTGTTTGGCGGCTACCCCGGTTACTTCGGCTATCATCAGACTCTGCCCGCTCCTCTCGTCTACCACCGGCCGCAACCCGTCTTCTACAACCACATAGCCGCTCCTCACGTCCGCATCGTACCCGCAGTAGCTCTACCGCAGCCATGGGAGCGACATTTCTACTCGACGCCAGCAAACACTTACAGAGGTTTTGCTTATCAGACGCAATACGACGATGGCGGTAACAGTCAAGTCGTCTTCGTCACTGGTCCGAATTCACAACAGCTCATGCAAGAATCGTTCGAACAATTCAGGAAGATCCAAACTGCATTCAAGACAGATGCGGGAAAGACGTCAACTGTCTCCGATGTCAAAACTCCATTCCCCTTCAACAACTTCGTCTCCTCTTTCTATTCCGGTATTCCCGCAACTGTGGCAGTGATTAACGCTTCCGAATCTACGGCGGCTCCACAGGTAACTGCAGCTAGCCAGCCATCGTTAGTATTGAACAGAATACTTGTGGCAGATACGGTTGCAGCTGCAGCGACTACTGCTAAGCAAGAAGCGACTACTACTGTCATGGCAGCACCCACGACGATGACAGCAGCACCCATAACGACGACAGCAGCACCCATGACGGAAGCAGCACCCACAACGACGACAGCAGCACCCACGACGGAAGCAGCACCCACGACGGAAGGAGCACTAAGTTCCGAAGCAATGTCAAGTTCTGAAGCAACGTCCACTACAGAAGCAGCAGAAGAAGCAGTAACTGAGGCAACTGAAGAGGCTTCAGCTGACGACAGTTCCGCATCAGCAATGAGCTCCAGTGAGGCAACTGGTGACGATGTTGAAGCAACTACGATGGCATAAATGACGAAGATTCCTTGTTAACTAAAGAAATTCAACTAGGTAGATTTTAATGATTTTCTGGTTTGTTCTATCAAAATCAATTTTAAAAATGTTAAATCTTTGCGTGAAATATAAAAGAAAATCTCTTAAAAGAATGTTGCTAATCTTCAGTTAGATTAAGATTTTTTGTATTTTTAAAATCTTAAATGTTACTGCATCAAATTCTTATATTCAAATCTTCAATTTACCTACTAAACGAAATTTACCAATTGTTTTTCCTGAAAAAAATAATCTGTAAATGGTTAACTAATTTTATGTAGTGATTAAATATTTATGAATGAGTAGGTTGACTACAAATTAATAATAATTGTTCAGTATTAATCTATTCTTTTCACGTGACAAGATATGTCGAGATGCTAAGTAGATTCAAATATAATATAATAATGTTGTCAGCCCAGAAGCTTAATATCAAACCATGGAGGTATCAAACCATGGAACTATTAATTGGGTTGACAACTACATATTCAAATTATATTTTCTACGCCTTTTGAATGTTTTGTTTACCAAATAATCTATTCAAAGATAAATGGTAGTCAACTATTACTTTTAAATTTTTTTTTCTTGAAGAAAGTGTGAAATAAATTACTGTTTGTTGTAAATTGAAAATGTATTCAATGATGTTATAATTACTTTTTACTACTTACTCTGGAATGTAAATGAATCACAGATTCTGAAATTAAAAATCATCGAAGCCTGCAGGCAGGCAAACAAAACAGGTACCTACTGCAAACAACTTTCGAGTGTACAGGCTAATGAATTAATTATTTCAAATAATTTATTAACTTAAAGCTGATGTGCTTAATAGATATGAATTTAGTATTACGTTATTACAAATTACATTTGATACTTGGTGATGGGATAGGTGCATCTTTTAGGTTTATTAAATTAAAATAAATTATTAAAAGCCAAACAAATTTCTTTATTCATTCCAATTGAATGATACAATGCTTGCAAACAAAATAACGCACTTATCTTATTGTAAAATGGCAAGATTAACGGTAATATTTGGAAATGAAAGCCAATTGTCAGAAAAAGGGATGCCTAAGTAATATTAAACTAGTGCTAATGGGCATGGTGTCAAGATTGTACATTAGAAGAACAATTACGATGCAGTCTGAAAGAGCATTTTATGTACTTAATTCCTACGAAATCTAATGAGTATTTGTCGGAGAAGATACGGAATACAAGTAGTATTTGAACAATCGAATTACAAGCCATGTTATACTTGTCCGCCACTTAATACTGTAGAAATGGATTGAATCGCAGCTAAGCAATCATTGTTTTACAATAATATCAACAAATGATATTCTTTAGGTTTGACAAATTTCAATAAAACCCGTGTTTTCCTTACCTTGGTACTTTAGTAAAAACTAGGAATATACCACACACTTCAACAACATCCCCTCAAAGTCATTAGTCATATCAAATTAACTTATATAAAATTTTGTTTACTGTATTAAATATCAGCTAAAAATTTAAAATGCCAACCCTAATTGCCACATAAAACATAAATTCAAAGAAATTATGCTACAAAATACAAATTTAAATCTGAACCCAACAACGCACCACGCAAAAGTAATATCATAATGAAAAATGCATAGGTGAAAGGCACTTGAAAGAAGAAAAAAAGGTGAACATTGTTATCTGCGCTAACTGCATTTTCTGATTGTGCGATATAGTCTAATGTAATATGACTAGATTACTTATAAGTAATAACAATGAGTTCAACAAATTTACTGGCGTCATATTAGGTAACATACTAAAAATTCTCGAGTATTCTCATTCTGGCATTATCACAGTCATAAAAAATAACTTGAGACTGGTGGGATTGACTCGAGATATTATAAGTGATAACGCATATCAGACAATATTGATATCAATCAATGAACTCGTTTCATGAGTATATCATTAATAAAATTGAAATTTTAAGTTTGGTGTGGCCTGGTTTAAAGAAAAAAACGCACTCTAGTGACTAGGCCAGCATAGTAAAGCACATAAAAAAACTGCATGCTCTCTTGTGCATAATACATATTAGCAATGCATTCAAGCACAATGTTTACTACTAGGGATAGCGATTCCAATTCTTTGAAATTTCTAGACATGTTGCTGCTACATTCTCATGGTTTGAATTTAGTAGGTAAACTATTAACTTGGTGTCTGCTAGTTACATAACTGCCAACTATTGCCTGAAGAACAGTACCTACATGTCCTTTGTTTGTCAGTTAAAGATTGTTAGCTTTTCTTTCTGTAATTAAAAGTTAAAACTAAAAGCAAATTAGGTAAATAGGTAAATTTTACCCAGAAAAAATAGAGCAAAATGTAACTACTCATCATGTATTTATATTGTTACTATGAATACTATAGTAAATATCAGGGTTGGGTAAGTTACCAAAAATAAAGTAACTTTAGAAAGTTACGTTACTTTCTCCAAAAAAGTAACTAGTTAAAGTTAAAGTTACTGAGAACATATAGGTAACTGAAAGTTAAATTTTCAGTGAAAGTTACTATGAAAGTTACTCTGATAAAAATTGATAATTTTGAGGGAAACTTGACAACGGGTTGGCAGTAACCACGTGACATTATGTTGACTGGTGATGTATCAATGCGCTGGGGGGGGGGGGGGGGGGGGGAGAGGGGGTGAACGGATAGATGACCATTTCATTTCGCATGTAGATCAAGCTAAGACGAAAGGAGGGGGAGGGGAAGGGTTGGTTAGGGTCGCGCGAACTCAGGTAGGCAGGAAATGAAATGATTTGATGCGTGCTAAATTTAGATACAGGTAAAATGTTTGGTTTACAATGTCAAGTTTTCTCTCAGGAGAGAAGATATAACATGTTCTAAAGTAACTTTCTTAGTAACTTTTAAAAATCAAAAAGTTCCCGTAAAAAAAGGAACTTAGGCGTAATTAAGTTACCAGGTTTAAAAAGTATTGAGTTACCATAAAAGTTACTGAAAAAGTAAAGGCCGATGCACAATTGACGCGAACGCAAGACGCGATACGCCAACGCGACGACGCGAACGCAAAACTAGAACCATGTTCAACTCTTTGCGTCTCGCGTTCGCGTCAATCCTGAACATCATTGAATCGGCATTCTTGAACTATTCGCGTTTGCGTCGTTGCGTTCGCGTCAATTGTGCATCGGCCTTAACGCGTTACCGGTAACGCGTTACTTTTGTTAAGTTACTACCCAACCCTGGTAAATATACTAAGAAGTGAAGAATAGGAATCGTTCAAAGAATCGGAATCGAAAGAGCAGTATCAAAGAATCGTAAAGTGAAAAATTGGAATTGTCCCATCCCTACTTATTACAATAATTGCCTACCTAGCACTTGAACAATTCATTAGAAAAGTAGGTAATACACATTTCATAAATATTATTAAATAAAATACTAAATAAAGAATTTTCGCAACCTATTTGAGAGAAATGTAATACCAGCATTCATATCATATCACTATTCAGCCCAATACTGCAGTGCTATCCACATGAAAAGTATTATAGGAGTGTAAATCTAAGAGTAAGAGTGCAGATATTTCTATCAATGTGCTGGATATGGTGTCTCAGTCTCTAAGGACAGCACATCACTGTCTTGGGCCTGCCCTGAAGAAGCAATTCGTGCCTTTAAGTTACCAAGCCAACCAGGCCACACCCGTTTCCTTCTAGACCGTAATAATATCAACATCGCACGTATCTGAGTAAAATGCTCACAAATAAAAACTAATGTGGATGAGTTATTCCATCTTTGGTAATAAAACTCTTTACTCCTTTACCTTGACTAAAATAACCCATACCCAGATATTGCAGCTCTTCCAGCAGATCTTTCAAACTTGTATCCAAGTCAAGAGATTCTACATTAATTGTTGGAGTAGACTTCTTATTTGTCTGAGTGTGCCACACCAAAACCTGTTTAAAAAGAACAACATTGCGTAATATAAACAAGCATTTATTTAATTAATTTAATTTGGTCCTTGTCTACCTAATCAATCGATGAATTCTACACAGAACTTTTATCATCAATTGAGGGGCCGGCAGCATTACGACAGAATTCAAATAGCCCATATGCCATACCCCAGCCAGCTCCGCAAGCCAATATGTTGTTACGGTACACTTAGTTATAATATATCATGGTATATTAAAGAGCAATTCAGTTAACGATGCATCACATATTTTTGTTTTGTTTCATATGTTATTTCAAATATGTATAAAACTTCAACCCTGAATAACTCAGAACCAGTTTCTGGTACTTGTACTCTTCATGCCGCCGAACCATCAATTGTCTTATTTGTCTTGTTGTTCGACATTACCTACATCATCGGAAGCGATATGTCGATAGTTCTGTTTACGTAACCTTCAGGTACTACAGTGGAACCTCTTTAGTACGTTTTTGAAGGGACCAGGATAAAAACATACTAAACTGAAAAACGTACTAAAGAAACAATTTAACATGTGTTCTTATTGGTTGGGAGACCTTTGAAAATACATAATAGGGTGAAAAGTACCTTCTAAGGAGGTTCCACTGTATTAAAGAACAAAAATAAAGCCGGGAATGATCATGTAAATTATTTATGACAAATACGAAACCCCGACAATTGACTGTGGCACATTTGTTTCTTCGCTTACAGTTACACTGGACACTGCACAAGTCCAACAAAAATGTGTTTTGTATCGTTTTGTTCATTGTCTATTTTTATTGAAAGTTGGAAAGAAACTTGAAACAAATTCTTATGATACCTATGTATTTTATTACTCACCTGTGTGCACAGCTCAGCCATCGGCTCAATATCATCGAGAGAGATTCCTAGACTTCCGAGGAACTCGTCTTCCTCATACCCTGCTTTATACGGCATCGTAGCGTTAGGATGGTCGAGTAGATACTCTACGTTGACTGCAAACCCAGCCATGTCGACAGGAAACTTGCGTTTCGATGGCCACGAATCAAAAAACCCAACTACCTTTCCCTGCAACAAAAAAAACAGTTTAAATGAGAGATTAGTAGGCAAATGATTGATACCCGATTGATTTTATTAGAAATATGATTCAAATAATTATCAGATTGCTATCTGGCAATATCGGCGGGAGATATTACCCCAAAGACTTTCTATTCGATACTTATGAACTTTCGAGTTATGCAACATGTTTGGAGGATTGATACAGCTTACTGCATGGCTATATACTTAAAGCAAATAGAAACACTTAGCTGCTCTAAGTTAGTATTATTATTCTATAGTATCATATCAATTATCAATATTACGCATATTTCACCTTAAAAATCATGACGGTATTTCTCATTATAGAACTGAGTAGACAAAAAAACATCATGTACCTACAATCATCTACAGTGGCCAAATTGCTCATTTTGGAATTACATCCTAAATTAAAGTTTAATGTAGGTAGTACCTACGGTCGGGGAATGCAAAGATGAATCCACTCTAGCATGGGCAGGCCTATACCTGGTCATCATGCTAAACTGGGTTCATCTTTGCCTGTCCCCGACCATATGTAGATATCTATAGCACTTTTTTATATAAGAAACAAAATAAACAATGGAATGACCTTCTCTAGTAAACAAAGCCCAGATAATTGAAATGTGAAGAGAATCCAAACCCCTACCATCAAAAACTCCAAACCACTCAATATTATTTATGCTGTGTTATTCTAGCTATATTTTGACCTATAATGAGTAGATACTTAATTGAAAGAAGTCACTACATCTGGGCTAATTACATACCTCTTTCAGTACTGGCGAACTAATGGCAAAATCCCCGATCAAACCAACGGGAAACATGGACACTTTCTTCGTCTTCCGTATCTCTTCAAAAAGCTTGAGGTCGAAAGTATTATCATCATCGCCAAAGTAAATCACACCATTCTGAGCGTTCTTACGGATCCAACTTAACGCTGCTCTGCGGTTGGCTACACCGCGCGGTACAACGTGAGCGTTGTCTCGTTTTTTCCGATACACCTCAGGCATTGGACTGGCTATATGAGTGAAGGGTATACCTGGAGAAGAAAAAGTGACTTCACAGACAAGTTACACATTAATTTCAGCAAACTTTTTCATTCCGTGCCCCTCAAATAATAATTTAGGAATTTACATTTAAAACATAATCCTGTATGTAAATGTAAAAAAGCAATGTTTCTAAATTATGTTTTCGTTCACAATTTCAAATTTGACATATAGTGGCATCAGCATTCAAGATGAACATTGATCGTCTCTAGCATTGCAAACAAAGCATTGAAAAGCGTTTCGAGGTCATCAGCCCCAAAGCCATATTTACATAGTATTAAGATCATAGATGTGAAGATAATATTCTAAACAAGCCGTTCCTAAACTTTTCTACTCCACGGACTCCCTTAAAATATTATCTGTTGTCCCGAATCCCCACAACTTATCCATAATATTTTTGCAAAATTCACCCTTTCTCACCATTGGTCATATCACTTTAACTCGGTGAATCGAAAACAATTTGTAAGAATATAGATTGTATTCATTATCATTTTATATTATTACTATTATTACTTATTATTTTTATATTATTATGTCTGAATTTTAGAGAAAACTGTTTGCGCACAAAACAATCAGACCCGACATGCGGGTCCGGGTCGCACAGGCCCGACATGCAGGTCCGAGCTGAACAGGCCCGGGAAAGTTTTGATATCCAAAGTGAATTTGAGCCATTTCTACCTATGCATTTTGGACAATAATTTTTGTCGATTTGATACAGGCATCTGAGTATTTTTTTCACAGTTAAGAGAATATGTTAAAAAAATTTGTTCATTCCAAATTGAGTGAATAAAAGAAGAAGTACACATACTTCTTACAAAATATTATAGGTACCTAATATTTTTTAGGGATTTTATTTTAAATGTAAATGCTATGAATATTTCTTGAAGGCTTCGCGGACCCCCTGCGAGGACTCCGCAGACAACTCCCCTCCCCCTATTTAAGAATCGCTGTGCTAAGCAGTTACTCTCTCTTTAAAGCTTAGGTAACTCTGACTTAATTTAATGACAAAAAATCCATTGAGATACCTTACTTATAACTTAAACAGATCATTACCAAATTTCTTCAAAAGTTTTACGACCATGGTGTTGCACGAGTGATTGTCATCGGCGACAATCCAGTGAATATTTGAGACGTGCATGAGCGTTTGACCCAAACGTGTCAGTTCGGCAGCTTGTTCCCGACGTGGATATGTCGGAGTAATGAAATAGATGGTTGGAAGGCCATTGGATTGTTTGTTTCTTGCATCCTAGAACATGGACGTAAACAATATCTTCAGGCTTCAGTAGTTAATGATATATTAATAGTAAATGTGCCTAACAGCAAGTAGGTCATTCAAGGTAATCTAACAGTACTACCTACACTAAGTTTAAATTCAAGCTGGCAAGCAGCTTTAACTTGGTATGTTGTCTACAAAAACTATACCTATATACATTTTTTAATAAACTGGTTTTACAGTGAAAGACACTGTCAGTAGATACAAATTATAATAGTTTGTTCATTTGTCCAGCACTCTCTGAGATTGATCAACAAAGTGTGTATGGTAGTGTAACACTTTATACAACACATTGAGTAGGTATCGACTGGTGCAAGTTAGTGCAATCTAATGACAACAGATGAACAAACCAGTATACCAGTATACTGTCTTGCATTTTTGTGTTTGTACAAGTGTAGCCCAATTTTAAAATTTCTTCACACATGATACATTAATAAATATCTTCACAATTTTGAATTTGTGATCGAAGCAAAATGTGTCACATTTCCAATCACAAAAAGGTTGTGTTTATGAGTGGACCTACAGTAGCATTAAACACAGATGATACACTTCTTGTTATTAGAAATAGCAGGCAACGTACCTCGAGTGATATGTGGCACATAAATACATTTTCTTCGTAGTGAAGTCTTCTATTAACTTCTTTTCCCTGTGAACTCCATACTAAGTATAAAACCATCAACATCATTGCCACCATGAGCATGAACATATTTTTTAAAGGTAGCATGTTTTGTATTGGCAGTATTCATTCTTCTAGTAGTTCATTGTCTGCAATATTGCCTAGAAAGAAAGAAATGCTCATTAGTAATACTAATAAATTATATTCACACCTTGTAATCTCTTTGAGTCTCATTAAGTGCAAGCAAGCAAGTAAAATGATCACTAGTAGAAAAATTGACAGTTTCTTAAGCACGACTTTATTGTACAGTTTCAGAATCAACATTTAGAAAGTTTCATGCCTAGCACCAGAGACATTTTTTGAAATCCGAGTACGTAACCGAGTACCAAGTTTGATTTTGATTAAATCAGTTCATCTACATAAAAGAGTATGACAAATTATTGCTTGAATGTTAATAAATTACTTTTTGCAATCACATGACTCGGCTTGAAATTGGTTTGCTCAGTGCAGTTTATATCAGCAAAAATAATGTGTCAAATTTCGCACTGTCAGTTTTTGCATTGTCTATTTCACATTGATTGAGAGTTGACGAGTACTTAAGATATTATTTAGAAAATAATAATATGTAGTTGACTATCAGGGAGAGGGCACACACAAAACTAAAACTACAGAAAATGAACATAAGGTGGGTGGAGTTAAAACCATCATTTGTCAATTTGTTTCAATATTGAAACCTGATTGAAACTGACTTAACTGCATGCCATGCATTCAATCAACTCACATTTCACAGCCAACCCCAGTTTTATAATAGCCTACAGCAAGAGCTGCAAGACTATAAGGCAAGAGCGTATCCAGGATGAAATTTCGGGGGGGGGGGGGGGGGGGGGACATTACTAATATTCTGAAAAATCAAAGTGGAAAACTGGGGATTCGGTGGCGCAGCCCGAGAAAATGTTGGATCAAGGTCATTCATTTAGGTGCAATTTTGAATCACAGTGTATAGCTATTTTGGGGAATTATAAATTACAAAATATCTAAAAATTGGTCTAAGAGGTTTAAAAATATGTAAACTTATTGAAATTAGGTATTACAATATGCAAGTCCGGGGCGCATAGCCCCGGAATTTTTTTGGAATTTTAACTCAATTCTAACCATTTTGACATGTTTCACATATTATATTAAATGTGCTTATTTTCTTATGAAACCCTGATTTCGGAGGGGGCCGAAGCCCCCCTCCCCCCTGAATACGCTAGGTATTGCTATAAGGTAATAATTACCTACTCGACACAAATGCTATAGGTACCCTTTGTATTGCTCTTCGACGGTTTAATATCAGTTACTACGGATGTACGAGGTCAATTGACCCGTCAAGTATTTTGGGTCAATTGCCCGAAAATATAAAATATTTTTTCCCCGCCCAACATGTTTAAATTTGAATTGAAGCATGTTGAAGTTGGAGTTAATCTGAGAGTTTTGTCAATTTCCATCCTATTTATCAATTAACATCTATCTGCATTCCTGGCCAATTCCTGGCTATTATGAACATTTCTTGTTAGACCTTATAATGACATAGGTAGGTACCTTACTTACACACACCTTATTTTTTATGTAATCTTAAATGATTTTCTGATAATTTTAAATTTAGGTACTCGACTTGATAGGTACCTAATATTTCAATAATAATGTGGATACTTGGAATCTATAAAATACTTCCCGAGATTTTTGTATTTGACCGGTCATTTGACGTCAATTGACCCAAAAAGTATTTGACCGGTCAATTCCATCCTTATAAGTTACCTTACTACCTTACATTACCTTACAATGCCCAAACTCCAGATTTGTCACACATGCAAGTAATTCTGAGACAAAACACGCATTACGTACTACAAATTAACTTGGTTATACAAAATTCTGGTTTTAATAAGACAGCTTTATGGAGAGCCTTAGAATTTAGACACTTTAGACATTATCTTTCCAGTTCACAAGATGCTATCACTGTAACAGGATTTATGAGCTGTTAGAACTAAAAGGAGTTAGGTACAGGGTTGGGTGCGTATAGGTATAAAACCTAAATGTATTATACGTGTATAAAACTACGTATTATACGTAAAAAACGTATAATATACGTATAAAACCTCTAAAATTCAAAATTAAACGTATTTTCAAATAAGGACACCATCATATTTTGAAATGCATTTCATGGATTGCAATCATATTATTTCCATGTCAATCTAGGCAGACTTGTTTACTGCCAAAGATGTCATAGATATGCGTAAATGATCAAGAAGTACCTATCCAAAAGATTTTGATACCAAGATCCAGACTTGGGTAAATTACTTTTAAAAAGTAATGAAATTACGTTACAAATTACATGGGTTAAAATGTAGTAAAATTACTTTACCGTTACAATTATTAAGAAGTAATGAAATTACTTTATATTTCATGAACAATAGTAACGAAATTACTTCGAAATTTTCCGTGATTTCCGAAATGTACACAAAACAAAATAATAAAAATGGAGCCTATCCTACAACCAGCATGCAAAGAGAATAGAGATTCTCGTGTCATTTTAGTGAATATATCCATTTGACATTATTTTACAAGGCGATTCTAGGTGTTTATGATTAAAAAATCGTCCAAAAGATAAAGGTAAATCAATTCAGGCTTAAATTCATCTTACTCATCGTGAATTTAGTTCCACAACTTGCAAAAGATGTACGAAAACAACAGTGGAGGCGCGACAATTTGTAACGCGTTACTAACCTCAAATTACATGGAAAAAAGTAATAAAATTACTCGGACGTTACTTCAAAAATTTTGTAATGAAATTACTGGCTCGTTACCCAAAAAAGTAATTTCGTTACAGTAATGCGTTACTTTCGTTACGTTACTACCCAAGACTGCCAAGATCTTTATTTGCATCCTCTTTGGAAGATTGTAACATAAACGATTACTATGCATAGCCTGTACATTCATGAATCTAAATATCATTATTTTGTATAAGTTATTTTGCACATTTTATCAGCCAATTCGGCTGCAAACACACGGGGCATTTTTTCATGCCCAGCCGAAGCGTTCGAACGCCAGCTAGACGCCGAGAAGATAGGTAGCATCGAGTCTTATGGGAGCGAACACACGAGGCAGTTTTTTTCACACGGCGTATTTTTTCCATGCCGGCCAGACGCGACAAACGAAAAACATCGCGTGTTTTTTCATACCAAGAAGAATGTCGCGGGTTTTTCCTTGCAGCATCTGGGTATGAAAAAACTCCCCGTGTGTTTGCAGCCTGACCGATATTATTGCCAAACTCATTATTCATTATAATCTTTTAAAGTTGTTTGAATATTCCGCCAAAAACTGCTCTCAAGGCAGAGCATTGCTAAAGCTAACAAGGGTGCAAGTAAGGTACAATGTCCGGTCTTTTTGGTGGCCGCCATAAACTTCCGCTCATTCGCTTATTTAAATTGTATTGTACGTAGGCAAGACATGAGTATCTAGTACACCAAAAATATGCAGTGTACCTACCTACCTAGGTACTCCACTACATTACGGAGTAGGTAATTTATTTCTCATTGCTGATCAAATAAGCTTTTTTTACGTATAATACGTAAAAAATGTATAAAACCTCCATGTATAATACATATGTATTATACGGTATTATACGTACCGTACGTATAATACGTTTTTTACGTAACGTATTATACGCACCCATCCCTGGTAGGTACCAAGTATACAATTTTCAAGAATTGTGCAACCATTGGTGCAACAAAGGTAC
The DNA here is from genome assembly GCA_934045905.1 of Leuctra nigra. Lineage (NCBI taxonomy): Eukaryota > Metazoa > Arthropoda > Insecta > Plecoptera > Leuctridae > Leuctra > Leuctra nigra. Next base: position 25,499,157 of record OW203763.1, on the reverse strand, counting down.
CTATATACTGGATTCATGGAGCCAAAGTTATATTGAATTTAGTGTACTTCCCGACAAGCGACTTCAAGTATTGCTCCTTCATCCCACCATGACGAAGGCTAGAGTGAAGTCGCTTTACGTAATTTTACCAAATTAAATGTAGAATACCTACGGTCGGGGACATAAAGAAAGATGAACCCGCTCAATCATGGGCCGGCCTATACCTTACCTGGCAATGCTGAAGTGGGTTCATCTTTGCCTGTCCCCTACCGTAGTGTCATAGTGTCAAAGATGTGTCAAAGATGAACCGTAGTGTCAAAGATGAACCCGCTTTAGCATGGGCCGGCCTATACCTGGCAATGCTAATACCTTGTTCACACTATGACTTTCAACTGCAGTTGAAATCTCAACTGCTTTCCAGAACTAAATTGAGATTTCAACTGCAGTTGAACTCGATCGCATTCAGTTCACACTGGTTTTCAACTGCGATTGAGATTTCAACTGCAGTTGAAAGTCATAGTGTGAACAAAGTATAAAGTGGGTTCATCTTTGTCTGTCCCGGGCGCGTGTTTACAAACCTAAGTCGGCTCCAACGCTTGCATTCGATATCACGCCGTGATTGGTCGAAATATTATACGCGCGCGTATGTATCTTCATTACGCTGTTATAAATGCTTGCTGGCATCACCACCTCCGTGGTCGTGTGGTCAGCGCATTGGCTTGCGGTGCTAGGGGTCGCCGGTTCAATTCCGGCAGGGGTCTCACTTTTTTATTTTGAAATTTTCAGAAGTTTTAATTTTGCCTAAACATAGAGTTATTTTTTTTAAGTTGCCCAGCTTTAATTCTCGCCAGTTCGAATCTGTCTACCCATAGAGAGTTTTATTCCTTAGTCTGCCCAGTAAAACGTATGCGCATCCGACTTATAGGCTGGTATACTGTACCAGCGTTGGAGCAAACTTAGGATTGTAAAGTCGCGTCCCGGGCTACCGAAGTGTCATTTACCAAGCTTGGTAGAACTTACCCATGTACATCAACACTAAAAAAAGGTGCGAATTATAACACAATGAACACAATTAGAAAACACAATTTAAATAAAATATTAACAACACCCACAAAGTAAGTTAAAGTAATCAGGTTGAACACGCTTGCTCTCGTCTTGCGAGCTACAACAACGAGTCCGAATAAGGAACTGAAGCAATCATTTGAATTCCGGCTTTCTTAGAAATTACCTAGGTCTGGGTAAATAATAAGTATGAAGCAAGAAGTTTCTAGCCATCAGCACATAGAACCTAAATCGTGCACTCGTCGGCAGTTAGTCGTTCCGAAGAATGAGCTTGCGGGCCAACCTATTATTCAAGGATAAATTGTAAACCAAAGCAAACAGCATGCATCTTACTCTAAGCCCCATGCCATAATTATAGGATAAGCATACAAAATTTATACTGGGTAATAACAATAATAAAAAGTAAATTACACTCAATTGACACACGCGAGTCGCCATGTTGGAAATGTAGCCGGTGGCTCACTCACAGCCTTGTAAACGGTAGTCGAATCGCAAGTAACAAATAGAAAACAAACACATCAGCCCACAGCCGGTGAAACCGTGGAAGAAGGCTATGACCTGCTGATTTGATGTAATGTGTAATGTGTGAATGGAATTTTTTGCTGATTATCAAGTTTAATATGATCTTATCGATTCTGGCCTTGCCGGCATACAGTATGTGAGTGCCACATTATCTCGACAATTAAACGGATGCATTTAGTATTGATTTCTTCTACTGCAAAAATGTTTACTGTATCTTTCTGGCTAATGATTCTGGCATCAGTGTCATGTCAAATTCACACTGACAGGTCGTCACTCAACAAGGAAAAATCAATTCTTCCACCATGCCAGTCATGCAAATCTCTGGTTTCATCATTTGAAAAGGTAATGATATTCTATTATGATTATCGTACGAGACGCATGCTTGAACATAGAATTGTAGCATTGAAGGAACCCTAACCTTCATTGAAATCACTCGCTCACCAAAACACATCGACTAACCCACTGTACCTATCCATTTATTTATGTAATTTGAACACAGATGGACTCTTAGTAATGTCTCTACATTTAGATTATTGTTTAACTTTTAATAACATAGCTGACAACTAATTTTTCAGGGGATGGAGAAAACAGCCCGTGGGAAGTTTGAAGGAGGTGATGCAGCTTGGGAAGAGGAACGGCTTGGCAGTTATTCTAATTCAGAAGTTCGCCTCATTGAAATACAAGAGAAGCTATGTTATGGTCTGGATAAAGGAGAAGACCAAGTATGAAAAATATATTTTGTAATGCATTGTCCTAATTGTGTCATTTGTTCACTTTATTTACTATATTTGCTTTTATTTTTCCAGTGTCATAGTTTAGCTGAAGAGAATGAACAAGCTATTGAGGACTGGTGGTTCCGTAAACAGAAACAAGAATCCAGTTTGCACAAATACTTGTGTATCGACACAATCAAAGTCTGCTGCCCTGACAATCACTTTGGACCAGACTGTGCACCATGCCCTGGTGCACCTGACAGTGTTTGTTTCAATAATGGGAAATGTAAGGTACATAAAAACTGATTGTTTTACTCTCCTTGTCTCTTCGTAAGTGGTCACGAGTAGGACAGGACTACCAAACTTATAAGATGCAGACATTTTCTGGGGTTGTGACATTTTCTAGCACTATCTGTCAGACTGTCAATGTCTTGTCCTGATGATATTTTAGGACAATATGATTGTTTTAAAAATGAAAATTGTATTTATTTTGCATAGGCTACTGACATTTTTTAATAATTCTACCTATGACGTTAAATTTACAACAAATTCAATTAGGTAAAGTTTTGCAGAAACTGTCATTCAATCTTTTTGATGATAATTTTCTATGCAACTGGGTTGGGTCTTTTAAGGGTAGTGTTCTATGCACTACATTTGCTTATCGAAGACTAGGACACATATTGTTGACATTTACCACCGACATGTTTACAGGGCGCAGGAACTCGCAAAGGCAATGGCCAATGTGCTTGTGACGTTGGCTATTCTGGTGATAAGTGCACTCAGTGTGCTTCTAATTACTACGAGTCATATCGCGATGATACGAAACTACTTTGCTCAACATGCCATGCGGCTTGCCAAGGTAACTGCAACCAAGCCGGACCGAAGGGATGCGCCGCTTGTAAACCCGGCTGGTTCATGGATACGGAGAAAGGATGTGTTGATATCAACGAATGCTTCCAAGAGCCGAGTATATGCCAAGGGAATCAGTTCTGCGTAAATAGTGAAGGGTCTCACGTATGTTTAGGTAAGAATATAGAATGTACAAAACACTTTCATATAATTTACCTGGATAGTAAGATGCAACATGTTTTCGAACTATAAGATACTTAGGCCCGGTTGTACCAAGTCCCGAAAAAGTTAGCGGTAGGATTTATCGCCTGAAACCATGGCAACAGCCAATGAAATTTGAAACACAGCCATCTAGACCGCTAAAGTGAACTTTATCTTACTTTTCGTGACATCGTACAACTGGGCCTTAGAGTTCTAAAACCAAAATATTTTATGTGTTACTTTGAATAAGCAGTGACAGACACAGACTTCACAGACTACAGACTTCACCTACTCTCCATTTTAGTGACGATAGTACCTATTTGGGTTTGTGCATCATGTCCCCAAGTATTATAAAATTGTAATCACATCTATATATCACAGATTGATATTTTTGCACCAGTATTACTACTTTGAAGTAATTTGAAGCATTCTGTAGGTACTAGACTGTTGTTTTTAGTAAATTGAACATGTATATTATAGTGATGCCATCGGGTAGTAATTTTTGTACCCGGGTACCCGCCAGCAGTACCCGGGCGGGTACCCGCCATCTTTAAAAAAAAAAAAAAATTTTTTTTTTTTTTTTTTTTTTTTGGATTTTAAGATGATGGAAGAATAAACAGTATACCTTTTGAGTTTTTAGGTATTGTTGCGCAATGGAAATAGCACAATTGAAAATAGGACTGCAGCAAATAGTGCTGCACTGTCTGAGTGGGGACCAGAGTGGTGTTGGAGGGGTAAATTAGCGTGATGATTCCCGTTGGAGAGAGGAATGGCTTGATTGTATACTCCCCTGCTCAATTGGCGCAAAAACACAAAATTTAATCAAAAAAAAAAAAAAAAAATTTTTTTTTACTTTTTTACTACTCGCGGGTTGTGAGTGTAACCCGGGTCTCCCATTACCCGGTTCTGACCCGGGTATCCGGGTACCCGATGGCATCACTAGTATATTATGACTTATTGCTTTCTTTGAAGTTACAAAATATCTTATTATGACATCCTCATTGATTGTTCAGTTTCACTCGATGTTATTGTCTAATGCACAAACTGTGTTAGCATTAGCAGGATGCATTGAACAAATTTTATAGGTACCATAGAACCCCCATAGTCTAGTAAATTATCAGACATATTGGTCAACTGCAGATTGAAACCGATGCCAAACTTATGAAACTGGCCTGATTCAGTCTGGTATAAGTAGTGGTTATAAACTAGGATAAAAACATCCACTAGATATGAGGCTCATCTTCGTATATGAGCTCATTTATGGCTCATATGAGGCTCTTTCGTTTAGTTGGCCCCACACTGCAGCAATCATGAATGATGCTTGAGACATACTACACAAAGCTATTGGTGCTTCAGAGTAAATTATGTTGTCATAAATTGATTGAGAATATTTCTACGAGTTTTGAACATTAAATTAAAACAGCATGATGTTAGAATGTTTAAATGGCTTAACTTCCATTGTTTTGTGTCAAAAGATGCTAGCGAGATTCTGGATTCTTAATCAAAACTAGACTACTAAAGACGCTACTAAACTATGGTCGGTGACCAGCAAAGATGAACCCACTTTAGTATTGCCAGGTAAAGGCCGGCCCATACTAGCGCAGGTTCTTCTTTGCCTGTCCCCGACCTTAGAATAGAGTATCTTGGGTAAAATAGATGACTATGACATCATATCATGTGACCCTGTCCAAGAAGAATGACTTCTAATTACACATGTTCTTCCACAGCTTGTGATAAGTCGTGCGTTAGCTGTACCGGAGATGGACCGGATATGTGTGAAAAGTGCGCCGAGGGGTACATCTTGCATGATAATATATGCATCGGTAAGTTGATAATAAACTATCCATCTCGTCAAACTTGATATCAGTTGCAAGAATGAAGTCCCTTCTAGATAATTTTAGTCAGACTGGCATACGGGTAATTTAAGTTACCACTTGATGTATGTATGTACACAGACTTTCATAAATTGTTATCATTCTGAATGTAACAACTGCTGAATGTCACTGAACATTTGACTAACTCTTTGACATTGTATGATAATTGATGATACTGCATTCATTCAACCTGCAGTGTGATCGTGTAACTTTCATTGAGACTACAATGATAAATGAAGTACTACAATGACTTTCATTGAGACTGAGTAATACATCTCTCTAGCCAATAATAGCAGAGTGCACCCAATGGGTATATCTTTCCCACTACTGATATTTAACATGCTTCGATGATTGTATTGTAGTATTCAATAGCCTTAAGAACTTGAAAGTAACTCGCATTCTTGTTGGACTGATCGAGAGCTACAAATAATTTCTCATTAGTTCTATTTTGCGTTTCACTATGTTATCACACTTCAGTAATTTTAATCCAGTTATGTGATGTATGAACATACACACCAAAATAGTTCTGAATGGAAAAATGTAATATTTTTTGTAGAATTAGGAAACATGAACACTATTTAGTATTTACTTTGGAAATAATACAGCTAAATCAGAAAAGGGAAAAGTAGAAAAGCGGAGAAGCAAGAAACAAACAGGGGACAAATTGAGATTAGCAATTGACTGTTTAAGGGGGAAACCGTGGTTTCTATGGTTTGCTTTCGACTTTGCTTTGTATCTAGACTAGAACGGCTCATTCCACTCAGTTGTGACCTTAGCTACTTAGATACTGATTGACTTTATTTTAATTACTTTGATTCTAAACAGAAGGTGAAGTTCCATATGTTGGGTTCTTTATAGTACAGCCTTCTCTAACCAACCTGATTGTGTCATGAAAAGTAGGATTATAAAGTTACCACTCAATATCATGTACAGAATCTGAATAGTACACATAAAACTTTAAAGAAAAACTAAGAATGTTTATGGGTCATTATCCCACTATATTAGTTTCGCTGTCCGAGTTGAATTGCTAAAAGCAATTGAAAGAAAATGAAGGGAAATATTTTTTTTAATTTGTATTACGTACCCCTCTACATGTTGCAATCACTATTTTTGTGTTTATGTACAATAATATTTTCAGTTTTGCTACTTTTATAGGTGAAAAGTAACCTCCGTCCCGTGTCCTACTTCGAAAAGTCGATGTTTGAGCGCACGGCATTTAATGTTGAGGCAGTAAATATAGTAGGATGATTTTTTTTTAGTGAAAAGTCCACGCAAAGTTTACATTTACACAGATTAAACATCAGTTAGTCCACACAATTAATTGTAGCAATTTGTTTAATGGCTGTCCATCACTTTGGTTGTAACCTCCGTCCCGTTTGAAAACTGCCGCTTATTATATTCTTAAGTTGGTAGTACAGATCCAGATTTTTTTTTATTGGTAAGTCAACCTGTTTCCTTGAATTTGCTGCTTGCTTCATGGCGATATGGCGAAACGTCAAAAAATGAGAAATTATTATTCATCAAAAAAGGTGGGAGTACCCTTTCTCCCGTAACTCCTGTCCACCCATGTATAATTAAAACGTGTCAAATTACATACTAGCATTATTTTTTTTTAAATTTAACGATGTTGCCACGGAATATTTCTAGAGTTTTAAGTTTCTGGCACCTACCCCTAAATTACAGTCATCATTTTTCTTCTTAAAAGTAACTCCTGTCCCGCGTAACTCCTGTCCCAAAACAGCAATTTCAATGGGGCCGGGAACAACGAAAATTTTGAAATTTTCATTTGTGCATGATCTGATTCTTTAAAAGTTACCATTATATGTACAATAGTATGTTAGAGTAGAAAAACTCTTGCATTAAGTGCTATAAATATGATTTTATTGGACTCAAGTAACTACCGACCTTCCGAAATAACCACTGTCCCACCCTTAAAACTGTCGACAAAATTAAAATACTGTTGATAGCATCTGTTTATATTTTTTTCCTCGTAATATATACAACAGTTTATTCATTTAAATTTAGTTTGTATCATTTGCACTGTGATTTGCATGTGCAAAACTAAATTTAATGCGGAATTTTGATAAATTCCGTCAAAATAGTAAGTACTTATGGCACACATTTTAAGTTATTTGTATTTCTAATTCACGATAATTATTTTTTTAATAAGTCATATCATCAGCTTACGAATTAATACCATAAGCAAGTAATCAGAGTTACATATTTTATATTGTAGGATTAAATATGTGTGGGACGGAGGTTACTAAAATGAACGTTTCATCATGCAATATCGTAAATAATTTCGAAACACCCGAGGATCGATCGAAGCTACTTTCCAGATGGCTTCCCAAATATATAAGTAATATTTAAAAAATTAATGCAACATGAAACAAGTAAAAAAAAAATTGATGAAAAAAAATGTCTGAAACTAATATAGTGGGATATTGGCCCTTATACTAGATTAATGTGTGTGAAGTAAGGATTATTCTTGTTAAATAAAAAAGTAACCATAGTTAGAACAATGTATTATTATTATTAATAGGTATATATCAGTATGTATTAGTAGGTATCTTTGCTAGTTATAGGTTGATGTTGACCATTTCTACTGTCTTCAACATTATCACTTTCTAGGCTTTTAGAGTCATCGAAACCAATTGTTTCAATCTAGGTACTCGATGACAATGCAATCCTCCATGTATTCTAATATAATGTGTGTATCTGCTGCAGATGGTCAACAAGCGAAGAGGGAAAGTCAGGTGAGCTTCACGCGGTATCTCACGTACCTCGGACTGTGCTTGGCGACGTGCATCATCTTCCAGAAGAGTACAGCAGTGGCCAGCTTGATAGGACTCTGCGTCGCTTTGTATATATCTGTATCAGAGTATATGCTTAGTTCGGAAAGTAATAATATTAATTTAGATGATTTTCTACTACCACCATCATGATTAAAAGATTTTGTCCTTTGCTTTGGCAACTAAAATTGTGTACCATAAAATTCTTTTCTGGTAAATTTTCGAGAAAAAATTTAAAAACAAACCAAAATTTTCTCTAAGAAATTATTTGAGTTGTATAAACTCTCTTCCGGCAAGTCTGTGTTTGTCGTAACTCATAGTGTGACCATATTGTTATTAGGCACTCCTGTCATTCTGACACTTCACTTTTGTTTAAGTATTCATCATTTCCATTCATGTCTTCTACTCTACATTGACAGGTCCATAATATTTATTTCTGTTGGCTACTTGCGATACTTGTCTTTAGGCACAGCACATGGCGCAATGAACCTAGCAAACATGCCACATGGAACAGTGTTTTTATTTATTACGTAACCTAAGAAACTCCTGTTGTATGCACGTGTGTTTGCTGATGTATGGTTGTAACTCACGATATAATATGAAATATATTATTTCTATCGTGCCTGAACTGTATTCTTATTATTTGTATTAATTTTGCCTTGCATGAGGACTGAAATTTTATTTTCTTTTTATTATGAATGCATTGATCCGAATCTGTTCCAATGTCCATAATATTTTGCAGAGTAAGGATTAACTCCTGAAACATTGGCATCCCGTTCATCTGAGTTTAGCAAAAAGTATTATTATTTATTACTGCATTAGTTTTATATGGTTTTATTAAACTAAAAAATGCATCCTCTTTGATTTAGAATGCCCTTTTAAAAATCGCTCTTAATCCCCTGAAATGTAGGCATCTAATGCTGCATGTGAGTTCGGCGGGTAGTATTATCCGAATATGTCGTACTGGGTGCCACTGCCATTAGTGTGTTATGTTTTATTTTATTCTGTGATTATTAAGCTAGTGCTTATTTGTAGCTTTAGTTATTGTAAAAATAATGACGACGTCCATACATGTCGTACTTCCATGTACGCATCCACCCACGCGTTAATCCAAAATCTACATGTACTTCAAGCACTCTAGCCCCTGCGACTTAGGCAATACATACACCACGTGAGTGAGGCGGGCAGTATTATACATTGTTGGGACATCGTTTCTGATTTCCAAGTTTCTAGCAACTTCAGTGTTATGTTGACGAATAAGCAAATTTGACCATCTAGGGTATTAGCTTAGACGAAATAAGGGATTAGAGATCATTGTTTTATGCACAAGATTAAAATAATATCAAATTATTAGAACCTGCCTACTTTTAGCGAATCGACAACAATATAACTACTTACTTTATTTTGTTTAATACAAAGTGTTTTTATGCAGTTTTTTTATGCAGTATGCAGACACAGTGTTCCCTACAACCGTTTACTAGCCATTCATGTTCGGTATCTAGTACACATTGCTCAAACATTTGAGAATAGACATTACGTTACTAAAAACCATCTAAAACAAACCTGTTATATTAGCCATACCTATAGGAGGTACTTATCTTGAACAGCAAAATCAAAATACAGCGTTTCTGTGATTCATCAAAAATTTCTTAAATTTACTGCTTGCTATCCTGCTAATTCAGATAATAAGATAATCATTATGCAAAATGATTATCTCAATTCGTGTACCTAATTGAGAGTATGAACTATAAGAAGAAGAAGAAAGATGAATTGTGTTTGTGTTCAGGAAACAGAACAATCACGCACCAATCGACTGAATTTCACGCTCGAAATAAGACAACAGACTTGGTAGAAATGTCTCTAGAGCTCGTCTACGTTGGTTTCATCCGATGAAAATATCTCTTCGAAATGCTTCGTTTGTACCTACTTTATCTTCTTGCCTGGTATCCCCAGACCTTAGAGTAGTTAGTATGGCCTTCGATATCTTTTGTCACGATTTTGCTACGTCATGCTACGGTCTTTTTGGTTTGGTCTTTGGTACTTTTTTGATTGCTGCATGGTACAGTCAATGTTATAAGTTTTATAGAAATCATTGCTAGACTTTTCAGGTTTTCTAAGTTCTGCTATAAAACGATACTTTGTATGCATCTCATTAGTAGGTATTTAATTGACTACAACAAGCAAATCGAAATATCACACATATTCCGACTTTTATCATGACTTATGTAAACCTGTGCCTACTTAATAATCCTACAAAAATTACCTACAGGTACGAAATATTATTAATAAAATAAAATTGTTGATTGGACAAACAAAACAGGTTTGAATTATATGAAAATCTCATCCCGTTTTTATTCACCCAAGTTTTAATCAAACTGAAATTGATTGGCTATCTCCCTCTCGCTTGAAAATACATTGGATTCCTCTTTTCATTTACCCCTTGCACCCTCCTTCCAGCCTCTTGCTTTTTTATTATTTGTTTTTTTATCAATGCATCAAGCCTGCAAGGCAGGGCTCCCTCCACGCCAATGAAAGGGTAGTTTCTATAAACCAGATGTAGGGGCATAAGGGTTAGAATTTAAAAAATGAGATTGCATCCTTCATTGAGGAGTCTGTGTGTACCATTGAGTCACGATTTGGATACAGTGGGAATGAGACGTAGTTTTTTAGTGTGCAGCATTCGAGATGTGCATAGAAATTTTGTCTCAAAAGTGTTCGTGTTTCCAGGAATAAAGTGACATCTGATGAATAATCGTGTTTATTTTACGTTATTGGTGTTAAATGTGACGTTCTTGGCTTGTTGGTAATACATATTGATAATTGGATTTATTGGCGTGGGGTAAAATTCTCAAAATTGGTTAATCTAATCAGTTTAATGGTTTAACAAATATTCGTGGTTGTAATGAAAAGCTTTTATGATGTATGATTACGTCACACATTTTTAAATATGTCATACGAGAGAGCAATTTCTTAATCAACGCAATCTTGAATGATGAAATCAAAGTCATACGATTGATAATCCTCATTGGACTGGATATGAATCGAAATGCAAGATGTTAGCAGTCTAAACGCAAGCAAGCAAAAATATAATACAATCATATCAGTACAGATCAGAGGTACAGAAGATCGAGAAAACATTGTGGTCAGTTTTGTAAACGTTTTGTGAAGTTTTGTACTTTTAATTATTATAATAAAATTTCCACTCAAAGGTTTTTGTAACATGCCGTTTACCGACCGGTGCTATACACTATACATTTTATATAAAACTATTCTAAGTCATAGTAATAACGGATTCTACAATTCGTATTCGTAACCAAATTGTTTGTTGCAGTTCATAATTAGTATTATTATGAATTCGCTATATTTTCAAGTAAGTTATTGCCACAAATAAAACGGCGAAAATGTTAAATTCAGAACTATGTTTGTGTGTATGTTTGCTGCATTATTCCATCTACATGCATCGCACAGCAAACATACAGATTCAATTGTCTGGGAATAGCAAAAGTGACGAAAGTATAGACGAAATCAAAGCTTGTTTTTAAATACGCGGAAAAAATGAATGCGGTGCGTTTGTGATGTTTATTGGGTCTTCTGTGTCGACTAAAATACATGATTTCCATTCGATTTCCATTCGAATTTAGAAAATCAATTCAATTCCACCAAATCAATTTAGAATCCACAGAAACCAATTTTAAGTTGTAATTTTTTGTTGTAAATTTTAAGATGCATTAAATAATATTTACATAGTTTTTACAGAACTACATTTTGGGTACAAAGTGGAAATGCTTAGGGCTTGTTTACAAGTTGTCCAAATGTACAATTTGACAACAAAGATACTGTAAATCGCATCAATATCTGAAGAAATTAAGCTATTTCGAGTGGATTCTAATGCAGATAGTAATTATTTAGGCAATGTGATATGACTTGACTTCCCATCTAAATCAGTCTGAAATGTATCCCTTTTCTTAAACTTGCTGACAAATTATTTCTCTCGCTTTGTTGTTAGTTGAGTCTCGATGGTTTAGTTTATTACGTTCGATTCCTTAGGGCATAACGAATCGCCGAAAAGAAAAGCGTATTTCCGACCCTTTTGAAAAAAACGCGATCAAACTCATGGCATAGCGTTCGTACTTTTTTCCGGGTGAACTAGTAGTACACAATGCCAGCTCGGAAAGGGTGGTACTGTAGGCCCGGTGTCTTTTGGCAAGGGGTAGTTGAATCCAGTTCGGAATTTAATACGGGTCTGATCGGAAAGGGGGGCAGGTGTGACCCTGTCCGGGGGGGTTGAGGTGGGGATGGATATAAGGCGTTACGTACGTTAGATTCGCATAACCCATTATAACTGATTGCCATCTTTGTTTGGCAGAAGAAAGAGACTTGCCCCACCACCTGGATTGTGTCTCCTATCTTCACTGCAGCAAAACTGCAACCCAACCGCTTGCACCCAGAGTTAGAGCTCACTTGTTTTAAATAATAAAAAAGCTGAACAAATTCGTTGTTCAAGTCACCCCTAACATCTGTATACCCTTTCCTAATAGTGAAACCCTCCGGCTTAGGCCTAGGATATTGTCAAAGTTCATTTAACCGAGGGTTAAAGTTGAGATCGGGACAACGCTTTGTTTCTCTCTCTCATTTCAGCACCCTTTAAAATGAAGGGGCTCAAATTCGCACACAAAATGCTCACAGAAAAAAAAAATATATATAGTATTCGTTCCCATATTTTTCACTTGTCGATAAAATAACCTAAAAATATTATTAAATTAAAACTACCATTAAATACCAAAATCTCAATTTAAACTTCAATCAACACTGAATATTAATCCACTGGATGGAGCAAAATGTTTTCCTACATTATCTTCAAATTATATTTCATGATTAGCTACAACCGTTGATATTCTTCATGGCATAATAGCTGCATGCATTCAGATCTGCTTGCAAACGAATTGACCTAGGTCTCTATTGTTTCCGTTGACAATGAAAATCTAGTCATGTTGTTATTTTAAAATCTGAATTACAAGTTTCGAGGGAGGGATGGACCTGCCAATGAAAGGTATAATACTACCTACAGTATTGAAGTCTGGTAGAGAAGTGAGGACGGGGTGCTAAATAATAGGGGCTGCTACTACTGGTCAAGACCCACCCCATTGTTATTGATTGATAGAAAGTTGGGACTGCGATTGGACAAGCCAGGGTACATAGGAGGCAACGTTATTATCAAGTGTTACATTTCTACCCCGTATCCAGGAATTAACCCCTACACAAAACTGTCAATGTGTAATGTTGTGATATAACATTATGAGAGGTAATATGATTCGCTTTCAATGAAGTTTTAATACTGCTTCAATAAGCTCTTCATTTTAATAGCAATTTTACCTTGCGTAAAAGTTAGATTCTTGGCAACTCCGGGTAGTTATCAAAGAAGATTCATTAGCCTCTTGTGATGACTTCAGAATAATCTATCTGATGAATTATATAAAGAGCCTTATAAGAAGATAGTTAAGTGGTTTCATACTTTTCAAAGAGTTCACGTTATTACTTATTAGTCTTCTTGGAAATATTTTAAAAATTCTTTCAGAGTACCTAGATATTTTTTACGCTATGTTTTAACTTCTTGTTTAAACAAAATATAATATTCATTAAAATCTTTGGAAAATTGCTTCTATGTGAACGTTGAAGTGCATACCTAAGTGATGGGTAGGTACACTTTATACTCTGAAAATAAAATACATAAATAATTGATGTAAAGTAGGTCGTCAACTTGAATCAGTAAAGTGACATTTTCCTGGAATAAGAAAAGGTACTCTGAAACCCTGAGTGCAAATAAATACATTTTATAATGTTATCTTATCAATAGAGAAAAACTTCACTTAGTCAAAATTTCTTGGAAAATGTTCGTTTTGTAATCCCTTGTAAGTATACAAAAAGATCCTCACATTTTTACAGCATCACAACTGCTTTGTCGAGGGTCTTGCACATGAAACTTTAAGTTAAGTATAAATGCTTAAAATATTCCGTAAAAAGTACAAAGAAAAGTTAATTTTTTCTACACGTAAAAAGAAAATACATTTAATTTCCTTATTAAATAACAATTAACTCTTGTATACTTATACAAATACAAGAAGGCAGAGCTTTTGATTCATCTATGTACATAATTAAAGTATAAGCATTCTCCATAAACAAATAATATGTTATACATTTATACAGAAGAGAATATACTAATTCACGATTTTAATTTCTTATCGAACAACATACGGACAATTTTCCAATTCACCACAGGAAAATTTACCCCATAAACACACTACCTTCCGTTGAAATAATCTAACAAAATACCAAACTACCTAACCCGCTTTATAGTTAAAACAAAACCATTCTACAACATAAAATTGATGAAAAGTTTTATAAAATATCGAAATTAACTATCTTCTATTATCAGTATACGTTCGCCATTTTGTCGAGTGGGAGATATCAGGCTTGTGATTCGTTGGGAGTGGGGTAGAATGACACGACGGTGGGGCAGGAGCATGCGGGGAGAGTGAAAGGGGGGTTTGGCCGCGAAACAGTACGTTCAAACATCGTATTCGTAGTGCATGGTTCTCGGATGATAGTAGTGCCTTAGCGAGAGAACCGATCACACCTTGCTTCCATCTCGATAGTCGAGATACGGCGTGACAATGTCAATGCTTTCGGGAGAAAGAAAACCGGATACATTGTAAGTAAGACTACTTAATCTGTATGTGAGTGAGAGTACATCGTTTATGTCACTTTTACTTGACACAAGTCAAACAAATTTTACCTAGTAATAATAAAAAATATTTCGAAAGATTTGTTTATATTGAAGAGTCAGTTTTATATAAAAATCAGGAGAGACAAAAATATATTAAGTATTTATGTAATTTGGTGCAATGTCATTAGACCTTCCAGTGTAAGTTAATGGGTGCCACCTGTAACGTAGGTTATTAGTGAGCTACCTTATTATTATCGAATCCATTCTTCATCTTCCGTTAGGTGTATGGAAGCAATTCCCTCGAATTCTAGAGATCACTCAAGCGTTACTATTTTTTTTTCTTCATGCTCCTGGTTCTTTTATAGTCGTAAGAATAAAGGTTCGCTCGGTAACTAATTAGTTAGTCTGTCTTATAAAAATGATAAATAAAAGTGAAGGGGTAAATCAGGATGAACCATCTTCGTTTTGTTTATTGAAAGGTGCATTATTTTTATCGTTTGTTTACCGTCAAGTTGATTAATATATAAGAGGAAAATGGAAATGAGTTAGGTTCACAAAATATCGCATGTATATGTTAATTTTAAAATGCAGTAGTACCAAATAAACTTCGTACTAATGGAGATTCTACTTGTGATGAAAGATATGCTATTAGTGAGACATTTCGACTTGATTCGTGATTTAGCACCATTTCATTGGAGGAACATCTCAAGGCATGATGTAATAAGTTTTAGGAGAGGTGATTTAGGGTACATACAATTTAGTTGAAGTATTCCAAATCTAATGACAGCAACATTTTACTTATTTTTGTTTTAAACAAATACAAACATAAGATGAACTTGCAGCGGTCACTTGATTGTATATTGATGTTAGAATTAGAGTGTAAGCTTAATATAAAATATTTTGGTATTTTATGTGCCTTTTGAAATATATTCCATCTTCTATAAAGATTTTTTCCACTACAATATTTTCTTTCGTTGTTTTCCAATAAGAACCAATAGTCTTCATTGGATATTAAAATCACACACTGAGTATAGATTTTGCATGCCTGCTAGTTAAAATAAGGGTTTTAAAAAGTGATGATTCTTCCTTATAATGGGATGAAGTAAGTTTTTGCGGTCGGTTCACTCTTTCTTCTCAAATACCAGACCAAAAGTTTTATAACTTTAAACTTCGAAAAGTTTGTACGTGAAGAGACATTGATTGAAGCTTAGGTAGGTAATAAGTGTAAAGCTCTTACAGCTTCGAGCTTTCTAAAAAATAAAATTGAGAGGCAATTCAAAGCGCATGTCTATTGAGCTTTTAATTACTTTTTCTCACGAATATCTTGGTAAAACTATCGAAAATCTCTGGTAAAAATATTGCTAGGTACCGAAGTTTATATACAATTGATAAATAAATCTTTGTGCCGTCTCTTTGTGCTTGTCAAGAATTAAAATTACAGACAAAAGAAAACTTTTGCTTTCTAACTATATGCTAATGATATAGATGTCGTAATTTCGAACTTTAATGTCGAATAATCTCTATACGGCACATCCTAAGAGTTTCTACTCAAGAGTTACAGACTTTAAAGATTTGCTTTGTGTAAGGTATTGCATTGCATTATCTTAGGTAATTAGGTTTCAGTGGTAGGTTTTAGCAAAATGAGCTTAGCTTCTAAAACCGCAATTTGTGACAATGTTTTCTTATGCACAAAACTTTCTATAAGTCTACACAAGCAGACAAACAAGAAGTGTCTAACAAACCATTTTAGCTAGAAAAGCAAAGCCACGTAGCTCTAATGTTTCGTAGTCAGCCATAGGGATTAATTCTAGTAGGTACTACAATTGCAGGATTCACATTGTATATACGTTTTCTTGGCATTCGTCGAGTTACAGCTCTAGTTTGAAAATAAATTAGATTAAATAGTTTTTCATATTTTCGTTTTCAGATTATTACAAATACAAAATCCTACCCAATAAAACCAATTGCTTAAAGAAAATTTGAACGACACATTTTTATGTTGCTTCATACATTTGTTTTACTGGTTTTATGATCAGAAAGCAATATACCGAGGTCTTTTGGAGGGCCAAACTATACGAATGTATATTGATTTAAACCAATATTTAATTTTTACTAATTTTAGTAAATTAATTTCATTTCTATCGACCTTTCCATGATCAATTTTTATTTTCCAGTGACATTGTTTACAAATTATGACAGTGGACATTGCCCAGCATTATCTATGCTATGTCATTGCTAAAGTCAAGGAAGAAAGATTCAAACTTTATTTAGTAAATGATAATGTTCAAGACACAATGCTCAAGATAGGTGTGTGGAGTGAGAATAGATAATGGCGTTGGGGAAAGAATTACCTGCATTGGTTGTCAGATCATCGAATGTAGGTATATAGAACGGATATGAAGAAACGTACATGAGAGATAAAGAGATCGAAACTATAGAAATAAGTGATAACTGATAGAAAATGATAATAATTCTGCAAGGAACCAAATAATTGTTCTCGGTGTCAATTGCAAGATTATGTGATGATGGTCATAAATCTGAATCTCATCCAGAAACGACTATTTTTATTGTAAGCGATTCACTTCGAAGATTTTGACATTTGAAACTGTTGTCCATCACATCCAAGGACTAGCAAGAGTGTCTTCAAACTTGAAGAGGTTAGAAAATTAACAAAATCATATTAATGTATATCATCTAGGTATATGCAGATTCACTTTTTAAATTAGAAATTAATGTTGCGACCGCATTAGCTTTCTCATAAACCAAATTACATTTTATACAACATCATGCCTCCTATGATTAGGTTTGATGTAGAGATTCACTTTTATTATTCTTGGTTTTTGAGGTTCCTTTTCTATCTGTAAGCAGCTAGAATTATACTATAGAGTCATAACATTATGACTTGCAAGAGTTCAACAATTATTATTTCTTTTTTGAATGTATATGCCATCGTAATTGGACTTAATTGGTATATGCTATGGAGTTTTTGCTAATTTGTAATATTCAAAATTCTATTTATGTACATACTTTTGCACTGATTTAGGATTTATTAAAATTCATACCTATACAACACAAAATGCAACCAAAGCTAACAAAAAGCAAAAAACAAACCCCTGTTTAATAAAGCCCTGTGATTCTTAAACAACAAATATTTTCAATTAATTAATGTAGCCCCAGGCAAAACACTGATACAATTAATTTTACAGCAACACAATTCACAAAAGTACTTATAAAAGAGCAGATTTACCAATCATGGCATTTACAAAAATAATATCATCACTTCCTCCCCTTTGATATTTGCAATTAGCAAGACAACAAATATTTTCAGTTCTCTATCTTCATTTGTCATTGATCCAACATAACATTCTAAATGGATTTGTACGTACATTACATTTAAAAAAATAAGCAATACAATGTATTTGTAGTAATGTTGTTTTGATGAACACCACATTCCTACAAGAACTGATTTAAAAACCCTTCAAACAATTCGTATTATTTGATTCCCATCAGATACGCGTGATTTACACTGTAAAATCAAAAAGCTGAAACAAAGTGCAAACGCTTGGGTACAGATAATTAATGCTTTGTCTCTTGCGAATCAAAACTTATAATTTTCACATAGCGTTTTGGTTTGCCTAGCTAATCGCGATTCACGGTTTCAACATGTTGTTTTTATTGTCTAGATGTGTCATTGATGTGGATACATTGATGTAGATTGAGGTACTACATTGATGCACCTGGCAGAAGCATTATAGTTATAGACCTCTCGAGTTGCACTCTCAAGTAGGGTTCGATTCCCGCGGACATCCTTCCTGACTGAGGTTTTTTCGTGGTCTCTCAGTCAAGAGGTAAATGATTCCTACTATTAGGGCACGACCGCCTCCACTCCACCGTTCAATGTTACCTGTTCTTCATCAACATCTCATTAACTTTATCATAATCATACGTCCGTCGCCATTTGCATCTTGCAGAGAAATGCGACGTTAACACTACTAAAATAATACAAAAATACTTCTTATGCATAAATTGCTAGAGTATAAATCTGTGTATATGCCGGTATAGCATTAAAACTACCAATGTAGTATTACCATGATATTACCGTGGTAAAACTTGGTATTGTATCAGTTTAAATGGCGATCTGAATAATTATATTCATAAAGATATGCCAGTAAAACATGGTAGTTACTAATATTGAAGTTAGTTTTTTCGGTCATAAAATTATACTTCTTTGTATACTTCTTTACTTCTTTGTGAATCCAGCCCCAGATGTAAAAGTCCCAACGTCCATTTCAATGATTATTGAGTTGGGCTCAAAAAGCAGTAATTCGTCCTTCATCCAATCATATTTGTAAAAGTGACACGAGTCATTCATTTTGTAAGAATATACTTCAATGTAACCGCAATTGTTGCCTTCAGTCAAAGATCTTGAATGCTTGACTTCAAAAGTGTGCAACGCAAAATCAAGAAAATGGACTTCGGACCTTCTACCTCTAAGGTACAGAAATATGTACAAACTTCAATCTTAGCTTGTCAGAACTTTCAAGTAGCATAGGAACGTCTCTGTAGCAACCATTGGAATTCTCGTTTCTTCATATATCATGGAATTCTTTCACATATACAGTAGTAATTACGGATAATAAGTGGGATGATAGCATCGCTATTGTCCGTTTCGTGATTACAAACGAATAAGATGGAAACGAGTAGTGGAAATATGATTGTGTTGGCCCAAAACTCGAATCAAAATAGGTATATCAAGACGTAAAAAATGCATGACATTATATTTTAAAGGTTCGTATCACCATGTTCAATATCGTATACTTTTATAGAATAAGTTGGAACAGGAATGAAACAAACATTCAAGTGGAAACTTCAGATATTCTTTACTTAAAATATAAATTATGTACCTATTCTTGTCTTCTCTCAGAAGGATTTCTTATTTAGTTTCATTTTATTATGTGTATTCACAAGAATTCCAATATTGTTGTATAATTTTCTACGGTTTTCTTCTTGTTGATCAGAGAACACAATCTATGTTGATTTATTTCTCCAAAGTCGTCTTCAGTTGGTTACTCCTTCATTATTACACGTGATAACGTATTTTAATGAGCAAGAGACTTACCACCCACTGTTAGTTGAACATTCCTGTGGCCGAGAATTACCAGCGTACTAGCATAGAGGTAAGAAGGGTACTAGACTCCAGAAAACGACACCTATTCTGCATGCAACATAACTAACCTTTGAACTAAACTAAGTATTTTCAATCATTTTGAGAATTATGATTGGCTGTGGCAGAGATTTGATTTATAATTTATTGAATTCAGATAAAATATGGAGCTGGTGATACCGGCCCTTACGTAACAAATTTTCTGTTATATATAAATTGCTGGATGTCTTTTACAATCATTATTACTCTTTAATAAACCATTTTACCAATTTTACACTATTAGTCTAATACCTTCTATATTCATATATCAAACGTGTAATTTGATCTAAATTGGAATGTCGACCATTTTTGGAGGATGAGATTTCTGTTTCAAAACTCTGCCGAAAATTAATTGTGTAGTATAAAGTATGTGTTGTATATGTGCAGTGCGTAGTATATTTGTGTAATACGTTCTAATAATGAAAATATGTATGGATTTTGTGAGTTTCATATCAAAGAGAACGAATGTATTGTGATAGAAATTCCAGAAACGTGTAGAAGTTAGTAATGTGATGCTATAAATTGGTTGTTCAGCTTTTAAAATTACCAATTCCATTGTATCAAGGGACCAAAACCATGTCAAATTCAGCATTGAACTATAATAATACTTAGGTACATACTTTTAGTCCGTCCAGAAGAGTCAAAGCGTCTGTTTTTCGCTCCCCTTTTAGCTTCATCTGTTGTATAAAGGTATCCCTTAAGTTGGATATTTCTATGCCTAAATATATTTTGACATTTTTTTTTATATGAAGCCCGTCGGAGATGAGTTGGCAATAGCTTTTCATTTATTGCAGTTTTTCAGCGTCATGTTTCGCTAACAGGCCTGTTATACAATTGCATTATTAAATCATATCACGTACCTTTTTTATTTTGCGTTTAGCTCTTTGTGAATAATGTTAGATTTTTTTGAACAGAGGAAGTGATTTTTTGTTGATATCTAATTTTGTCCAAATCAAGACGTTATTTTACTGAAAATACATGAATAAGGAGCTATTCTACTATATCATGAGCTATTCTACTTAACAAAACTGTTGTGCTGCAACTAAAAGACGCAATCTGTAAATAAATTGCATAATATTATCTAAAACTAGCATAATATTTTGTACATCTAACACAACATACCTTCAACATTCTGTAAATAATAAAATTAACCAATCATTTACGAAGTCTAATTTGCAATGAAATTATCGGCAGGACAACTCATGCGGTCATATTTGTTTATTTTATTTTTTGGCATTGCTGACGAAACGTCATATTTCCGAGGTAAAGTTTGTTTGAAGATTTGAACTGTCAAGATTTCTGGCGAGTGGGTCGTTAGTCCCTTATGCCCTGATGGCTTAACGTCCATCCTAGAGACGACGTAACATTTACACAGCACGAGCCTCCACAGCCTAACGTCGTCGGAAGACTGATAACAGGTTGAGGGAGGTGGTCACACTAACCCCCAAACACCCCTTGCAATCTCTCGGGCTCAACGGCAGCTACCAGACAGACATGAATGATCAGTGGTCACCCATCCAAGTACTGTCCGAGCTCAATGTGGATCACTTTGGCGATCTGACGTGAACTATTGAATCAAACGTTCAATTTATTTCATTTAGTATTGATTTATCTAGATTGATCGTGATAGACAAGTTTACACTATAATAACTTTATAACCCTTAATGGGAGTATACTCTCAGGATTTGAATTTCAAAAATCAAAAGATCTGCTAATAACGCTTTGTTCAATTAATTATAAAGTTGTACCAACGCAACATGAATAGGACTCTTAGTGTTGACTGACTTTGTTAGATGGGCATCTTTATTATTCCTTGTATTATATTGTGAACTTCACTTTTCACGGTTAACAACGCTAGAGAGAAAACAAACATAATGATCAGAATGTAATGCACTTGGAGGGTCAGAATTGTACAAAGCCGTGTAGGTATACTCGGCCGCATACGGATCAGAAAATGAACAGAAAATGATTAATGCCAACACTGTTTTTTACCCTGAGCGATATTATGTCCAGAACTTATTGGGTGATTGGAAAACCATGCTTTAGCCGAAGAGCATCCCATTTTATAAAAATATTCGTAAAACTTGTCAAAACACTCACCTCACCCAGTCACACAAAATTATTCACCCAGTTCTGTAATCCACAACAAACTTCTAGAGCTAGATAACTTGATATATCGAAGGGACGCTTGGGACACTATACCAACCTGTTACTACCAACTCCAAAAGAAAAGTACATTGTCCAAAGTCACCCTTTGGTTCCCACCCTAGTACCTATATCTAGCCCCTGTACAGTTGTAGTAGCACATGTGGTTTTTACAGTTGGTATGTCAATACGGCTATATTCCAACTTACCTTTTCTAGTCTCAAGTATTCCTAGAGAAAACCTAATATATACAATCAATTGTAGCTACTATAGAGTAATTGTCACAATTTCTTAATTTCATAACTGTTAAATTTCCCTGATAAATAGAATTATATTACATTCAGATATTATTGTAACAGTACTATGCTGTGTGTGCGCCATACGGCTTGGCTGGAATGGGGCGACCGCTTCACCAGATCATAGGAGTGTGATTGGTCTCTGGAATTGTTAAATATAAACACTTGTGTCAGAGTCACCATCCGATAGCTATAAAGAGTTAGTCAATCATATAATGTCATGGAACTGACAGGTAATTATGATCTCAATACGAATGTCTATCGAGTAACAATAAGTAAATCAATTGCCTTCCTTTTTTCTATCTCAGCGACTGAATTTTTCTAAATCCACACATACAAAAACTTGCATAAAGACTGCCTTATACCTCCACACCTAAAACAATTATTTAAAAGAGGGTAAAGCTAATTTTTGAAACCTTTTCGTATTATAAAATCGTGAAATCATTTCGCTATATAGGGTAACTACCGCCATGTTACACTAGTTCGTAACAGTTCGTTTTAGTTACATTATAGCTAACACTATCGCTTTCCCTGAACTGGGTATCAAATTATAAACGTGCCATCAAAAGAAAATTATAGAAGGCAATTTTAGAAAATAACATCAAGCTTGGGGTATTGCGTTTGCACGTACTACATATAATAATATTTATTTGATTTATGGTATATGGTAAAAAGTATATGGAATAGTGTAGGTATAAGAGAATGAAAGGTCATGTTTTATAACTTATAATGTTATAATGCACAACTGTCACAAGCGTCACAAAGTTTATGAGGTTTTATGGGTTAGGTTTTATGAGGTTTATGCAGTACCTATGGAATACGAATTGAACTAATTTAATTTCTTATTGCAAAACACTATTTTCACCTTATGACAAACCAACCAGAATGCAATGCTAATTCAGATCGGAAACTGAACAGTATTTTGAAATAATGTCAGTTTAAGCTTGGTCTTATTTTGTTTCCGTATTATTTTTCGATCAATTATTTGATTTTATCATGGTGAAATAAGCAGGTGAAATAAGCAGTTGTTCCTTGGACTCTGTTATAACATCTAAACACTATACCATGTACATTGTCTCATAAACCTTGCATGCATTCAGCATTATAGTTCCAAATTTGCAATTGCAATCGGCTACCTTGACTCAATGTGCCAAGCACGGCGCTAGGCAGCGAATAGCTAAAACGCTCTTCTAGGTTCTCTTCTAGGTAGCTAAACGCTGTTTTGGGAGTTGGTCAATCCACTATTTTAATATTTTACAGATATTTGTAATCCATTTTGGGGTTGCTTGAATTGTTCGTTTATTTTTGTTTCATTTTATTCGTAGTATAATAATATATGGGAGACGAGAACATAATTTGACTCTAATGATTTGAGACAAAACGTGCAAGCTTGAAGCTTGGCTTCAATGTATCCCCGTGACTTTCAATTTGATTGGCAATACCTTATAAACCAGTGAACCATGGTTGTTCAATAGTTTTTGTCTAATTTTTTTTCATTCTTCTTCTGCTTCAACCAACAGACAATATTTTTCGTCTTTACTCTTGAGAAAGAGCAGATGTGACACAAAGGATCTGATGGTTAGGTATTCACATCTTTACATCGATACGGTCGCTCGCCTCTCGATAATTTATCGAAGAAAAGTTTGTTTTCAGTTCAATTATAGATTAGTTTAATGATCGGAAGGCCAAGAAAGAAAACCTTCATTTGTTATGAGCTGACTCAAAAGTCGTCCATCATTATAAATATTTCTTTGCTTGAGTGTAATATGAATGCAAAAATTTCAATATCTGAAATGAAGGATGATCAAAGTTAAATGATATGAATAGCTTGAATAAAGTTGAATGTACTTAAGATCAAAGCAGAAAGATTTTTCAAGAAGAATTCGTAAATATTATGTTACTTTGTTGGAATAAAAATTACCTTGATTATGGATGAAAAGCACTTCAGTAACTAGTGAATAGTGAGTGTAGTGACTTTATACACTTTTAGTGCAATTTTCATAAATAACTTTATGATAACCTTTTCATTAACTTAAAATGTAATTACTACTACTTAATAAAAAAAATAGTAAATAATATAAAAATTAAATGTGAATATTAATTTTGTCAATTTATTGAAAGTTCTAGTTGGATACAAAATTTTTAAGGATAAATTGAAAAAGTGGAATCTTGAACATTTTACCAAAACAATAGTTATTACCTGATATGTATTTATTTTCAATGATGTGTTTTAAAACTTTGTTAATAATATTTATGAAACACTGTCAATAATAAAATGATTACCACAAGGACACAAGTGCCTATACGTTGTTATAAGAGAAAATAAGAATAGCAGTTTAAAGGTACAAACATGAAGTGGAAACTTCAAATTCAAGAGCTTACATTCAAAACAAATATTAAAACAAATATTAACAACATAATTATAATAAATAACTCTGCTATTAATATTAATGATGATGCCAATGACGATGTTATGTTCATGAAACAAAATGAGTGAAATGAAATGCTAATATGGACTGTAAAGATGATTACTCTAAATGGAGATGGAGAAATGGACTGGAATGGGAAATGGTTTAGTAATATGAAAATGTGAGAAATGAATTATTAACTAAGTTTAAGTGTATTACAAATATTCTTTGTAAAAAAATAGTGATGTTGCTATTTATTTCTTCCTTTGGGGAATCTAATTAATCGAAAGAAGAAACCTTAAAGGATCGTGGGAATGAATTGATCCTCTTCTGGATGTTGTACCTCTCTACTTTGGTTTGCTTTTGATTCTAAGTGTTAGGAATAAGAAATTATATGTGTATTATTATAAATGTATAAGAAGCCATATTTTCCGGGTTAGATTGGCCATTCAGAGGGTGGAGAAAGGAGGACAAGGTCCCTGTCAAAATTCCAGGAAAAAAGTTTAAGGAAACTCTGCGGTACAAAAAAATTGTTTAACTTAACTCTATATCATTTCTCTCGTTTTTGATACATCAATCCCACTTTTAATATATTTACAAAAGAACCATTAATCAATTCAATAATTATCATTATTTACATTCATAATTTTCAGAGCCAAATTTTGATTTCCCGTTGTCAACAAGTAAAAAATGCTTGTCACTTACATTTATAAAAATCAAACTAGTGCTTCAATTTTGTGATAAAAAAATCTATTCTTATAAATCTCAATTGTTTGTCTGCTAGACCCATTAAATATGTCCATCTTCTTCTCAACCTGTAATTCTTAAGAGATAGATAGATCTTGATATGTGAGGGGTTCTGGTTTGAATCCCGATTGACAGGTTCAGGACTATGATTAATACGTCAATGCATTGCCTTCCGAATCGATCACAGTAGACACTGTATGCCTACATGCAAAATATAGATGTTATTGCAGATAACATGTTTTGTATACTCATACCGATCAGGTTTTTGATTCTTTTCAGATGCGTCATCATTGTGGTGTAGAAACTGAGGAGCCTAGAATAAAAATTGAAACACAAATATTTCTATTGACGCTTCAAGTTACAATTTCTTAATCTTTATATTCAGCATTGAATTTATTTATTGTGGGTATTGTTTTCACATATAAAAATCGGCATGATAAGGTGTGTACGAGGGTATGTATCGTTCAAGTTTAGGGATCCATATAACTTTTATAAAGGATCGTATTCTATCGTAGGAGTTGACATATACCTGAATTGTAGTCGAGGTTGGGTACTGATTGGGTATACGTTCAGAAATAATATTATTTAATATTTCATTCCTTTTTCAGCAAATACCTGAACAAGTATGTTTATATGAACATAGAACTGTTTTCATAATATTAAGATTTTAGAATGAGTGGAAAATTTAGATATGAGATATGGATATGGATATGAGTGGAATATTTTCCAAATGATTTCTGTGAATATAAACTTTCATTCGTCGTTTTCTTTATTAATTTGATTTGATGTTAGTTTAAAAATAATCCAAAATATTTTAATATTAATGGCCTAGTTTTTCGATACTAATTTTGTTACAAACTTGCAATCGTGTATCTATTGCAAACAGCTATACATGACTCTTGATACCAAATCAACATAATCCTTGTTTAGATTCTTTGATCCTTCTTTCTTGGAAATATTGTTGCGTTACGATGAAGGATTCTGTATATAGAATCTCTACACATAAAACTTGAAATTTTCCTTGTTAGATTGGCCATTTTGTGGATGAAGCAAGGAAGAGAAAATCCCCATCAAATTTGAAGAAAAACGTTTACCGTGGGTTACTAAATTTATTCATAATTGCAAAGAAATGTTAAAATAATTAAACCATACCCTGTCTCATCTCGCTTTTAAGTTTTAAATAAAACAATCTCGCCACTTTGAGGAACTTTACAAAAGAAAAATTTACATTTCATTTTCAACCCAACTTTGATTACCCGTTGTCATCCAGTATCATGATTTTAAGTTTCATTTAAAAAACAAAAAGTGCTTTAATTTCCTCAACAAAAGTCTATTATTTTATCTCATCAAGTAATATAATTGGGCTGTGATAGACTCCAAATATGTCAATATAGTATGTCAATCTTCGTCTCCACCTGTATAATTCTGATATGTTTTAATCAAATCGAGGTGATAAGAAGTTGCTATGAGGAAAATGCGTACGAAAAATGTAGAAATTGTTATCTCTAAAGGTTCGCGAAATGTATATCTATTTGAGTTCTCACCAGAAGTGGATTGACTATAGACATATTTAATAAATACTATTTGTTTTCGGGTTTGTCACGATTAAGGAAAAATTAAATTCAAAATTTTGGGAACAATTTGTTAATTTCGTTGAATTCAACAAT
This sequence comes from Leuctra nigra, assembly GCA_934045905.1. Classification (NCBI taxonomy): domain Eukaryota; kingdom Metazoa; phylum Arthropoda; class Insecta; order Plecoptera; family Leuctridae; genus Leuctra; species Leuctra nigra. Next base: position 25,471,975 of record OW203763.1, on the reverse strand, counting down.
TGAATTCGTATTTCGTTTTTGTTTACTATGAGTAAATAAGCTATAAAGACCTCGCAAAATGTTGTTTTGAATTTGAAATAAATCGTGACAAAACCGAAAAAATGAGTAGGTATACCTATGCCATATAAATGCGGCCACGAAAACCTGCAGCAAGAAATATGTATACACACACGTCCATGAAATTCCTCGGATTGCAATCATTCATACATTTTTTTACCGATCAAAGTCTAATATTTGACATATGATAAGCCCAAGAGTCAAGACATTTCATGGTGGGAAGGCGGAGGTAGGGGAGAGGAAGTAAGTGGGGGGAACCTAAAAAGGGGTAAGGGATATCGACTCAAAGTATAAGGAAAAAGCTATGCACTTTTCTGGACCAGACTTTTTTTAGTGTATCGTATAACCATAGAAAGCGTCTGTACTTATACTCCTAGAATATTAATATCACTTCAAGTATGTTTTTTATTATTTATAATTCATAAATAAATATTATAATATTTCTGTAATAAGAACAAGTAAAAAATCGTTGAGTACAAAAACATGTATACGATATAAATTTAATTACGTTTCCAAAAAGCCTCCAAATAACTTTATTTTGTGAAATACACTAGCTAAGAAGATTTTTTTAATTCTGACCTTAAGGAGATTTAATATTTAATTAATACAAGAAACAATGAAAAATCCTAATATAACTCTGTAAAAACGATATTGTTGGAATTAGACTAAACCTGGTGGCGAATTTAATATCGGAATAAAATATTGTAGTCCGTAAATCGACATTTCGGCTCTCTTAGGCTAGAATGATTTATCAGTCGAATTATTTTCGATATGTTGTTTTTAAATCGTGAATTCTGGGTCAATTAATCGTTAATCAAAACTGTATAATGGCGTCGCAAACCACGACAAAATTAATTATTACATTTTGTGGTACACGTATGAATCAAACATTCTCAGCATCTATTGATTTATGAATAAAAATTAAATATAGGAAAGAAATAAGTCTTCAAGAAATAGTTTTTAGTAGAAAATTAGATTTTGATAACTCAATGTTGTGTTTTCATTTCAAAAGAATGAAGTAGGTATCAACGATTTGTACAAATATATGGAAAGCCCCGGGTTTGACTACTTTTGGGTTTATTTAGTTCTCTATATACCTTATAAACAAAATCCTTTTGAATAATCGAACTACAGTTTATTTAAAGTCTGAAATACTCATAATAACGCCGTAAATTATAATAAAACACATTGATTTAAATTAATTGCACATTATTTAATGGTCAGCCAAACTAAGACAGCATCAATGGAGTTTATTTGCTCTCACCAAATTGTATTTATTATTACTGTCGTCAAAACGCTTAAAAATATTGAGTTTTAAATTGGAGACGTTTAGAAGGTTAAACATGGTTAGAATCTGTAAAGAGGGATGCTGTATGGTGACACTGCGTGATTTGGTAGAGGGGTGAGAAGATTCAGGTAATTCATTGAAAACTGAACATAAAGGCCCCGTTTTTTAGAGGGTGCCTTACAGTTACGCGCTACGGCGAAAAAGTGAAAATTGCGTAAAAAAGTGGTCTTGCTAATAGACACATAGGTTCAGTTCTATTTGTTATGATGAAATATATTTTCACCCTCCTTAAAAAACTTGTAAAAAAGTTATAGAAAGAGTAAGATAGAGGATGAGACAAGTTTAACGGAAATTCATCAGGAATAGAATATACCATGAGAATAAAATGCAGTTGAAGAATCATATAAAAAAAACATACCAAATTGAGACTTAACCCCGGATATTTTTAATATCTGAGCTCACTTTTTTGTACTATGTCATACCTGGAAAGCTTTTCGGTACGCACTTATTCTTTTGTGGGATTATGGGCCCAAAGAAATATGCAATTTGGAATATACTGATATTCAAGTATCATGTAAAATGTTGAATGAAAAAAACGAATTATTGCAAATTCAAGGATAGTATGTTGATTGTTTATGTACAGGACCTGGTTTGATTTGTGTATAATTAAAGACTGAATTGCTCATAATTGTAATTGCTCGCATATAACTAAGTCTCAAATAGGAAATTTTACCTGATATTAGTGAATTAATGGAGATGCAAGAGGACTTAGTCAAGAATGCAACTCACAATAAAAGAGAAGAATTGTACCTGGACATGCAATGATATGGTCATAAATTGGTGATTCTTGCTAGAATTGTTAATAATGGGATGCAATGTAATATCTAGTCATATTCATGACACATTAAACCACGCCTGTTACTCTCTGATTCAGCTTTAGAACAGTCCCGTTCGTGCGTTCCAGATTGACAAAGTACAAGAAACTTTAGTTCAGAAACTAGATTGAAATTCTTCAAGAATACGAATAATAAGGATATTCAAATAAACTCTCTATATAGTAATTATAAAGGTTGGTAAACTCTTTCAATGTTACACATATATCATAAAATTTTATGTTTTGGTTATTATGAGATGACGGATGAAAGGATGACAGAATTATAGGGAATTAGTAATAGTTCGTTAATTTTCAGCTGTAATAAAATTATGATATTATGAAATGTTCAGAATCACAGCAGCGGTCAGTCTGCATTTGATTAATGCACTAAGTTATTATTATGGTGTTATATTAATTAGTTTAATTGCTGGCCTACAGAAGATAAATCATTGAAAATATACAATAATTTGTAATGGATAATGAAATGATGCAATTTTTATTGCTGTTTCAATTAGATATTTTAAACAGTGAATTGAAAAATTTCAATATAAATGAATCTTCTAAAAAATAGTGAATCTAAATTGCCAATTTAGGCAAAGTGTGTTCGTATAAAGTAATGTTCCATTCCAATAACCTTATCTTCTCAGTTTTAGTTATAGAAATACAACAAAATTATGCAATTAACACGTATAAAATTCCTTAAAGAATCATAAAAAGCAATACAGTACATTTCGAATTTCAATTTCCTGTAGAGATTTAATTTTTCAGTCCCACTAATTATTTAAAAAAACAAAACTTCGTGAACCAGCGATTGATTCGTTGAACGTGTACACCGAGGAATTCTTGAACGTCATGGTCTTGAGGTATGAACCCGCGACTCTCTGAAGTAAGCTGTATGGAGGACAGAGTCCTAATGGTCTGAATCTATCCATGAAGGCCATGCGATCACGGGAAACAAAGGGCTTATTGTGTACCGTCCTTCACTCGGGTACCGCAGCTTCATACACCGAGCATGGCAGCATGGCCACTGACCAAATCAAAT
>OW203763.1:25072718-25468514 GCA_934045905.1 Leuctra nigra | reverse complement strand
CATTTGGTCACCATTTTAACGCTAGCTGATTTGTTTTCCAACCATAGGTACTACATTGTGGGAAATAGCTCACACGTTTCATTTGAGTATTTCATTGTATTGCATTGTTATTTTCATATTGGCATAGGTAGTACATGCATTTGGTATTTTTGTTACAGTTACATTCATATGATATTTTTGTTATGGTATGAACATGGTATGGCACATGCAATTTATGCCATTGGGATTCAGATTCAGATTCTTTATTTTTTTCTTACAATTTACAGTTGCTATAAAATGTTCAATATTTGTATACCCTTATAAAATCAAGTCTTGTGACAGGGCATACCTAATTTTATATATTTATAAATGAAAATGTTTTATAATAAAATGTTGAATATAATTAATAGCTAAGTGTTAATATTATTAAAATGTATATATATAATTAAAATTTATTTAACTATTATAATAATTGTACTTATGCAGAAACACATAATGATTTGACAATGTATGGACAAACAAATAATATCAGATAGAGTCTAAAAACTAACGTACATAACAAAGGAAAAGCATGTCATGAAAAGAGAGATACATTGAATAAGTTTGACTTTTGAGTTCACTGTTTGTAAATGATAGCTTACATAAAAGTATGAATGGCAGGAATAATAATGTGTTAGTGAGTACAAACGTAATTATAGATTAATATAAGTGGCATAAATTTTGATTCTTGTGGAAAACAAGTTCCATACGGAAATTCCTAGTATTGATGATGAAATTGTTTGTCAAATGCCTTAAATAATTTATTTAGGAACTATGAACCTAACAAACATCAAGTGTCTCTGAGAATATAAATATAAAGTTTAATTTGCTGACAATATACGTTTACCAACAAATCTATTATTGTGTCTTAAAAATTAACATAAAATAAGTAATTGGAATATTATAATCAACGTAAATATTGTAAATGAGTATGATTTCATTTTGGTGGCTATTGTGAAAACAAATAATAATAATATAATAAAGTAAATAATATATAATAATAATATATAAAGTTCTAATACTGCAGAAATCTTTATACCTCTAATATATTTTGTGAAAACTGAGTTAGCAGCGACATTAAATCCGCAATACTTGATTCTAGTTTGGCAAAAGCGCGAACTATACAAAACAGTATTAAAAAATTTATTTTAAGTTTTCACTAATTCCACAAATACCAAAGTGAGTCGACAGCGAAAACTGTCTTAGTACGTTTTACATGGTTTTACTGATTTTCTATTCTTTTTGCACATCCCAAAACTATTAAATAGCTTTGTCAAAATAAATAATATTAATCAAAATAAAAAAAATGTATTCAGATACATTTTTTCAGAGTAGTTACGTTGTATCAGCGATCTTGTGTCTCAATTATCTCAGAACTCTAAATGTGACTTAATGACTTACAACCGCAAAGTTACACAAGCTCATAATGTCAAACTTTTCTCTAGAGAAAGACTGTAGACTCTAAAGTTTGGCCTTACTCTATAGTGCTGAACTTTTCAGTTTCTTCTTCAGGTATCTAACCCGCCAGTTCAACTGGAGCAAATCTTTCCGTAAAATCACCAATGAGATATAAAGCTACACAAAAAGTTAAAATGTTCATAAAATAAAATGAAAATGAGGATGGACACTGTACCCAAAACCCAATGTCTGAAGTTGACATAAACAAATGAGGGATATAGATTCAGAAACATTTTTGGGTTAGATAAGTAATATAAAGTTTTTAATTCTTCATCTTCTAAATACATTTTAAAATGCAATAAAAATATCTTCAATTTAAAAACGCGGATTGAAAATTGATTCCTCCGGCAATTTGTATGGGAAATACATTCTACAAAAAAAGAAAATTAATTTTAAAATGAAATGAATTATGAGAAAATAGACATTTCAGTTTTTCTCATGATAGAGAAATCTCTCTCACATGATAGAGGTGGTGTATTTTATGACCTTTAGAATATTCTCTCGTTTTGATTTTTATTCTTTAGAATATATATTTAAACATGGTCTGCCAATACGTCAGTCAATTCCAAAGCTTCATTTGACATGAGGTCGCATGGAAGTCCGCTGACAGGACTTCTCTTCCATCAGCACGGTAATGTAAGACATCTCTGCGTGGGCGTGGGGAATTATGCTGGCTGAATGATTCTATCAAGAGCTGGCAGGATCTTTTTACGTCGCTTTTCGACTCTGCATTGGAGTGCGAAAAGATTGGACCTCCCGGTTTCTCACTAGGATGCTCTGATTTCACTTGATACGATTACATAACCATAGCCATGTTGAAACGTCCCGTTTATTCATGCAATGAGTAGAAGTGACAAGAAAATGACAAGAAGCCAAATGAAGCTTTTCATTGAGTATTTTTTAAGATGTATAGTCAGTGGTGGCGCCAGATAAAAATGCTAGGGGGTTAGATCAAGTGCAAATCAAAAAGCTGAGGGGGCAAAAATTATAAATTATAATAAGGCTTGAGCATTTTGACTGGGGGGCACAGGGGGAGCAAGGCAATTTTCTGGGGGCAACTGCCCACCCAACCCCCTCCCCTGTAGCGCCGCCACTGGCTGTGTAGTAGTAAACCTTGTTTATTTGACCTTTTTAGTTTTGTGTGTGGGTTGTAATCTTTGAACTCAAATTTGTCTTTTGTGTGAGATTTTGTGTAAGATTTGCTGCAGAAGAACACGAAATTGTTACAATTTGTGTTCGAAAAGTTGTAATAAACGCAATTTTATTGTGCAACTCACTCTCATGTCGTTTACAGTCTTTCTCTGAATTAATATTCTATTCACATATTCATTGTGTATAATTATAATTTAGTTTTCTGTTGTAACAATCTCAAGAGCATTTAAGTTTTTAAATAAATATCCATTCTGTAGAAAAATCATTCATACATCATGCATTCACCTACATACATACATGTCCCAGTTGAATGGGGCGTTTGAATTTCATTTGAATTCTGTTCAATAAGCGCGCCAATCAAGAAGCCTTCTAGATTCAAGTTGATTCAAGCTACTAGCACAGTGAGCGGTGAAATGTAAAAGTTATTGACTTGACATTCGATTCGAGTTTGTAAGGTTATGTTCTCTTATTTCTTTAGCCAGAGCTTTTTAATATTCTGCACATCCTGTTAAACCATTTAACTACTAGTTTTTCACCACTATAAGCTATTTGGTGAGTATATTTAATAGTTAGTTTGTTTTGTTTTAAACTTATCCGTTATAGTGAAGTACTGTCGTAATGGTCTGCAAACTTTATCTCCATGTGTGACATCAACATCACATGTGGCACTAGTGAATCTTTATCTATGCTAGGTAGCTACTGATCGAGTAGGTATCAAAATACCAGAACGTATTCTGGATTAAAAATCAATGCAAACTCCCTATGTGTAGCCAATGTTATTAACTTGTGGCAGCTGCCACAAAAGTGTTTGTCGCCTCTAAATGTGTTGCAGCGCTTACGTTACTCTACACCTACTTGTAGGTACAAGGTACCTACCCTTGATTGATTGATGCTTTTTTTGTTTGTATCATAACATGTTACAGTTAAATTGCAATTAAACATGCTTGCTTGCTTAACATTGATTAATATTGTCGGAAATAATTAGATGAATATAAGTAGAGAAGTATAAGGGCAGAACTTTCCGGAGACAAATCCCTCATGTACTGTCACACTTTGATACATTGGCATTACAACGATGACCATCTGAGCTTATTTTCTCTAGCTAGGAAGCTAAACGATAATAACCCGGTTGCTGATTGACTAACAGCATCAATGTTTAACTCTAAAGGAGGCATAATTATGGATTGGATTGATCTTGTTATGCAGTATGCATTAATGTTGATAAAGATCTTGTGTTTCAGACGCTGGTCATGAGCTCTCAACGTGGAAATACTGAGCGCTCCCGTCCTCAGAAGTATAAAAATCGTTTTGGGTTTAAGAATGACATGCATGACAAAACACCTCTTACAAAATTTCTCAACAATTTGCAAGTTGTGAATGTTTGCAAGAAATGCAAGCTAATATTAGAATGGAAAATTAAATATAAGAAATACAAGCCTATAAAAACTGCTAAGAAATGCACGAAATGCGATGAGAAATCCGTAAAACATGCTTACCACATTATGTGTTCCCCATGTGCTCGCAAATTAAATGTTTGCCCGAAGTGTGGAAAAAATGAAGAGATTGTCGAGAAAGAAATCGACATTGAGGAACAGATGAAGTTGGATATTGAGATGCAGCAAACAATTAAACGCCTGTCAGAACGGAAACGAAGAACATTCCTACGTTATATGGCAAAAAACAAGGGGGGAAAGAAACCTGGTAAGATTTCATTATTTTCAGATAAATTTCAATTTGTCATTTTATATTGCAAGATGTGTGCTCATCTGAGAGCCTATGATTTCAAGAATTAAACATTGAACTTGCAACATTTAAACGTTATTGAGATTTAAACGTAATTTTTTATATTAATAATGCAGAGGAAGTGTTGTATTAACAGATTGAATTGCTACAACACTATTCCATTGTATTATATGTTTCATTTAGATTATAACATACACTTTTTTACCGTAAATTACACCTTAAAATTGAACTTACATAATTTTAAAATTGTATAGAATTAACTTCTTGAATACATAGAGGATATGTAGGAACTCTCTCTACCTATGTATTAACAGTTTGATTTTCTACAATATTATTTATTCAAGTGTTTTATGTATTACAGTAACGGAGGAAGATGAGGCTCCTGCAGAGTTAACCATGGCGGATGTAAAAGCGAAACTGGAAGCACTCGACATTGGTCCAGAAGACGAAGAAGACGACGATGATGATTTCGACCTTGGTTCTGATGGTTCAGATTTTACAGACTCTGATTCTTAATCTACATAATACGCTTAGTATCTGTTGTTTATTTTCATGACACAATTTGTGTTATTCACAAATGTGCTCATCATGTGCTTACCTACTTCATCTACAAATAGCAATGAAAATTATGTTTTTCAGAACTTGCTACATTAGGTTTCAATTAAATTATGTTCAACCATTTATAAATTAATTAATGAAATTATACCTGTTGAAGATGTTAAATAATAAAGGTATAGCGTTAAATTATCTTTTTGTTACCTTATTCAATTGTAAATTTGATATTAAGGGCCAGTCTTTCATACTCGGCTAACTTTTAAAGGGTTGATGAGGTCTGTATTTTCATGGCAACAACCAATTGAATGACAGAGTTTTGTACTAACTAACTGTTAACAGCAAATTGAGGCTTTAGCAGAGTATTGAAAGACTGGCCCTAAATCTTGGTTGGTCCTACAACTTGACTCCAGCCTGTATGTGGTGCACATGAATTCAGAACTAGCACTTTCAATCAGTTTTTGTTGTGAGATTGTATTTATTGAAAAAAATATACTTAATTTTTAAGTAAGAAGTTGATCTCAAAGAAATTTTCTACTAATCAGTTTTGAGTTTCAAAACCGGTAACTGAAGAAATGCACAATTCCATTCCTCTATTCTTCGCCTGGATGTATGCATACCCGCAACACACAGAAGTCGTCTTGGTTGCCTATCTTCTGGCGCAGTGGGAATCGGGCATCTCAAAACAATGTGAAGGCTCCTTGTCTAATGGTGAAGGTTTCTGATTCAAAAGGTCTGTCTGCACAATATCAACAAAAAAATGTATGGAGTATTTAAAATAAACAATGTCAAATTTTCAAAAACTTAGATATTTTATTTTTACACAAAAAAATTATGGGTGTATGGATTTTTCCACTATAATTTTAGATTAATTAATTCATAGGTACCCAAACTTAGGAACCGTGAGAAGAATTATTAATTATTCATATTGATTAGTTAGATCTAATTGTGAAATTTCTAGAACACAAAGGATGAAATGATCTCGAGCTCTTCGTGATCACATGATAACAACTCCTTGCTCGATGGAGTACTATTGAGGTAATGAGGCCCATTTTCAAAGCCCTGTGAATAAGAAATATTTTTTTACATTTTGCGATTAAATGTGTATGAATTTTACTTTTTAGAATCAAATATTTTTTCGAGAGATTTTAAAAAAAAAAGTCATTTTCATGAGGCGGATGAATGGCTTTGGAATTGTGATCGTATAGGGTCGTGGAAAAATGTGTCGATCATCCCTACGCTTATACAATCCCGCCATACAACGGAGCGCTGGTATACCACTGTACGATCTCCGTTGTATGGCGGGAGGGTATAAGCGTAGGGATGATCGAGATATTATTCCAAAGCTACCAGCGCTCCGTTGTATGGCGGGATGGTATAAGCGTAGCGATGATCGACATACAATTCCAAAGCTGAACAGGTGACTATTTTTAAAAAAAAATCTCTAAAAACAAACTGGCGTGATAAAGACGTACTGTATACACTCATAAATAATTGTATCCATACGTTTATCTGGGTATGAAATATCGGTCGATCAATACAATTTTTATACATCCAAGTATTTTCCACAAATATGAAAACAAAAGCGAATCGAGGATCTGAGTGATAACTAGACCTGGAATGATGTTAGGAATATGTGTTTCATCATAATTCTTTAATTACCTATAATTGATTTGGTTGCTGTAATATTTTCTGTCTGTTTGGACAGAAATAGGGAACACGTAAAATGAATTAGAATGACATCTCATGAAATGAGAATAAGAATGCAAGACATTTTAATGTAATACCTGAGTGAGTGTCTTAATATCTATAGTCTATGAGTGAAATAATGGCCCAGAAGAGACTTTTATGAAATGTCAAAGAATGTATAATATCACTTCGAAGTAAAAATATCTCATCACTTACGTTTGTTTTATAAATTACGAATATTGTTTAATTGTTTCTCTCCCCATATTGAAGTTTTCTTCTCAAGAAATTCACCAATAATGGTGGTCCTTTTATTACACCCAAAATAATTTTTATATATGAAATTAAATAGAATATTTGCAAAGTGAACTCATATACCTAATTAGAGTTTAACAGTTATAATTGTGAGTCATCAAAATGGTGAAGAATTCTAGCTGTTATTGACAGTTACTCATATTGTCAAATGTTGATAAAAGTGCTATTGACTACATAATTACATTACAGTAATAATGTAGTTATTTTATATTTAATTTATTATTGACAATTATAAATGCGTCACACATCACATTAAGTTGATTGATTACTTATTAGTAAATAAAAAAATAAGGAAAAGTAAATGTAGAAATATATACCTACCTATTTGTTTTAAAATAACATGTTCCTCTGGTTTTTATTTGCGTGTTTTTATCTCTTGAACTGCACCAAGATCGTGAACCTAAGTAACCCCATAATGATGGAATATGCCGTGTTTCTTAGTCATTTATTCATGACGAGGAAAAACAGTATTATATTCTATATTGATTGCAATCATCGTCTTTCTATTCGTTCAAGATCTCTTCGTGTACGATTACTCGATTAGTGACATAATTTCATCCCAATGGGAAATCAGAATTGCTGTTTTTTGGCATCCGTCCATGCAATCATGACGTAGTTACTAGCTGAGAGAGTTTCGATCTAACGCCCTAGAATTACACCTAACCTCAACTCAAAGCAAGAAGCAGTTTACACGTGAGTTTTAATTTTTAGTTAGACTAGGTTGTTGAGAGTAATGTCTTTTAGAATTAGACGTCCAATTGTTTTCAATTGAAATTAGTTTTGTAATGTGGATTATGGAGAAAATATTGTGGGAAGTATCATTTATAGGTATCTGTAATCACTTTTTGAATTTTAGTATTCGTTTTTTCACTTTTCTTCTGTATTTTCCTCAGGATACCTCACATATCATTCAACCTCTATAATTACACAATGCTTCAACTTGTCTTCATGCTCCACTGAACTTTATAGCATCGTCCTTAACCCATAATTAGAAGTATTTTGCCTGGATTTTCCTGAAAATAATTTAATCTGGTCAATGATGAATGTTCTTGGTCTTGATGGATATTCCAATATTCCACAGAATACATTAGGTATTTGATTATTCATCGTACAAGTACCTTATTTGATAATGGTCCACGAAAAAATTAAATTTCAGATGTCTTAGATGAAGATTATAAGAGTATGAGGTTTTGCCCTAGCCAGTTTGTTAATATTTAACACAAAATATATTTTTTTTTTTTTACATTGGATTTAATAGTTCAACCCAAGTGTTCTTTTCACTAATTTCCCAAATATTTATTTCGCACTCTCTACTTTATCGAATAAAGAGATATTGTCTAGTCAATATTGTGCTGTTGTATTGTCTAGTCTCTAAGTCCATTTGTGTGGGTTTGAGATTTTCGATGTAGCAAGATTTACATCTACTGACATTGTAAATGTGAAAGACCTCCCAGTGAGTTGTCAAAAATTGCCCTAAGGACACTTATAATATTTCAAAATTAGTTCCATTAAATAAGCTTATTGGAATTGGAGGGCAATTGCTCCAAACTGAAATCATAGAGGTAAGCCTATCCATTCTTACCTCTTTGCTGAAATTGTAAAAATGTTACTCCAAATAGTCACTTATTTTTTTGTTTAAATTGCGTAAATTTCATTGACAAGTCATCTTCACTTCACTGAATCTTATTTTGTTATAACAATCAATTAACACTAAGCAAGAATAAACAATGACGTTGTCGTATTTAGTGAAAACTTACTTTCGAGTCTCAGTGAAGTGAAATCGATGGTTATGAGTTGATTCAAAGTTGAAATATACTACAAGATAATTTGTCTAAAAAATTCAACAAATAAAATTAATCGAAAATACAAAATGTATCACCAATATGAAATGTCGTAGAATAGCTAATATCTGAGTTTTGTTTGTTGATTATTTTTTAAAATCAAACCAACCTAATAGATAATTTTGATAGATCATTTTCTTGGGGTACTCGACTATGGACCCTAACCATTACTTTTAACTGTATGAGATTGAGAATATTCTTGCAGTCCCTCTGCACGAAAAGTATTCCTATAGATGCCACTGATAGAAGCAATAGCGTTGGGAAGTAGGAAAGGAATCGAAATAATTTATTTGGGTTTTATCATATTTTTAAAAGGATTTAGAACGCTATCAGCTGCTATAATTTATGCTAATACCTCATTGCCAACATAAATCTTAATCGTGGTTAAACCTACGCTGCCTGTTCTTAGGAAGCAATTATCCTGTTAATCACGATTAAACACAGTGATTTAATCCTTACGAGATAGGTCGTAAGGAAAACTATGAAAATCACTATCTCTGGATGGAAAAACAAGAAGGAAATCGAACAATTCTTGCAAAAACAAAGGGGTTGAACACTGTGCCTTTTGAGTAGAGATTTTCAGATTACCCCTTCAGCACTCAGATTCCCTCCCCACTAATCTTTCCAAAGGTCTAAATCGTCATCAATTCAAATATTGGAAAATTATCATATTTTTTTAAAAAATATTCAAAAACTGTGCTAAATATGAACAACCTTTTAAAAATTATAGAAATTATCTACTACGAGTCTCCATATCTTCAGGTAAAGAAAGTAGAAGAAATTAACTATGGCAAAACCTGAATATGACAAAACAAACTTTATTACTTTTCCAGTACCTTTATCAGTTCGACTGGCTCGACCTTGTTCATGGATCAAATAACAAACACACAAACAAAACATTATAACATAAAAGAACTGACATGGATGGCAAAGTAATAAAGTTTAATTTATATTCAGAATACAAAGTTCTTAATTTATAGAATAATCAGCATCTCTATTCTTGACCATGAACTGTTGAAAACCCTCCTTTCGTCTCGAACGTCAAAAGCTTTTCGAAATCACTTCGATGGAGCATGTGGGCCCAAAAGTTTTCATACAATATTGTTCTCCAAACTTGAAGTAGCCTTTAAGCTTAAATACCTAGGCACTATTACTAAAATAAATTTTCAAACGAATTGTAAAAACCTGTCTTCATTAGACACCTAAACTATGTCTTTCTTCAGAAAAATCAACGGTAATGTCAAGCCTAACACACTTGGATTGTATTCGTTTCGTACCTTGGTAATTTATATATATATATTAAATATCTAGGTACAAATTCAATCCAAAGATATACAAAACAAATATCAAATTACAAATACGTTCATTTCGCACACCCCTTCATGTCATGTCAACCCTTCATTGTGCGATGCATAAAAGCTCAAAGTAGGTACATCAACAAGTATTCTTACTAGTTGATGGTACCTACAACTAGTACATCAACAAGTATTCTTACTAGTTGATGGTACAACTAGTACATCAACAAGTATTCTTACTAGTTGATGGTACAACTAGTACATCAACAAGTATTCTTACTAGTTGATGGTACCTACAACTAGTACATCAACAAGTATTCTTACTAGTTGATGGTACAACTAGTACATCAACAAGTACTTATTCTTACTAGTTGATGGTACCTACAACTAGTACATCAACAAGTATTCTTACTAGTTGATGGTACCTACAACTAGTACATCAACAAGTATTCTTACTAGTTGATGGTACAACTAGTACATCAACAAGTATTCTTACTAGTTGATGGTACAACTAGTACATCAACAAGTATTCTTACTAGTTTTTGGATATGAAATAGCAGACACTTCAAACATTTACACACTAAATCATAGTATTTGGCGCGTTTCTATAAACAGGTTTAAGATAATAGTAGTGAACTTCCAAATAGCTCCATCCAACCAACTTAGATACTCAACTTCATTATGTACATTTACTTAGGTTCCTCAATTTGATGGCAAGGCTTATGATCACATGGTGCATTCTCTCTCCCCCCCCCCCCCCCCCCCCCCAACGGTACACACCACACATTAGTATTTGTCATTCTATTGTTATAAAACAATAATGTGAAGGTAAAAGTTACCAGTTACATAAATAACAAAGAATGCTTTAGGGCGAGGTAAACCCCATCTATATTAAACTTGGGCTTCACTTGTTAGAATTCAATTTAATGAAGCAAATCAATGGAACGACGGAACTTGAACAACCTGTCTTCTAAGGCCCGATTTCACTTAGTCTTTTATTAAACCTGATTTAAATCTTGAACTAGTTGCTTTCATCCTATTTTGAACAATGAACAGTCTTTTGTAAAGTCAAGGTTTCCTGTAAAAAAAGTACTCGAAATGAAAATAACTCTGCCTATCAGTGTCGTGTTTATGCCATAATTATATTAGCATTTATAATAATTGATTGCTTGTTTATAATCAGCAAGTAGATAGTGTAACTTTCATTTTGAGATGTATGCCCAAACATTTCGAATCTAGCCAAATGGCGGAGGAAGGTTAAAGGCAGACTCTTCCGCTATTGGCTAAATACGAAAATACATCTCAAAATGCAAGTTATACAATCGAGCTGCTAGTTTGATGTATTTCATTACTGACACAAAGAAAGCTGATTTTCTCCTCTAAGGAAAAGTCACTGCAAGTTTGAACCGAATCTAAAAGGGCCGTGAAAATCGTTATTTTTATTTGTTATGAGTTGAAGTGCGAGGCAATCACAACAAATTGAACTTGATAATCGAAAGGCGTGATCGAACCCCTGAACTTTGACCTTTGTACCTTTAAAAGCCTTCCATAATGTCCTGACCTCTCTCTAGCAATGGCAGAACTGCCCCCCTCACAACCTACCTTTTAAAATTGTCTAGCCGTAATTCCGTACTGTATAAAAATGCAATTTTGTTCAGAAGGGGTAGATTTAGAACATATATTTTTGTGTTCCTTGTAATTAATTCGCAAGTCTTTGGAAATGTATTAAATTGCTAAGACAACAGTTTGTATACTCTTTAAATGTAGCTATATTTTCTATGAAGAATATCAACCCAAAATTTATTTTTTGTTCATTATATATAGAGGATCGAAAGCAGGACCATTTTTTAAAATAATGATTTACTATGTTTTGCCTGCGCAGTTAAAACTGTGCTCTTATGTAATATTGTTGGTAAAACTTTGCAAATACGCGAAGTGAACGAAGATGGAAAACGGAGTATGAGACATAAGGAAAATAGCTGAAATCTGTACGCATTTTGCTACGTTTTCCTATCCTAGTTATCAATACTTCCTCCGTGGGGGATATGCATAAGAGTTGGGAGGTCAAATTTCGCTAAAACGGACTTTAAGTTGATAAATTTCGCAGTCAGACAAATTCTATTTTGGGAGGTAGAGATAGTTTCGTTACGTCCTTTTGCGGATGAGGGTTTCGAAAAGTGTGACGCAGTTTGACAAGTGACGTCCTCTATGCACAGCCCCATGATGGATTTGTGGAATGAGTGCGGAAAACGAGTTGAAATCTGTGCAGTATGGACGCGTCAGAATTAGAACGTTTTGTACACTAGCATCTTCTGCGCAATCAAAACTGAGTACCTAGTAGAATAGAATAGAATAGAATAGAATAGAATAGAATAGAATAGAATAGAATAGAATAGAATAGAATAGAATAGAATAGAATATATTTTATTGTTAATATTGATCACAAGGTGATATTTAACACAGTCATAATCCAGTCCAGTCTGGAAACAATAACATGAAAAAAAGTAAAATAAGTACATGTAAATCACCCCTGACAGGTGGCGTCAAATAATACATACACCTACATTCAAAGTTAGGGGCCAAATTACCATTAGTTTAATCTTTAAATAAACTGCAGTCAATGTAGCCTGAGGTTAATGTGCAAACTGAGGAAATAAGGTCTGGAATTAAACTGCAGTATATAATATATATTATATTATAATGGTAATACACCGAGTTTTCTGAAGTGGAGTGGAGTTTAAGCTAACTATAGCTTAAACTAATGGTAATACCGGCCCTTAGTACTGTGAACCTTTGAGGGAAACCCAAGAGACAGATCTTATCCGAAGCGTCGGACAAACGTCATTATTGCCCCCCCCCCCCCCCCCCCTCATCAGACGCGATAATTTTCCTGGCAGACAGTCTTCGTAAATGGGATAACAATTGACGGTGACCTTATAACTTATACTTATTTTGATATAAATGAATATAGGATACATTGGTGTGTTCTGACAGCTGTTAGAATAACATGTATTACATCAATAAAATTAAGGATATATTAACAGTAAATCAAATTATTTTATTTCCAATTAAATAATACTAGGAAAACGCTCTGTGTAACGCGTTGATAAGCGAGCACGGATACGTGCGACACCTCGAACCATAATTCCTTAAAACACGGCAATAATATACTAAAGGCTAGAAGCATGATTCACTAACTAAATTATATAAAAAATAACTGCATTTGTGTCTCATTGCAAGTTAGTAACAGACACACACTCATGTGTATTTTTTGGAGTATTTAGGTGTGTATCAAAGGGATTTATTCCAAATAATAATTATAGAAACAAAACAGATAATTAAACAATACAGATAAATACAGAGATTGAAACTCACAAAATAGGCAACATGACATAATTTAAGAAATAGTATTCAAACAGTTACTTGCCGTTCCGTACAATAGAGCAATTTCCTATTACCCAACACATTGTATTGTAACTATAAATATAACGTATTGACTGAATAAATAAAATAATTCATAAACGTAATTTAATTTATCAACCAACCAACCAATCTATTTCTACAATCAAGCAGACATTTCGCCGGTCTACAAAAAATTTGCTTAGCATTTGAAAGGATTGAAAGTAAGACTGCATGTTAAAACTTTTATAAACAATAAATACCTATACTATCGGTTAAAATAAAATAAAAACTATAACCTCGCAGGTATTGCTATAACTATACCTATTTAACCGTAAAACGTATTCTAGCAATAATCTATAGACAGCTGACTGCTTCCGAGTTTGTTTTGAATGGGGTGCATCGAGCGGCCGCAACGGACTCCTCGAACCTACAATGCTATTTATATGGAAAAACACGATTTTTTTTATTTATGGACGGATCTTTCTCAAAAACTATACAGGTCTAAGTTAGTATGAGATGAAGGTGTGTGCAAAATTTCAGATCGATACGTTGACCGGTGCGACCTGGGTTGAAGCGACAAAAAAAAACACACACACAGAGAAAGTGCCGCAAGAGTCAAGTAGAGACGCTCGCTCCGCTCGCTTAAAAATTACTCTAAAGCTGCAAACACACGAGGCGTTTTACCCCATTCAGATGCGGCGTTTTCACGCCTGGCGAGTCGTCGCACAGCTATGGGAGCGAACACAAGGGACACGCGCGTAAAACTCCCCGGGCGTGAAAACGTCGCGTCTGAGCGGGGAAAAACGCCTCGTGTGTTTGCAGCATAAATAGTTTTCACGTCTTTAATTCCGTCGCCTGGCTATCGTGAGACATTTGAAAACTTAATCTTGTTCTAACAACCATATTTAACTCTAATTTGTAATTATGTTAGGTAAATCTGGTATTTTAAACAATTAATGTTTTCCCTCATTTAGGAAGTTTTTGCCAGAAAAATAATCGCACCCCGCCTATGGGTTCCTGCTCTCATTTAGTGTTTTTGACGAGAATTGTCAAATATTATTGAACTCAATTGGATATTCTGTCATTGTTTTATGATTGTTTGTACCTATGTTTTGCGAAGTGGTGATAAATGTTGAAACCGATGGAATCGCTCTGGAAATTTATTTTTTAACACTTATAAATTGAGAAGTACTAAAAACTTGATCGTTATTGTTTGTGTGTGTGTCATCATTATGTCTTGAATCACATTTGCCGCGTGGGTGGAACTAAAATCCCAAAATGTTTTAAAGGGCTCCAATGTTGGACTCGACTTTCAGGCCAAATTTGGATTAACGAGAAATTAACATTTGAAAAGTGGTTAGTCTGGGCACCTAGGGTGGAAATACGGAACGCACTTAGAAAATGATAAGAAAAATATATGTTTACTACTTTCATATTTTAATCATTTTTATGTGTAATATTTAGAAATATTTTGTGCTCATAATGAGTGTAAATCTGCTATCTCATCTTCGTTATCAGCACTGTATTACCAAAGGATATCCATGTTGTGAAATCGAGCATGATCTTGTAAACACTGAAACCGCAGAAGGAAACCGCATTTAGCATAATAAAGTGATTTTATCTAGAAAATTACAGAAGCATGTGATTTACTGCTGAGTTATTCAATATATTATTTACTTTGTGTTGTATTGTTTTCTTTTCAATATCAATCAATCAACCGAGACCGCTGAATAAGTGAATACCGCACTGCTACCAGGAACGAAGGGGAAAAAATTACTCCCGATGATATACCCTGGTAAATGTATCCCTGGTAGAAACGACTGGTAAAAGACCCCAAACGGAATTTTTTTTAATAACTTCAAAACTTAATTTGTTCGTTGAAACAGTTATTTTCAACCAATGAAAGTATTCTTTAAAAGAATAAATAGAATAGAATATATAAAAATAGAAAATTCTTAAATAGAATTTTTTTAAAAAATATGGATTATCTTCACAATATTGTAAAACGTCAACTTTATTAGAGAAACGGTCTGACCCGTACTTCAATAGCAGCTAGAAAACTTTTTTTGTTTATTTTAAATTATAAAATACTAGATGACAACTGCGCAAATGTTTGTTTCGTTATGTTAAATGATGGTTAGTTGAAGGTAATTTAAATTTTTCAACCAATTGGGGATTTTGTAAAAATAATCAATCACGTAAATCAGTAATTAATTGTTTAATGAGTGTCAAATTTATGCTTGATTAGTAGAACGGTCTGTCCTGTACACTTCCAAAACACGAACCAAAAAACCATCATGATTGCTAAAAAGTGTCTGCAAGAGAAGACACGGATTCACCTTACTTGTGTCATCTCATCCATGCAAGATTCCTTCAAAATCACCAGCATGGATGCCACAGTGACAAGTCAGTCTACATAGAATGTTTTTAATAGTTCGGCAATCACAAAAAATTTGTAGTCAAAGTAGTTCTTGGAAATTCTACATAATCATTTCTAGAGGCTATTTTAGAAGAGTTGATTACCATTTACATAAAAGTGTTCCAATACTGGTATTTTTTGTAATGATTGGCTCAAGATACAATTTCTGGTTGGTACAACTATATTTTCTGATGATTGGTTTGCTTCTTTGCATATATCAAGACTCAAGAGTAAGGCCAACTACCTACTCTTTATGCTGACTTCGACAATACAAAAAAATGATACTCATCTTAAGAATAATTAATTCTCATTTCAAGGATAATTAATGTATCTCTTACAACTCCAGATGTTTTCTTGGTAATCTATAGGAAAACGTGTACATTACAAATGCTAATGATGATGAGTTGTCTTAGTCGCAGGTTGCCTTTGTAAATGTAACTGATGACAACCTCTATAACTTTTATTAATTTTCTGAATCCATATATAGTTCATTAGCATACAAGTAATCCCGCTTTGTTTGCTGTTTAGAATTAGAAACTGCCACCAATTCAATTTCGATGGGAAAAACCCAGAATGATACACCTTAAAGGAGGAGGGGTGAATACTAATACAAATGACGATATGCTATGAATTGTCCTCTCCTCCATTTGTGACGTCAGTGTAATTCCATAATTGCCCGAGGCAGACAACAATGTGCCGTGCGAATGTTGTGGCTGGTACATTAGGTAGGGGGTGGGAAGGGGGGGGGGAGGTAATAGACAGGAAGGTTCAGTTCTGTATAAGAGAACGCGATGTTTTAGTAGACATTTAGAGCTCAGTTGAATTGTGGCCAAGTTAGACGTATCGTACAACATTAACAATGGTAAGTTACGTTATGCTGTTTACGTATAATATAATATTTAATACAAATAATATCTTTATTAAATTGTAGTAACGTAATAAAGATATTATTAAAATACATTTTTGTTATTTTGTTTGTCATTGGAATTTCTTGTAGATAATATTTACGAGAAAATGTTAAGTATTTGTATGCAATGCGATAGTAAATATTATGTAGAAACGTGTATAATAAGAAAGAAAAATGTGCTTTTGAATTGTCTGAAATGCTGTTAAAAATCGATTAGTCAAGGTCAGGGCATGGTCATTGGTCAGGGGTAGCGTGACAAACAGAGAAGAATAACAAGAATGTCAGTGTTTGCCAGTGCGTTACGAAGGTTGGTTCAGTTTGAGAGATTATTGCAGAGAATATACAGTAAGTTAATGATTATGAGTGAAAATAGATACATATTTATAGATGGGATTATTTGTGTACAATAACTGACTGACGCATATCAAAGGTTGAAGGATAACTAAATCGTCAGAAAAAGAAGGAATAGTATCATAAAATTAGAAGAAATAAAGAAATATAGAGATGTCAAATAAATTACAGTTTATGAAACGTTCAAGAAGAGAGAATTTATTGTAACAAAAAGTGTAATTTTCTCCGGAAAAGTTGCAAATATTTTTTTTTCGAAATAAGAATTTTGGTGCAGCATTTTGGTGCTCAATGTAGGTATACATAAAAATACTAGTTTCGTAGGACCAAAGATGACATTTTCCAAGTTACGAACATTGTATAGGTACACGAAACACTTTTAAACGTCATTTCTCTGGAGGCCAATTCTTGAGTTTTCACGTTTTGAAACCTCTACGTTTTCATTGTATAAAACTTGAAACGGTTGACAACTATTGCTTAGCCTTCAACTTTTTTACGTTTTAAACAATGAAAACGTAATGGTTTCAAAACGTGAATCTCAAGAATTGGCCCCCTGCCAGGGTTTCTCAGCATTGAACAAAATATCTTTTTTGAACTTGCAAGTATTTATATACAAAATAATCCCAAAAGTTGCAAAGAGTGGCAGAGTTAAAAAAAAAGTAGAAGTAAAAATACCTAGCCAACTTTATAAAGAGTGACAAAATAGTAAAATAGTAGATCGATAGTGACGTAGCCTTACAAATACAAATATTTTTGCAAATATATTGTCCACTCAACAATTATTATTAACATTTATCACCAAGTAATTCAAATCAGTGAGCTGGACAAAGTATGCAACACCACAATATAATTATTTTATCTGATTTGAAAATTTGACATTTTCAGAAGGAGATCATCAGCATTTCCGTCTTCTGCATCATCAATCTTGCGATGGCTCAACGTTCACCCTACGCTCCGAGGCCTGTTGGCTATCCAACAACTTTGGAACATTTCAACACTAATACCAACACCGGCGCAGGAAACGCTGGCGCAGGAAACGCTGGCGCAACAGACACTGGCAACACCAACAACCTGCCAAATCGCTTCGGTGGAGACCCCAATGACAAAGGACCTCTCCAGGGACAGCCCGGTCAAATGGGTGATCCGTACCTTGTTCCACACCTTCCCGACTGGCCCCGAGAGCATCAGCCGTTCTGGTACCTGAATCAGCAGCACATCAAGAACCATCAAAACCAGAAGGTGCCTCCCACTCGAGGTACCGGAACGCAACAAGGAGTGAATCTCGGCAGTCGTCTTGGAGAAACCGATCCCGAGACTGGAGCTATCAAGTTAGGATCTCGAGTTCACACTTCCCCCTTTGTCAGGCGTCCAGTCGATCGACCAGATCTTGGTCAGCAGTTCGGAGGCAAATAGGCTGAACTTACTGTATTTTATAATTCCCTACTTTTAAACTGACTACCTATTATTATTAGTGCCAAATAGACTAAGAAATCTGCATTGTATTTTTATTTGTGAAATACATTCACCACTTAAAACCTAATCTGCATTCACTGTCTATCACCTAATCATCTTCCATATTAGTAAAATTTCAGTTGATAGCTATTAACTAAAAATCACAAATTGGTTGTATTCAAATCTCAATTTGATTGTGTTTAAACTTTTAACCAGTAGTGTAACCTACACTCAAATTTCATAAAAATAAATACTTTACAATATTTTAATAATTTCCTCTGAAGAAAAAATTAAATTGTTTCTTGGTTTGTGATTTAAAAACATTTTGTAAAGCTTAGGTCCTATTTTACAAGGCAAGAAGAGAAGCGATAGCCGTACTGTAACATTATTTAATTGTTTATATTACAATAAATAAATGTTTACAATATATTATTTATACATTAAAAATAGAAACATTTATTTTGTTACAGTATTAGTCTATTAATGCCCACCTAACAAAGTAGGCCTATATCTATTATGTATCAATTTCGTAGTAAATTCTAATAGATGGGTTCCGTTTTAGCAATATTATAAGGCCCGAGCAATAAAATATAGGAATTGTAAATAAAATGGTACCTATGATTTATGAATAATAAAATTATGTAAAAAATACCTATTAAGTCATGCCAAATGAGGTATCATTAGCTACAAAATATATATGGATACATAACTCAGAGAGTTAAATCCTATTTAGGCAACAGGTAGAACAAAATATTATATAAGGATCGACTCGTGGAGTCATTTGTAAAACCCAGTCAGGCATACCACGACATTATCAGCTAGAACCATTGTAAAAACAAAACAAGACTCCAAAAACCATTTGTAAATAATTTAGGCATTCCAAGACATTATCAGACTGAACAAATTATAGGTACCTACTACCTATATGGCTCGACTCTGAGAGTAATATGTAAATCCATACAGGCATACCAAGGCATCAGCTAGATCAAATAATGGGTATATGGTTCGACTCTGAGAGTTAAATGTAAATCCATACAGGCATACCAAGGCATCAGCTAGATCAAATAATGTGTATATGGTTCGACTCTGAGAGCAATATGTAAATCTATACAGGCATACCAAGGCATCAGCTAGATCAAATAATGGGTATATGATTCAACTCTGAGAGCAATAATATGTAAACCCATACAGGCATACCAAGGCATCAGCTAGATCAAATAATGGGTATATGGTTCGACTCTGAGGGCAATATGTAAATCCATACAGGCATACCAAGGCATCAGCTAGATCAAATAATGGGTATATGGATTATGGTTCGACTCTGAGAGCAATATGTAAATCTATACAGGCATACCAAGGCATCAGCTAGATCAAATAATGGGTATATGGTTCGACTCTGAGAGTTAAATGTAAATCCATACAGGCATACCAAGGCATCAGCTAGATCAAATAATGGGTATATGGTTCGACTCTGAGGGCAATATGTAAATCCATACAGGCATACCAAGGCATTAGCTACAACAAATTATATAGGTATATGTATATGAATCAGACTCTAAGCCTGAGTCATATTAAAATGTTACAATTCATAGTTAGCTGTAGTAATTTATGGTAAATTAATTATGATGACTCAACAATTAAAAAAAGTTGCTGGACCTTTTAAACAAGCAATATAAAATATAATATTAAGTGACCACCCATTCTAACATATGCACTTACCACTGAACACACAATTATATTAATAAATTAGGTATCATGAAACTAAAAGTGATACAATACCTAGATAAATGGATCATATATTAAAATTAATTAGTTGAAACTTGAAAGTCCACATTCGGAATATAGCAATATCTAGCAGTAAATATAATTAATAATCTCTCAAATTTCAATATTAAAAAAAAAAAAAAAATGTAAAACCCGTTGGTTTAAGGTGGCTGGATCGATCGATTTTCTGAAGTATTGGAGAGCTTTCACTAATTTATTAAGTGTAAAAAATCACGTTTATAAATTCTTTTAGCACATAATTTACTTGTATAATATATCGGGTAGTTGAAATAGACAACATTTAAATGGTATTTATACGTTATCTTATTATTTAGAGCAGTATTACTGCCCCAAAGAAGTTAGTTTTGATTTGGATATTGAAGAATTATCTAAAATTTTAACAATACGGTACAATATGGCAACATCGTACTTTGAAAATTTTGATTTGTGTGGAGTCATGATGGCTGAGCTTGCTGAGCTTACACCTAGAGTTTACTTTCATGAAAAGTCAAGGTATCTTTAGTAGGCATTTAGTGCCTTCTAACTACCTTGAGCACTCCCATGTTGCCAAAAGTATTTTGACTTGATTCGCAATTTGAATTGAATCGCCTATAACTTTTTATTTAGCACACGATGATATTGGTTTATATTTTTTTAATGAAAGTAAATAGAACAAAGATTATTTCTTATATAGGTTTTTTGAAAATCTATCGAGCCAATTAATTAGAATCTTCATTTGTAGCAAATTTTTGAAACCTGCCATAAGATAACATGGGGAAAATACTGCTTTCTTATTCGCCTATCTCGAAAACTAGACACGGGAAGTATTTTATTTTTTGAAGTGTTGTTAAGGGGATACCGATGAGTGAGTACAGCAAAATTGAACACTATCTGAAAAAATGGTCGATCGACCCAGCCACCTTAAGTCTGCTGCAAGAGATGCTTGATTCTGAGAATGCAGCCTCAAATCTGGGTCCAAGGGATACCTACATAAATCTACAAGCACTTAATACACTACAAAAATAAGGTGCGTTCAATAATGGTGTGCATTATTTCCTGGTTTTCTTCGGCTTTGGGTTCAGGTTCTTCTCGGTTATTTGATTTTTTGTAGCAGCTGCCCTCCTCAGCAACATTTTATGCTTCACCAAGCTCGCTCTTTCAATGTCCGAATTTGTCAGTTTTTCCCTTAACTTTAGTTTTGGCAATACCAACAACAACTTGTCATCACCCCCACGAGCTCCTTTGAGCGTAGCTGTCCCAGCAATATTGTCTCTTCTCTGCCTCGATTGCTTCATCAATCGAGGAGTTGGTTTCGCACACTTTGCTGGTGGTTTCTCCACCGAGTTGGTATGGCCTGATGTTGACGGGAGCGTAGGGAGGTGATTTAGTCATCTGATGAGGGAAGACTTGTAGCTTCTTGTAGCAGTTGTACGCGCACTAGAAGAACCAAACACATGATACTGTCAGTTGGCGATCCGTTTCGAGAGTAACTAAAGGATAGAAGAACCCGTCCATGCACATTCAGAAAAAAGGGTAGAAAATGGCACATGTGCTGGATGAATTGGCATCTGGATCAATTCAGCTACGGATACACTGAAAGCATTATGGTAAAGTCTAGAGATATGAAAGGAATGGTTGAATTGTCTTCTTTACACAAGGACACAGCTGTACATGAAGGCATAGCATGCATATTGCGGTGGTAATATTTGTCCCCTGCATAGGATTGGAAGCGTAGTAACAATAGCGAATACACCGAGAAGCGTGAAGATGGCATTAGGGTTTGTGTAAGGGCCACATTAATTTCTCGGGGAACTATCTTAACTATCTTACGAGTTACAACTTAATTTGTGGCATAGCGATTCTAATCAATTTCTATATGTTAATTTATATGATTTATGTTGGTCTATTGCTATGCTAATCTACTCTGATCATAGAGGCTGAACTTATATCCAAAAAATTACAATTATTAAAAAATGAAGGAAATCAGTACATCAATCCAAGCTGTATTAAGAATTAATTTAGGGTCTTGATCCATGACTGGAATAAAGAGTGAAATAACACTTCAATATGAGCAACAGTGACCTACTGCTATTCAGAATTAAAACCATTTTGAATACAAAATTATGCGGCGTGTCTATTCACACGGCGGCCGTGCCCGCAAGGGGTTCAAATTCTATTTACACCAGAAGTTCGCCGTGTAGCCAAGAAGGCGTATGCTATTTACACCAGAGTTCGCCGTGCGCGCAAGAAGGCGTATGCTATTTACACCAGAGTAAAACCGTGTGTGGAAACGGCCTTGTATTATGAACACGACACGGTAGTAGACCGTGCAAGTGAGCTGCGAACACATTAGATACCTTGTTCAAATTCTAGAGTGACACCATATAGCAACTTAAGTAGACATCTAACGCAACAATTCCTCAGTGGCAACAATAGCCGGTTGGTTAGCCCATTGGCTTAGGGCGCAGACGATCGGGGTTCGATTCCCCGTCAGGGATTATCTTTTTTACTTCTGTAATTAACTTTATTTACAATCTACTGGTCATTTGACATGTATTTTATTGTTTAATACCGTCACGACCCCAAACTTCGATCTAAACGCATCTGTGCAGCTAAATGACTTCACTTACGCGCACGGTTTTACTTCTGGTGTAAATAGAATAGGAATTCATAGGAACACGGCAGCCGTTTGCGCAAGGGGTTCAAATTCTATTGCCACCAGAGTACACCAGAGTTCACTCCAAGATGGCCGTCCTCTGAACAGCTGTTTTCCGGAGCCTATTTAGACTTTTTATACTAATGCAGAAGGATCGTGACGTTTTGAAAAGTGTAGGAACTGATCAATAATCAATACAATTAGGCCAGGGTCATACGTCACGACCCCAAACTTCGTTCTAAACGCATCTGTGCAGCTAAATGACTTCACTTACGCGCACGGTTTTACTTCTGGTGTAAATAGAATAGGAATTCATAGGAACACGGCAGCCGTTTGCGCAAGGGGTTCAAAATCTATTGCCACCAGAGTACACCAGAGTTCACTCCAAGATGGCCGTCCTCTGAACAGCTGTTTTCCGGAGCCTATTTAGACTTTTTATACTAATGCAGAAGGATCGTGACGTTTTGAAAAGTGTAGGAACTGATCAATAATTGATTGCAATTAGGTCAGCCACGTAGTACAAATACTAGTGAAACCATATTGCAACTTAAGTAGACATAAAACACAAGGTCTTTTAATTTGCATCAATAGCCGGCTATTGGGGCTACTTGGACCGGTCATATCCGCACTCAGGTCGTGACGTAGTATATCCACTTCCTCCTATGCTATAGGGGGAAGTGGAATCATGTTCAAAGTGGAATCATGTTCATACGTGTAATGATTGGCAGCTAAAGGGACAACCGGCACATTGCGCAGTAGGATGCGCGTAAGCAACGCCTGCCTGTGTGTAATTTTATGTAGCAGTTTTTAACGCACCTCGGAATGAGCAGCTTTGTAGCTCAGGCGGTAAGGCGTTTGCCTGCGGTGCAAGGGTACACCGGTTCGAATCTGGTCGGGGACGAAATTTTTTATTTTGACATTTTCACAAGTTTGAATTCTGCCTAACCATAGAGCTATTTTTTTTAGGTTGCCAAGCTTTAATTTTCGCACGTTGGAATTTGTCTATCCATAGAGTTTTTTTCCTTCGTCTGCCCAGTTAACTCATGCGCGCGCAATGTGAAGTTGTACTTCTAGCTGCCAGTGTGTAATGGCTGACACGTATCAGTGCATCTAGACGTCAAAGATATTTTACTGGAGCTATCATACCCATAGCTGAAATTTTATTAGATAATAATTGTTCCCAGTCCTCTTAATAACTCCACGATTCTCAGTATAGTAAAATTCAGAACATATTGTACTGTCACGATCCTTCTGCATTAGTATAAAAAGTCTAAATAGGCTCTGGAAAACAGCTGTTCAGAGGACGGCCATCTTGGAGTGAACTCTGGTGTACTCTGGTGGCAATAGAATTTGAACCCCTTGCGCAAACGGCTGCCGTGTTCCTATGAATTCCTATTCTATTTACACCAGAAGTAAAACCGTGCGCGTAAGTGAAGTCATTTAGCTGCACAGATGCGTTTAGATCGAAGTTTGAGGTCGTGACGTATGACCCTGACCTAATTGTAATTATTATTGATCAGTTCCAATACTTTTCAAAACGTCACGATCCTTCTGCATTTGTATAAAAAGTCTAAATAGGCTCCGGAAAACAGCTGTTCAGAGGACAGCCATCTTGGAGTGAACTCTGGTGTACTCTGGTGGCAATAGAATTTGAACCCCTTGCGCAAACGGCTGCCGTGTTCCTATGAATTCCTATTCTATTTACACCAGAAGTAAAACCGTGCGCGTAAGTGAAGTCATTTAGCTGCACAGATGCGTTTAGATCGAAGTTTGAGGTCGTGACGTATGACCCTGGCCTAATTGTATTGATTATTGTTCAGTTCCTACACTTTTCAAAACGTCACGATCCTTCTGCATTAGTTTAAAAAGTCTAAATAGGCTCCGGAAAACAGCTGTTCAGAGGACGGCCATCTTGGAGTGAACTCTGGTGGATTCTGGTGTCAATAGCATACGCCTTCTTGCGCACACGGCGACCGTGCTCTGGTGTACTCTGGTGCCAATAGAATACGCCTTCATGCGCACACGGCTACTCTGGTGTAAATAGAATATGAACCCCTTGCGGGCACGGCTGCCGTGCCAATAGAGCCAGCCAAAATTATGACATTATGATTACGATTACAAATATAAATTTTGAGACACAAATGATTAGTGCACATTGTGCTACCTAACATTACATTACATAATGACAACTTGGACAATTTAGTGATATTATTCATCAACACCACCAACAGGTATTGGTTAGTTCAGCTACGTAGGTAGAGGTAGGTATTGGTATAGTAATAGGTACAGTTACCCACACACATATGCCTCACATAATCATGTAAATAATATGTTGTTGACCAGTGGTCGAATTGGAAATCAGTCCATGGGGGGATGGTGCATTGCTAAAAAAAATATATTTGCTCCAAGATTTTTTTTGGGGGGGGGGGGGGGAGAGAGAGGGCTTAACGAGCTTGAATACATAGTTTGATATTTAAGCTCCTTGTGATGGCCCCCCAGCATCATGCGGGTCGCGCACCGCCCTGGAAATTTTTAATTTCATAAATGAATTTGGTTAAATCTTTCATGGGGGGATGGTGAAATGAAATGGGCCATAGGGGGATACATGGATATATCAATGTAGTCCCCAATTCAACCACTGTTGTTGACAACCCAGAAAAACCTGATGTGTTCTTTTCATTAGTTAGATAATTATTCCCATGTGCAATTGTAATTGATAATCTATAAACCAATGAGATGATCAAGTTTAAAATTTGATGCAAGTGTAGTAAAAAAATAACTTTTTAGAAACTTGAATACGTAGCTTCACAAATGAGATTTGAAGTCTCTCCGCGGTTTTTCAGTTTTCCCCTTACATATTATGTATCAATAGTAAAGAGGAAGAGAAGTTGACCACAATTTGTAAATGTGTAAGAATGACTGGCAAAATCAATGCACATAATAATTTATATGTTTATATGAGACATAGAACATTCCAGAATGTTCATTTAATCGTAATAATTCTTATTACAAATATTATTCTTAAATGTTCTTATTGATAAATGATGATTTATTGATGAATGAATATGAAGTTACCTAAAAAACATTCAGAATCTTGACTGTACATCACAATACGAACGAAAATGAAAACGATTAAACGACCACTCAGACGTTCACATCGAATAGATACATCGTGGGGGGGGGGGGGGGGGGGGTTAGTACATTGCTAGTGCGCACAGAAGAGTTTGACTCAAAACACTTACTGCCGGTGGACGGAATAGCGAGTAACTCTGTCGGCACTTCGTAACGTCATTGTGGACGTGGATGTTATTGGATTCGGAATGGGGGGAGCGGTAACCGTGGCCGATGCGCTCGGGACCTGACACTTTACCGCAATGGTACCACGAGTCACGGGACGAGAGGGATGGGACAGCGTTACTCTGTTTATGTTTAAGGAGCGGTTGGATCCATTAATGGAGCTTAGTAGCCAGCTAGTTCTGGGAAATAGAGAATGTGCAAGATATAAGTGTGATTGGTTAGAGAAGCTGTATGTATCTAGTTCTCTACATTAGATTCAAGGAACATGTTGGTACAAATGTCATCAACAGTCCCGATAAATGGGTACCTGCTGTTTAGTGATGTGCACAATAATGCTGGACTGTAAAAAGGTACCTACGTCTACTTTTTTCTGTTTAAAATCCTTTCCCGGAGTAGGATCTAAAGTGTTGTGAGTAGGGACTTCAAAACAATCACAGACTACGGTCGGTGACAGGCAAAGATGAACCCACTTTAGCATTGCCAGGATTAGGGCGGCCCATGCTAGAGCGGGTTCATCTTTGCCTGTCCTCGGCCGTACTTCTAAATTAATAAATAACCGAATTAATAATTTTAGGCAATGTTGTGAACCAGTCAACATGATCATTTTAAGCAGGTATAAAAATACCAAACCGTTCTTGATTAAAACAAGAAAACCAGGAAGAGTGAGTCCAGCGGTATTGTGTCCAATACTATGCTAGTATTGAGAAGCAATTGTGTGATCCTGATCATGAGCAAACACATACAATAGCACTCCAAGCGACCTGCACCGATGATGTCTGTTGAGAATATCAGATTAATGTTAACATGTCAACCACCTGTCACCACAGAGATGGAATTAAAAAATACTGTATTAATTTTAATTCCGATATCTATCGTGGGCTTGGAGGAGAAACCGTCTATGTCTACTTTATCAAAGCGTGTTTTTTTTTTATATAAAATTATTCTCAAACTTTATTAAAAACGTACCAACTAGATAATGTTATTAGGAACAAACGAGTAATTTAATAAATACTAAGCCGATTTGTGTGTACAATATTTTTCTATTGTTATGGTACTTATCCTTGGGTACTTCCAATATTAACATCGCCATTATCTCAGTTCGACATTTATTTATGGAGATAATCAGTTTCTCCTCCAAGCCCACGATATTAAATGTGTTCGGAGTTATCACAAGTTATTGCTTTGAATAACAATTATGCCCTACACAATTACGATTTTGGTAACATATTACAAAAATAAATTTGGTATGTAGTGTGTATTTAAATTAAAAAGCCAAAACAAACAATGCTTTTCTGCTTTTCTGTAGTGACAGACAAATAGGTTTAAAAATTAATGCCATTATCAGCAGGTAAAATCGGTAGTTAGCAACTCATGGAGCAGCCAAACACAGATTTTATCTTGCGCTGGATGTAGGGTCAGAGACATATCGGACTGCTGTAAATGTCTCTGAAGTCAGAGGAAAGTCACAGAAGAACAATAACCACATACACTTGGGGTACCAAAGATGAAATAAGTACAGAATGTGGAATATGTACATCGCTTTGCATAATTGTGGCAGATGAACGCATTCCGATACATTCCAATAATTGAAATGGTCATTTCATCTATGTACTGGCATGCCATGCCATATTACAAATCTAGTTCACTCCTTCCCCGTCTGTTGATGTTCAATCTGTGTCTACATTGGTATTTCAAAAGATTTTGTTAAGAAGAAGGACGAGGCTCTAAACTGCCATTTCTTAGCATGTAACCATCTTGTTGAAGAGAGACTATTGTTGAAGCGACAAAGTTGTAGAGAATGAATCGATCTCCTAAACGTTAATGAGCTGTTTGAAATTCAGAGACTTTTATGCATAACTGTTCATAACAGAAGATCAAAGCTTAAAAAGTGTAAAACAATCCACAAATAGCAATTTATTCCCTACAACTTTGTTGCTGCAACATAGTCTATCTTCAATGAAATGGTCACATTCCTAAAAATTGTGGATGTCTCATTGCATTGGTCATCCCTCCTCTTAGACGGGTAGAACACAATTCAAGCACATTTTTAATCAACTGCCACGAGAATATATGAAAACTTTGTAGACCTAGTACAGTGAGAGATAAATAAATAGGTATGAAATTCACTTTTGTTCAACCAAGTTGAAGTGGTCAATCAAAATAAATCATGAGTCATTTTGTTTTGAACACAGCAGAGTGCAGACAAAATCGTCTGTAATTATATACACATTTTACCTCAAGTTAGAACCCCACAGTCTATATATCAATCTTCATTAAAATAGCTTGTATTCTAATGTCAACAATAATGATTAAAGACATTCAAAGTGTTTACTTTTGGAAAAACGAAATACCGACATGACATGACAGAAGTAAATATGTGACTGACAACATACAAGAATAATTCACAGCGTCTTGTCATAGGAAGTACGTATACCGATCTGATCTGCAATAATAATCGACTTTCATATAGGTATCACTAATCAAACTAAGTTGAGATATAATTAACTTGTGCTCACCTCTTGTTGGTTGCTATTGTCGAGCGTGCCGTTCGCTTGGACGTCGCCACTGTCGATTCCTTCTCCTTGGTGTGGAAGTTCGTGACCGAATTAACCTGAACTTTCGGTGCCTTAAGCGAAGTCGTGATTGGCTGTGATTTAGCTCGCGTGTGATGTCGTTCGTCACTGCAAAGAAATACGATATGTACATAAGTTAAGTGCTTGACCTGCAATAAGTTTAGACAGACAAAATCTCTATGTAACAATGAACCCATATGCAGATTGGAATTAGCATATAGTATAGTCAAATAATGGTACCTCTGTTATCAATGTTATAGTATCGATATGAACATTCTCTGAGCCATAGTGAATAATGGAAGGGACTGAATCTACTGTTCACCAGGATGCATACATCAATACATTACTTAATATTTTCATAGCATGAATAAAATACATGATCATACAATACATTACTGGACAAACTACACTTCCGTTTGCCTCGATTGGCAGAGGCCGCGGACTGGTCCGGGATGTCGGGATGCAGTCACATCTTGGGCATTTAGGTTTACGGGTCTTATAAAAGAAAAATGCTGCGTTTTAACGATTTACAAGCCGTTTCACTGATTTTTTCCCCTTTTCTTCTTCGAAACTGTTCACAGGCTCTTTCACTTGGTTATTTGGGCCTTTAGGAGATCTCACATCCTCGGATGTGAAACCATCCGAAAGATATCAATCTAATAAAATATGATCATCACATGACCGATTTAAAGAAGTGATTACTAATTTTTCTTCTTCCTACTTCCACTTCTTATTTTCTATATCTTCACAACGGAATGACATTCCACTAGTGAGGATGTAGCATAGAGGAGGGAGAAAAGGCAGCTTGGTACCAGCATGTAGCCTACTCCTGACTAAAGATAACAAGGGAACCAACTCCTTATCCAATAGCCAATTACTTTGTCCAACATTTCTATCTCACGCAATGTGTAATAATAATTATGATGCACTGGAACACACTTCAAATTAACTTGAATTCCACAGCAGTTTCAATGCGTCCCTAAAATTTCACATTAACACAATACTTACTCTATTTATTACAAGCGGATTGCTATTCACTTTACTTCTTATTTCAATAGCTTGTTGAACATATACTCACTGCATGCCTCCTGTCGTCAACGATCGCGAGTGGCTGCGTAACGCCTTGATCTGGTTCAGTTTGTCGCCTTGCGTGTACCGACGAGGCTCCGTGTCCAACGTGATGGAGTTGTTGGAATCCTGATGGAACAGATTCCAATTACACAACTGATGATGGAAGCACGACATATGGGCAGGTGAATGATGGTAGGCACATCATCCTCTAACTTTGAGTTGTATAACATCTACAAAGAGCCAAGACTAGCACTACATCTGCGATGGGCCGATCACTTGGAAGTTGGAGAGGATGCCGTACAACAGGGTCCCGAATAGGCTGTTTGATGGCAACTTAGATGGGGAAGACCACTTAGGAAACAAAAATTAGATGGGTAGAGAGCAGTGTTGGATAGTAACTTAACGAAAGTAACGCATTACCAGTAAAGCGTTACTTTTTCAGTCACTTTTAGTTTTATGGTAACTCAATACTTTTTAAGCCTGCTAACTTAAGAACGCCTAAGTTCCTTTTCTACGGGAACTTTTTGATTTGTAAAAGTTACCAAGAAAGTTACTTTAGAACACGTTATACCTTGTACGGACATTGAAAACCAAACATCTGCACCAAACAACTTCATCTAAATCATTTCATTTTTTTCTGCCTACCTGAGTATGTGTGACCCTAACCAGCCCTTCTCCTCCCCTCTTTTCGTCTTAGCATGCGGAAGGAAATGGTCATCTCTTGGCTCACCCCCTCCCACCAATCCCAGCTCATTGATATATCGACAGTCCACATAATGTCACGTAGTTACTACCATCCCGTTGTCAAGTTTTCCCTCAAAACTATTAATTTTTATCAGAGTAACTTTCATAGTAACTTTCACTGAAAAAATGTAACTTTCAGTTACCTTTTCTCAGTAACTTTAACTAGCTACTTTTTGGAGAAAGTAACGTAACTTCTAATTTACTTTATTTTTGGTAACTTACCCAACCCTGGTAGCGATCGTGGGGAATGGAGCAAAGGATCTGTAGTGAGGATCGAATTGGAGAAGGCTTTCCAAAGAAAGGAACGTCTGGAGGCGGAAGCTCGAGAAAGTCAAGGCTTGATTTGAGCTGTAACACCATCGAAGAAGGAGATGGGAGGACGAGATGATGCAGGGGGGTTTGAAGGTCAACAATATGTTCCAGGTAAGAGTTTAAAAGTATTGAAGACAAGTAAATGTCCACTGAATGTCTACTGGTCATCTGGATATGTGTTCATCTGTGCCAACACACCACTATTTAGTTAGTAATTAGAATGGTGAATATATTTCTTTCTTTCCCTATTCAGTGCAGTCAAATGAAAAATTAAACTGGTACCTAATTACAATTAGTATCTAGGTTTAACGAAACTAGACGTACAGGTTAGTGGTTACATTAATAATGGATTGCTCTGGAATTTTAACAAAACCAGTACTACATAATCTTTTTAGCAGCTTTCGTTCGACTATATAAATATTTTTTCCGGGTAGAGAACCGGAAAAGTCTGTTGTACAAACTACGTATTTGTTTTCTTTTCGGGAAAAATATCCACTTAGTATGGAAGCAACTCAAGAGTTATTCTGGATGCATTGTTAGGAAGTTTAATTGACCTATGTGTCTCAACTGATTCCCACATCCAGTGCTTTTGATTTGACGACTGAGGCAATAAAAGTTGCTTGATTGTGATTGTGACAAACATTTGCCAGCAGAAAAGCTCCTCGAACACTTACATCTTTGTTTTTATTCTCGTCCTCTTGGTCTTCGAGTTTCATCGTGTCGACTTTCTGGAGGATTCTCGTCACATCTTGGGACTTCTTGTCGTTCTTCATGTCTTCTTTCCGCTTGACGCTGTAGACTCCGTAGACGTGGTCCTTCATCCGAGTGCCCACTCCTTGTCGGATATGTTCGCCTTGCGCCCACATGTCTGCCTGTTTACTGGTGTCAAAAACATACAACATTATTTCCAAAAATACATACACCTATTACGAAAAAAATATAACGAAGTTTCACCCCTCTAGGCTTTAAAGTCATTTCGCAAAATAAATGTACACTTGGCCAAAGTAAAAACGGTATTCGAAAGAAACGAATTGGCTGATAAAGATTTGATGGCATCATCCGATGAAGTCTATGTTAACGTATAATCTAGCTCTAGCAGGGGAGCTCTGATTTCATTGATAATAACAATTATTGATTAAGAAACCAGTTTCAATCTGTTTCATTAAAATACCGCTTTTACTTTGGCCTTGTGTACAATGTAGGATGGTTGTAAATGAAATACATATAATAACCAACAAGAGTTATGGTTAATAAAATAATCTCTGTACTATTTTGTTGGTTAACACATCAATTTCTGTAGGTACACTCGGCCAAACATAAATTGATCGTTGATCAAATTTGAATGACTGCTGGTCATGTCCAATACCAATCAAAGCTTGTTATTATCGTTGAAATGTGAGGTCACCTACTAGAGTGAGACAAGGAGATCGCTTGGACTGACTTTGGATGGTGCAATCTAACATTTATCAGTCAATCAAATTTGATCAACGATCAATTTATGTTTGGCCGAGTGTACCTCAGAAATCGAAGGCCCGAAGTCCATTTTCTCGATTTTGATTTGCACACTTTTGTAATCATGTACTAATACATAGCTCCATAAATTGTTATTTGACTATGGTAAGAAATTACACAACACTTATATTGAAGTATTGAAGTATGGAAGTATTTAATAAATTTGTATTTGATTTAGCCCCAGTTTAGATTAGGTTCATAGATTAGCATTAGATTAGTATAATTTAGTTTGTGGTGATTATTTTAATTTTTCCTGTTTTAATTTTTAACTTATTGTATTAATTGCTTTTCTCTGTTAGTTTTTCATAATTTGTTGTTATTTTATATGTTATGTCCACTTGTGGAGTTTTACTCTGTTGGATATATTGTACAAATAAATAAATAAATAAATAAATAAATAAATAAAAAAAAAATTCTCTTACAAAATGACAGGTGTTACTATTGCAATGATTAGAAGTAGGCAAAATTACTAGTTTTTAGCTCACACAAGAATCATTGAAATGGATTTTGGGCCTTTTACCTCTGAGGTACAGATCTATACAACTTAACATTTTAGAATTGAGACTTCAAACAGGTCTTTTAGAAACTTAAATTGCAGTCCAGTGTGTATTACTTATATTTACTCACTCTATGAGCCACTGTTGTTGATGGCCGATGATGGAGCCGGGGCGACAGATTCGGATCCATGCAATCGTCTCGAGAGCAGTGAAGTTGAAGTGTTTCATCAGATAACACCCAATCAGAGAGCCTGTTCGACCCAGTCCAGCTGAAACAACCATAGTCATCTTATGAATAAACATGAAGTGAGAGCCTGTCCGACT
Organism: Leuctra nigra; assembly: GCA_934045905.1. Taxonomy (NCBI): domain Eukaryota; kingdom Metazoa; phylum Arthropoda; class Insecta; order Plecoptera; family Leuctridae; genus Leuctra; species Leuctra nigra. Next base: position 25,435,176 of record OW203763.1, on the reverse strand, counting down.
CAGGTTAGCTGAAACAACCATAGACATCTTACGAATAAACATGATGTCCTTGAATTAAGTACATATTTCAAATTTTTTACACAATTTCAGATGTATTTTTGCACTTTAATTAGGTACAGCCACAGTTAGAAGTTGTTGATTAGAAGACCCCACATATCACACAACAATCTGGTAAAAAACTCCTAAATGTGACTCTACACTGCAACTGAAATTACTACTAAAATCAATCGGTTATTTCACTATGACACATGTTACACTCGTATAAAAAGTCTTAAATAACGGATTCAATGTCTGTATAAAACAACAAAAAGGAACGGAAAGCTTTCTGTCCTGACTTCTGATCCCATCATTGCCGGCAATGAAATGACAATGCAGTCTCTCGTACCTTTACAATGCACGGCAACTCCTCCGAATGTGCTCTCCGCGATGTTGAGGAACTTGGCCAGAATGTCGTCGCTGGGCGTGCTGCCGTCGATGAAGAAGAGATCGTGGTGCCGGAAGCCGGCGGCAACGAATCGAGCTCCGTCGTAGATCTTCTTGTTGAGACGCACCACGGAGGTGATGCTGTTCTTTTGGAAGTAGCTCGTATAGGTTTCTGGAGAGTGGAGAGGGTATCCTGAAAACAAAATAAATTGTAATAAGTAACTATTTAGTATATAGTTTAAAATTACTTTCTGTATATTTTAATTAATAATAATCATCTGACACTCATTTCAAAATCAAAATCTCACCAAAATCCTGGGTCCTGGATCTAGTGAAATTGGCTGATCTGATCAGTCAAGGAAATCTACATCCATATAAAGTAGGCATCTCATATAAAATACAATTGTACTTTCTATCTAGTTGAGAGAATCTTCAGACATGTATGTAGGTAGGTCACATTCCTACCAAAACAAATAACTGTACATATGGGAGTATAATGATCCAGGTTTCCTGCTTACAATAAGAGTGCAAATGTTGATCTCCCCTATGATAAGTCCATACCTAACAGTAGCCTAACAGTACCTAGTTATATAAGATCTTCTTGCCGACATCGAATGCATTGGCATCGGTATTGGTAAGTAAAATGAGCCAAAGAAAACCTGGAGCATACCTTGCATAGAGTTACATTCTTCAAGAGAACCGAGAATATGAAGAAGAATAGAAATGTAGTGAATCACTCTTGTACGTGACTTTGATTTTAAGTCGGGATGCATACTTATATTTTTCAAGTTTGTAACACCATATTTTCAATTAAATGTACTTACCATTCTCAATTTTACTTTTCGAATGTGGGCCGCAAAATGCAATGAACTTTTCGGGAATTATCCAGTTTAAATCTCCATGTTCCACTCTCTGCAATTAGAAATACAATTAAATAAGACTCTTGCTGAACAAATTTGGACACATTTAAATATTTTGTACAGCAACCCAAAGGAAGACTAAACCGTACCTCAAAATACTCGTACTCTTCCACGTCGAAGTCCTCGAATTCGAAGAATCTGCTCTTGAAGGCTTTGTGTATGGCGGACAGACAGTCCACCAGGCAGATAGTGTACTGAGATCTCATGTCGAGGGAAGCATCGCGGAAGGTGACAAACGGCGGCGTCGATCGCGTGACGAGGATCCGGTACGCTTCGTCGGGTGTCTTGTTCAGGTAGATTACCTGGAGGAAGAAAAACAATGCAATATAAATGTTTTTCTTCTGTTTTTTGTTTTTACACAGCAATATAAATGTAGGTTACATATGCCAATAATTTATATCACTTTTTTACTTTTTTACAGGAAAAGGATTGGTGTCGAGGTTTCCTTGGGACCTGTACCAGGCATGCAAAAAATGCAGTAATCCTTCTTAAAACTGGTGATTTAAAGATGCCATCTGTTTGACTAATTTGTCAGCAGCACATGAAAAACTAAAAACTCACGCAGAAATTAGTCATTTAAAATCTGGCATTTGTCCATTGCTTTCCAAAGATGTTCTCTCGATTTACAAAGTGATTTAGTAGCACATTTTCAAGACGATCCAATTCCGCAAAATTGAAGTACCTACTTACGATTGATATAAGTAGGTTGGTACTAACAACAACTTAAAACAGACATATGGAAGGAAACATTAAATCATGCTTTATTGACAGCTCATTTTCAACGGGCAAAGCATAATTAATTTAATATGGTTGTAACTTTATCTACTAAGTGATGTGACCATAAAGTATTGCAGTATGAGGAAGCAGGTACCCCATAGAGTTGGCAATGAGAATGTTTGTGTGAAGCCACCCCCAAAAGCACACATTTTATCTTTAACAAATTGGATGTATATTTTGTAACAAAATAGCTAACACAGTTTTAACCACCTAACAATAAATATACATAGCGTAAATTTTCATGGCCATGTTATCGGAAATAACATGGGTATTAATAGACGAATATATTTGACGTCTCGGAAAGATTTTACTCGTCATTCTCAAGAATCACACAAAATATACTAACTCAAGTTGTAATTATTTGACAGCAATAGCATGACCAAGAGAAAAGAAAACAATTTTAAAAATGCCAACTAATAAACTAATAAAAGCAAGATGATTTATGAAACAAAAGAACATAAATCTAGACACAATGTCAGTCAAACACGGTATAAAAAATAATAAATCAATCTTTTCGAGGACCGCATCCAGGTTGACGGATATATTCCTTTACTTTCCTGAATACAAGTGTGACGACTTGACAATAATATGTGTACTTCTTCTCAGATTAACATCAGAGATCGTTTAAGAATGAAACCTATGACTTATTCAGATGCTTTGCACACACGTTTCTATACTCTCATTGGTATGCCTTATTCTGCATCGACACCTTGGCAGCGGCCGACCGTGATTTTCTAGATCACTTGGAATGAGTCGCAACAAATACCACACTATGCATGTTAATTAATAGAGTGGCTGTACTACCTCGGCAGTTCGGGTAAATCAATTCACAATCATTGAATTTTTAATTTTAAATCAATATTGGCATATATTGTGTTATTCTTTTAAATGCCTTACATAATTTCGTACCCTCTTACATTTTTTTTATTTTTAAGTGTATGAAAGTTTCATGTGTTTTATTCATTATATTCTTCGACATAAACTCACCTTCATTCATGTAACATTAAAATTTTACTTTGACCTTCCGGATTTTCAGTATGTTTTGAATGGTTTTAAAATAAGATACCTGAACCTTTTATAATAAATATATTATTTATAAATACGGGTATCATACGAAGACCGCTTAGGTAAACAATTTGATCAAGATTCTAAGTTTCTAACATAGAATTAATGTATCACATCAATTGATAACAGTAGAGAGAGAACTAATATGTTTACTTTTGTCAGAGATTCTAACTGTATTAAAGATAATCTCAAAAGAACTATCAACCGACACCCAAACAAGCATACACAGTGACCTTACGCATTTGACCTGATAGAATGAATTCGCTTGGGTCACGTCGATTGAGGGTCACGAATGCGATTGCAAAGAGACAAGTTGATAAGAATTACGCGTTGCAGAAAGAAGACGATCAATGCAACATTTTAATCATTTCACCTGCACGGACGCTAGCGAGTCCATATAGAAAAGTTAAAAGTTCACTTGAAATTTATTGCCATTTGAGATAGCGCCATGATGTTGTACCAGGCTGTAACATGTACAAAATAAATAACAAAAAAATATGCTTCATACTCAATTCCGACTCACGTTCTTCAAAACTATTGACTATTTCTGTATTTCTAAGTAGTGTGGTGAGAATAAAAAGAACGCTAATTTTCTCCTGCAGCGTGCATTTCTATTCATTTCAAGGTGGTTTCATTAGTGCAAAATAAAACTTGGAACTGCGTCTAGTTATTCTTCAGAATTGTTGCGTATTATTTCTAGAGACGTAGTCAACTGTAAATTTACTCAGATAAACGGGTATTGGTAAATAGCAAATGACGATAAGAGAGGGCGGTACGGAGAGCATTATCGGACAACTAACAACTAGCGAAACAATTATCTCAAAAGTATGTGATTTGTGTGCGCTCTCTGACGTTGACAACTGTTTAACATAATTGCAAGTTTTCTTGTCATTGGTGAACTACACTTTCAAATATTTCGTGAAATAAAGACAGCAATAAATTTGAACTCATAGAAATGCATGATTATTTGCGCACCTAGCCATAATTCTTGTTTGTTCAAAAAGGAATATTGACTGCAAAATTGCATTTTAAGTTCATTACTTTGCAAATAACGTCCATATAGTTTTATTTTTAAGAAAATAAGCACTACATAATTATTGCAATGGCATCGAATTGTTAGGGTTATCCTGCAACGTGCAACCGACGACGGAATTATCAGAAGACTTGGAAACGAGAGGCCCAAGTTCGCTTCCAGCTGGCGGCCTTCATGACCGAGGTTTTCCGTGGGTTTCCTCAGACACGAGGCAAATGCTGGGAAGGTTCCGTCCTACTAGGCCACGCAATCATCCTTCAAACCAATTACAGACGCGAAATACATGTCGAGTTAACTATGGATTACAATGCAAATCATTGTGATAAGACGGCTGGGTAGTGAGTTTGACCTTGAACAGTTTGTTAATCGATTTTTATCAATATCTTTTACCAATGTAATTGTTAACAAAATAAGGCTTTGTACGCGTCTTCAGAACTGTTCAATAAAAATAATTTCATAACTTGGAATGGTTTATTAGATTTACTTTGTCCTACAGATGTTTAGTAAGATGTTTAGTAGGACGAAAATTAGTTAAATTATAGTACTTAACATCTGTTGGACAAAATAAAACTAATTACTTATTCCAAGCTATAAAATTATTTTTATTGAACAGTTCTGGAGACGCGTACAAAGCCTTATTTTGCTAACAATTACATTGGTAAAAGATATTGATAAAAATCGATTAAAAAACTCTTCAAGGCCACGCTCATTACTCAGCCCTCTTAAGAAAATATGATGCCATGGGTAGGACGATATTCTGCTGTTCTTTGTGATCTGTCTACCCCCCCCCCCACCCCTCCCCCAGGAGTTTTACTGGTGGACATAGGCGTGCGCACGGGGGGGGCCGGGGGGGCCTTGGCCCCCCCTAATGGGTCAGCCTCAACTTAAAAATTATAAAATGTGGTCCTCATAGTGTCAAAATTTTGTTTTAAATGGGTTTAAACAAAAAAAATCTCCCTGCGGGGCAGACTGGAGTTGCTCAAACCACTGGACTCAAGTACTGGGTTGATCAAAAACACAAAGTACCTTCCAAAAACACGATTTTTCATGAATTTCTAGGTTTTTCCCTTTATATTCCTCAAAATTGCTCTAATATGATGTATGACCTTCAGAGAATATTTTCTAGGGGGCTTCGCCCCCGAACACCCTTTCATATCAATTTATATTTTTATGTCGTGAAAAAATAAAGTTTTGGGAACAAAATGCACCTTAAAGTACGTCTCAAATTCATTTTGAAGTGCCCAAAATACTAAAACGCTCTGCCGGACCATGTTTTGGGATTGTAGGGAAAAGATGTGTAAAATTTTAAAAAAATGTAAAGAAAATGCTCCTCAGAATGTCTCAAAATTGATTTCAAAGTGTCAAAAAACCAAAAAACGCCCTGCGGGGCAAGGTGGGGGCGCACTTCCCACACCCCCCTTAACCCGTGTCCCTTTTTTCCCTTGGACTTTACCCCTCTGTCATTAATACTGCCGGCGCCCATGTTGGCCCCCCCTAATGATTTCTCCTGCGCACGCCTATGCTGGTGGAATCAACTGCAGACTTAAGGTAACTCGGCACAATATGACCTGACAGCTCTTTACCCTTATTATACGATAAGGTCGAAGTTCTAGTACTAAGACACTGGAAAATCACCTTCAGAGGGGCGAGGTGTATATTTGGACATGTTGCGGTGACTGTACGCCACTTCAAACAGGATTGTCAGCTAAACACAAGATATTCCAGAGACTATAGGAACCTACTCAGTTTGGGGGGGGGGGGGGGGCAAACCTGGTAATTACAGATGCCTAAATAACAGATCACCCACGCAATAATAGATGTTCTCTTTGGAAAGATGATAATAAAACACCTTTGAAACGGCATTGGGAGGTTTCTTTTAACACTTTCAAAATTGATTTCAGGCCTTGTTAGCAAATTATGGAACTTGACTAGTTCTGAAACTTGGGTTAGTTCGTGAATTTGGGACATACGAAGAGTTTATTCCTCTTTATTAATTAATAATTAATTCCTCAAAGTGTTTGAAATGTATTTTACATGGCATCTCCTGGCGTTATTTGTACTTAGGTAGACTGGAAAAATATACTGATGATAACGACCACGCTTGGCATTCCGGAGACTCGGGTTCTCAACCAGACACCTTCTAATCTCTGACGCTCCACGTATAGCAATGAATAACTCCATACTACACTAATTACCAGTTTTACTAACTTTATAGCATACACTTATCAATGCCAATAATCATTCGATAGTCTTAATCGCATAATCTAATCACAGCAGTAAGACGGTTTGATTTAGTTTAGTTTTCGTGATAAACATGAGTGAAGTGAAATCTTAGCATCCATCAGCCTTGAATGCGACTCTGTGATGTTCGCTCATCAAAACACATTCCAGAAAGAGTTACTAGGGTCGAAAATTTCCGTTACCTTGGAGGCACCAACAATAGTCCACAAAATGAAAGGGATTTATTCTAAAATCAGTTTCAATTCTATTTTCTGTTTTCTTTTGGAAAGATCGGTTATTTCGCGTATTTGATTGATTTATGACTTGTGAGGATGATTTAGACAAGGGGAACGGTGGAATAGTCGATCATATATTTAGTAAGATTTTTGTTACTGTCTCAGCCACCTCAGCATCAATTATTCCACCAAAACGTTCCTTGCAAGATGTCATTTCTCTATGTTGATTGGTTTGATGGTGAACAGCCGGTGTTTACAGACTTCATTTTCATCTGAAGGTAACATGGATGGCCCAAGGAAAAATAACTTATTTAATTGGCAGGACTAATCAAGTTACATAATTTGCTAACAAGGCCTGTAGCGCAAAATTTCACTAGTATATCTTGGGAATACAGAGGTACATTTTTAGAAAAAAATCCCTCTGGGGTTGGAAATGTGGAAAAGTTATTTAGATTGAATTCCGTCCTGGGAAGGTGGAAGTGTTGCTATGATCTTGTTACGACTGCTGCTGCATGAATAATTGTTAATCATAACTCTCCGCACAGAATAAAAATGTAACGAGGATAGGAATGGAATGTACGATAAGTTATTATTTAGCTTTTTGGTATTTCAATTTCAATTAGTACTCATCTTACTAACTCAATATTCTTAAAAAATATATGTTTTGACGTTTTGATATTATACGAATTTAGAATGATAATCAAATGGATGCAGCGACGTGTAAATGATACATTATGAATTAGAATAAAGTTAGGTCAGGGGTTCCAACAGTTTGTACATTTTAGAAAAATGTGTTTCATTGACTTTAGAAAGAAAAAAATAACCAAACAAAGACCTTTAATTAATTGATATTTAGTAATAAAGTAGATACATTTTAATCTAATTTTTTCATTTTGAATCTACGACGATAAATTCAAATTCAAAACAAATTTTCTACCGTATTCTACGTGATAAAAAACACAACCAACTGACCAGCATTCACAAGTTATATTCAAAATGATCATTAAAATTTAGAACTTTCCGTTACAATCAGATATTAATAATTAATAAATATACCACATTATTTTATACCAATTTCAAAAAAGTGAGAAACAATAACCAAATGACTCTAACTTAAAAATAATGACTTTTAGCAATAGGTTGGACGGTTCTACTAGGTTTTTTAGTGAAATAATTACTCGTTGGAAGCCCATTGTGAGGTCCATAATTACAGCAGAGACAGTACCTGCTCCCCTTTCCTTATTGACAGTCCAGTAGAATGACACGATCAGGAAAGAAAGTGGCCACCTACTGGAGTTTCAGAAGCATTTAGTGTCTATTGTTCACATTCTATTCATCCATTCTTGGTCATAAATTGATTCATATCAATTTCAGTTGGCCGACGCATATACATTCTGAAATGTATCGCTGAAGAAATCAGAAAATATTCGCGAGAGCTCAGAAGAGCTCAGAGAAGAGAAGCGTATGGCTGTGCGATTTTTTTATTGGCCATTACTCCCTTTACTACTAATTGTTATGTCCATTCGTTCGCGTGAAATGGCTTTAGAACATGCATGTGGTTTGTTTACTACATGCAAATGTTCATTTTGTTTGGCCTAGATACGAATTGGTCTCAAGAACCACGTGTAGTTTTTCTGGGGTGAATCATCGAAAAAACTTAGTTGTGATATTTTACTATGAACAGCCTGTGAGCAGAACATTAAAATCCTCACGGACATTTCAAAATTCTCAGTAAAAATTAATTAAAACACGCCATGTGTTGAACATAAAAAAACACTAAAAACACCCTCTGATGGATTTTTCAAAAACGTTTTAGGCTTATTGTGACTAATCCAGAAGTGCATTGTTTCAACAAAGAACAAGTGTAAAAATGCCTGTATGGAAAAAGGTATTCTTGAATCAATGTTCTCACTTCTGTGTATGACATTTCAAAGAGCCATCAGCACGCAAACCCCTCCGTCAGGATTGTCTGCCGCGGGAATCGAATCTGGGAGCCAATTCATGCGTCCCTTTTGTAAGCTTTTATTCGCTAATTAGTTTAAACTGCTGTAAATGTCTGTTGTTATTACGTTTTTCAATAAACCAGAGACAAAGAATGTAAATACCCTTATGCGCCTGAACCAACCCTTATAGCTGGTTTATTTTAGGCTGCAAACACACGGGGCGTTTTTTTCCTGCCCAGGCGCGGCGGGGGAAAAATCTCGACGTTTTTCTTGGTCGAACACACGGGGCATGAAAAAACAAGCGACGTTTTTCGTTTGTCGCGTCTGGCTCGGTCTGGCCGGCGTGGAAAAAACCGCCACGTGATATAACCGCCTCGTGTGTTCGCTCCCATAAGACACAATGCTACCTATCTTCTCGGCGTCTCGCCGGCGTTCGAACGCTTCGGCTGGGCGTGCAAAAAACGCCCCGTGTGTTTGCAGCCTTAAAGCTCGAATTAGAAGGATAAATGTTTTGAATCCAGTATAATAAAATACAGTAACAGTACAACCATAAGTACAACTAATTAGACCGGTTGTACAATGTCCCGATAAAGTTAGTGGTAGGATTTATCGGCTGAAACCATGGCAACAGCCAATGAAACACAGCCATCTAGACAAAAACTAAAGTCCACTTTAGGCTAAAGTGAACTTAATCTTATACTTATCGGGATATTGTATACAACCGGGCCTTGTGAATCAAATAATTTAATAACATATTGAAAAATATAAGACGTGAAATTCTTGTAGAATTTCGATTAAAATTTGAAACAATGATTCCAAAAATAGATTCCGGTTTGAGGAGCAGTGTGTGCTACAAGTTCAATAAGACCAGTCTATCTAATGCATGACTTGACTCGATAGGCAAGTTCGTTTAATAACGTGGCCCCTTGGCAATAATTGTTCTCAACCTCCACCGCCACTTTGCATGATGAACCATTGGATGAACCGGCCGGCGCGTTGTCAGGTACGAGGAAATGCAACGTAATCGAGCTGTCGATTACTCACGCCAATTACCCTGCCATGTCGCTCAGAAATTCCAACACTAGTCTCACAATCACGTCACTCTAGTTTCACTCGAGACCAAACGCGGTGCAGTGTACAGAGACGTTTTTCTCGTTGATTTGATCCTCTGGACTCCTATTTCCAGAGCAAATGAGATCTCGTATGGGGCTGTGCATAGAGGACGTCACGCAAAAATTGGTTATTTTGACCCCCCCCCCCCCCTCCCCCGTGTCACGCTGTGTCACACTTTTCGAGACCCCTTCCACCCCTCTAAAGGGACGTACTAAAACTATCCCACTAAAAAACCTCCCTCCCTAAAAATCTCCCTAAAACACCTTCATAAAAAAAAATCTGACTGCGAAATGTATCAGAATTTATTGTTTTTACCAAAATTTCAGGTCCCGCCAACTGAAATTTAAACTGTTTAAAATGTCTATATTCCCCCCCACCCCCCTGAAGCGTGACGTCCTTTATGCCCCTATGAAAATTTCACGAAATTTGGTTTTGGAAATGGATTGTGTTTCGTTTAAAAGTGATGAGAAAATGGCGTAACAAAGACGTCTGACGAACGCGAAAACCGGCCTAGGAGCGACCGAACAAGTACTAAAACAATTAGAGTAATTGCCTCGGTCCAGTAGTGAGAGTGGAATTGAGACCGACTGGGAAGAAATTGCGACTTTTTTTCTCGTCGGTTTTGTCGGTCGTCTGCGAATCAATGTTACACAGCAGTCGACCAGGAAATAGAGAAAAAAGTCGCTTCTTTTCAGCCCGTCTGGTCGGATTCTTGCCATCGCTGCTAAAACCAATAACTTTTCTTATTTTTATTAGAGCGGCGATTAACGTCGCACTGTTCTGCAACTAGGGTCAGAATGGCGGATGAACGATTTTGATATGATAATGGAGAGATGAAGAAGAATAGTAATTGGATGGTGGGAAGAGGGGGTCGTGAGGTAAGTAGGGAACCATCCCGACTGTTTCGGCTCGACTGAGGGAAACCACGAGAAAAAACCTCAGTCAGGAGGCGCTGACTGAGGGTACAGAGCGCAACTGGATCTGTAATTACTTAATTGTCTATTGAGTTATGATCACAGATTAACAAAAATTATAGGTAAGATAAGTGAACTCTCATTTACGAATAACTAGATGAATGTAATTGGATCATTATAATGTTATACGTGACTACATTAAGAATTACCCATTACTACTTGAATGTATACAATTTTAAATGATCAATTTAAACAAATCACATAACTGTCAACTTCTGAAACATCATACGAGGATTGATGGAAATTACTTTAATTATGCCATCGCAATTCCACTAGAGTTAACTACTGTTAGAATTATGTAATGACAATAGTGAATTTGCATGTTTTATTTTAAATAATAATTAATCTCTTTTAGGAATTTCTGGGCACTTGGCCATGACCGGAAGACCATGACAATGACCCCCCAAAGTATCTACTCAAAATCAATTCGTAACAACAGAACTGTTCCGAACAACTATCACACATTCTTCGGTTTCTCTCTGAATTACCATCAACACACTGCGACGAGGGAATTTCCAAACCACCATGTGTGCGGCGTTTGCGTCCCGCGAAACCTAACCTGTACAGTTCGCCGGCAACTACCTAAGGCTCAATATTGTGTTTATAAAGTTCACCCGAGCAAACGGCCAGGTCAATGCACCAACCAATGAACAAACTGTTGAAAATTTCGAATCCTCTCTGCAGGCTAGAAGCTACCTTGTCGGAACAACTTTCTTGCATTCATCAAGAGCTACACCAAGCGTTAGAACTACCGTATCGCTGATTATCTATTCACGTGGCATAGAGCTAACTGTCACTCTTGTCACTCATTTACTGGAGTCGATACGAATTTAAAAAATATATATATATATTTTGTGTTGATGCTGAATGGCAGGAAGTTGTAGGAATACATCGTTTTCACCGGCGGAAACTAAATGGTACAAACATGGATTGCGGAAACTTAACTGCTTTTGCAACGATGATTGAAATCGGACGATGTATGACGACTTGTATTGTATATACACCCAAGTGCATAGATGTTGGGAATGTAGTGAGAATATCGGGTAATAATCTGTGTACATACACCCAAGTGCATAGATGTTGGGAATGTAGTGAGAATATCGGGTAATAATCTGTGTACATACACCCAAGTGCATAGAAGTTGGGAATGTAGTGAGAATATTGGGTAATAATCTGTGTACATACACCCAGGTGCATAGATGTTGGGAATGTAGTGATAATATCGGGTAATAATCTGTGTACATATATACCACCAAGTGCATAGATTTTGGGAATGTAGTGAGAATATCGTGGTGTAATAATCTGTGTACATACCCCCAAAGTGCATAGATGTTGGGAATGTAGTGAGAATATCGTGGTGTAATAATCTGTGTACATACCCCCAAAGTGCATAGATGTTGGGAATGTAGTGAGAATATCGGGTAATAATCTGTGTACATACACCCAAGTGCATAGATGTTGGGAATGTAGTGAGAATATCGGGTAATAATCTGTGTACATACACCCAAGTGCATAGATGTTGGGAATGTAGTGAGAATATCGGGTAATAATCTGTGTACATACACCCAAGTGCATAGATGTTGGGAATGTAGTGAGAATATCGGGTGACAATCTGGAATACTTCCAGTAATGTCACGACTGGTTTGGAGTAGGAGTCAAGAGTGCGGGTTTCGGGTTCGAATCCCGGTTACGAGGGGCTTTTAAGACGTCGGCGTAGTGACTCACGAGTCATGTATCATAACCAAACCGAACCTTATTATTCAAGCAAAACTTTTTATTTTCAATAAATGAATTTATGTGTAATTTTTAAATTGCTTTGGTTTTGCAAAAAAAAATATTTTCAACACTAATGTTCATTATTTATGAATAAATATTATATCGTATTGTATCATATTATTCGTATTTTATTTACTAAAACCACTAGTGTAACTGTATTTTCCAAAGCTGTCTGCGACTTTTCTTCGCAAATTTTTCAAACAACCATAGGCTGGAACCTTGCCGCAGAAACCTGACCCGCGAGTAAATGCGAGTTTGGTAGAAGATTGACAGTGGGAAGAAAGGAGATTTCGCCAATAGTCGGGAATAGGGATGAATTCCATCCCGATCCCAGGCATACGAGGAAAAGCCGCCGTCAGTACGCAACCATGGATACGCGAATCGATCCCGAACCCGCCGTATGACATCTTACAGTCAGAACACTAAGCCCCGCGACTAGTTTCACCAGATACTCCGTAATTCCGAACGAAATGCCAGCGCGTTTTATAGTGCCAAAGTAAACCAGGAAAGACTTTTCAGTCATGAAAAAGCTTTTACATGCAAATGATTATTTTTAACGCGCGGACTACTCGGGTGCGTATACAAGGAACATTTGATTAGCCAAATATACGTTTGCACTTTACCTGATAGCATTGAACACAATTAATTACTCCCACTAACTGACCTTTTAACACAATTAACACCTCAGCTAACCAACGCGGACACTTTCGCAAATGAAAATCTTACTTTTCAATGAAAATCACAGCGTTTTATTCGTATAGAAAGAAGTTGTTTATTGTCAATATCTGTCAAATTCGCTTCCTATATCCCTTCCTATCAAGTCAACTTATCTGCGCTACACTTCGGTAAATCTAAAAGAGTCAATCAAAATCATTAAATTAAACAATTAAAATAAATAAATTGTTTATCAAACTTGCGTCATAATTAAAATTACGATTCATAAAAGTTTACATTTTAATAACATCTTGCTTTTTTAACGTCTAACTTATACGAGTTAACGACGCACGTTTCTGCAGCCCATTGATTTCGTCGCTTAAAAGATGACTTGTTAGAGAGAGCGACCACATAGGTCTTCTACCTGTCTAGATCGAGCCCAGGTGGTACAGCAGTTAATTGAAATCTTCCTTTAATAACACATGCGTTGGCGGCGGCCTATTTCATTCCAAATCCGAGCTTGATAATAACTGGGTAGGCGTGACATACTAATTCAGAGTATTAAAAAGTGTTATTTATGCAGGTGTTCTATACATCATATTCATGTGCCCGCACTTTGATCGATCGAAGTATTTTATTTATGACGGCTTGATAGTGACGATGTACTGCGGTGGAAATGTGTTCTCGGCGTTACATGACCCTTACGGCTGTTACTCACTAAGGGTCAGTTTCTAGCAAGTAAGTGTAGTAATTTCGACCTTAGTGGCGTATGCCAATAAGGCCGAGTTTTTTATCATTCATATAGATTTTCCAAATTTCATAAGCAACCTGCGGATTCTCGGTGATCCTTGAATGGCCCTTTATAATTTAAATAAAGATCTGGGATCGAAAAATTTGAAAATTAGAAGAATAAATTACGCCCTGTGGGGTAACAATTGGAAGGTTATTTGTTTCAGTGTGTTAATTTTAGAGTCCCAGAATCACTTTTAAATTGTTGAAAATCTAAAAAAGCCCTGACGTCGAAAATCAATATAAACTAGAAATTCAATGTATTTTTTCGGTGTATTAAATTTGATTGCCTCTACTGCGGCTCCCATTATTATTATAATCTAATTTATTATTTTTTGGGAAATTATTACTCATTCACCAAAAAAGGTTGCCGACCCCTGTCATAAGAGTAATTACTAATTCAATTGTTTTTCTAAATGATGCTACAAAGTAAGTTCTGTAGTCATTTGGTTTGACGTGGTAACTTTACAAATGTCTATAAATTAGGTCGTTCAAAACAGTGCCGTCCTTTGTCATTACATTTATATCATGTATTTTTTTTTATCTGTTGGACGTTTCGTAACCGCATGTAATGTACTACGACAAATCAATGTGATACCCTCTATCAAATTTGTGGCATTTGTAATGAAAACCAACTTTTATACAAAGAAAATTTTGGAATGATAAAACGTGTAATAAAACTCTCGGAGCAAGTATTGGCAAGTAGACATGACTACATAAAATGTACAAACAATGTCAATAGAACTAGTATTAAGAACGATCCCGCATTAAAGCGAATTGCATTAAACGATAGCTATAAATGAACGAACGTCTTCATTTGACCTTTTTATGATTCGTTTATGTTCGCACTGCGCTGCAAACTCGTAAAATATAACAGTAGATCAACACAGACAATGCAGAGTTGCTCATAGAATCCATGTTTACACCAAACCATCGGTTTCATTTTATTTCATTTCATTTTATAGTCTAGTGTTTTTATTAATCTATTTTCTGAATTGATTATTATTGTTGTTTTAATATTATTATACATTGTTGACTGGACAAAATTATAGTTCTTTACATTTATTAGCAACAGGGGATCGAACCCGAACCCGTAACCTAAAAAACCCGTTTTTTGTGAACCTGAACCCGAACCCGTATTACTTTTTTGTCTGAACCCGAACCCTTACAAAAATATTTGTGAACCCGAACCTGAACCTGAACCCGAAACCATATATTTTTTATGGGTTTTCAAATAAAATTAAAATTAAATAACATTTTTTATTTAATAATTTGAATAAAAATGTTACATTTATATTTCACATTACTACATAGGTAGGTACTTCAATATTGAAGAGATATTCATAACTGCACTTTTATAAGGAAAAACTGCGAAATAAAGCAGTAAACCCTTCAAACCTCAGTAAATTATCCAGGACCGTGTACATTTAAAACTGCTAGAATAAAATTTTGGTACTGAGACACGATAGCGTTTTTTCAAAGAAATCTATAGGTGGGAGGGATACACTTTTGAAAACCTCAGCCATGTCTCCTTCTGTACGGTCGCAATGTTAAATAATTGAAAGAAAACTGTATAAATTTGAAGTGATAGTTCAGCTTGGCTACATTTTCTTGGCATTATGGCGCAGAATGAAATTTTCTATTTAGAATTTCAACGATTTCTTAGGAGAGGTGAAATATGTTGGTCTCGTCCTAATCTAAAAAAACGGTGGACCTATTACGTATCATAGACCAAAAGCGTAATGTGCATTCCATTGTACAAGCGTGGAAATTAGTTGGTTATGCCTACTCTATCTCTCTCTGCTCCATATAAAAACATGTTTATGATATGGGTCAGAGAGAGGCAGAGTACAGCGATCTTATTTCCACGAAAAAAAATACATAATTACAAGAGCCGCTTAGTTGAATCATAACTCAGCAAGTGACGATGTAAGGGTGGGAAGGACAGTGGGCGGTAGGTGACCGCAGACGTAACTGGAATTATTCCAGCGCGATCGTCATGGAAATCATGGCGAACCACAACCAGGGTTGCCGACCACTTGTCGAACCCGGGACCTCGATCCTTTTAGAACTACTTTCAACATAGGCGCTTTGATACAGTTGCGGACTCGTAAAATGACATTTTGTGTTCAACCATTAAGTGCAATGAAACAATAAGGAAAGGTTGTCAAACAGGTTGATAAAATATATATTTATTGGCGATTTGGTGTTGTTAAACGACTTGAAGGCTAGGTCATTTTGCGTCTTTGATTTTTTTTAGTAGTGTTTAACGTCGCACTTTCTGCAGCTAGGCTAAAGGCGACGGATGAATGATTGGGAAATAATGGTGAAGAGTAGAAGGATGAAGTTGGGGAGGAGGCGCTCGTGGCATGTTATTTAGGAAATGAGAAGGAATGTGGGAGGAAGCCTGTAGGAACCTACCCATCATTTGTCTAGCGACTGACATGGTTTTCCTCGGTCCGACTGAGTAAACCCATGAGAAACTCAGTCAAGAAATCAGCAAATATCCAAATATCCCAGGTCAAATATGCAAATAAATAACTTATCCGAAATTCCATCAAAATTTAAAAATATTTGCAATATGGAAACACATTGTCTAACTATCCAGAGGCAAATCAACTTGCACATTATAATTTTCGTGTCCAATCTCGACAATAAGCATTGAAAATAATAAAATATCACAATGTTATGACCTTCACGTCAAGTCATGACCATAAACATGTATAAGATATCGCTCAAGAAAAAGTCACTATAATTTTTTTTACACATTGCAATTATTTTTTTAATTTATTTTGAACGTTGAACGTCGGCTCTGCAACTAGCCTAATTTCGACGGATGAATGATTACGATGATGATAGGAAGATGATGACAGAGAATAGGTAAGGACGGACGGTGGGATTAAGCCTGTCGTGGCCTATAGAGAAACCATCCCATCATTTGCCGGTCAGTAAGAAATTGGAGAGGACTTCTGACGTACCAAATAATTTGAATGTTTTCCATGAATTATTAGGGTATACGTCGTCGTAACAATCGTCTTCAGTAGGGAAGTGAAGTGTAAATTATAATTACAACAATGAAGGTTAAGATGTACCCGAACATAGAAATCTTATTATATTTGTGAAGGATGAATAGTGTTAAGGAATCGATTTACAAAATATTATATAATTGTTCTAATTTAAAAACAGTCAAATTTTCAATGACATTTCTTGCTATACAAACTCATCACCATGGGCATGGTAGCATCATTGTTGGATACATAGAAATTATGTAATATTTCTGAAGTACAATCCATTTTACCCGCCAAAATGTCAAATAATTTTGATTTAGATTTTCATGAATGAAAATTGTAAATTTTTCATGTAATAACGACTTGTTTGTCATTATTTTTCGTTTTGAATTTTCCAAACCTGCTGGAATAAAATCTCGTCCCACTTCCCTATTATCAGAAGTCAGATGTGATCAACTGGAAAAATGACGCACTCGCCATCTGGAGCCACTTGCTGGAAGTATTTTTAAATAATCACAATCATGTGTTTATGCATTTGAAACCGCATCACTCGCAGCTGTTCTGTGCATCTTTCACGGTACATCAGAATCACGCATAGTATAATCGAAGTCAGGAATAATAAAATGCAAACGGAAATACATTCTACATACACATCGTGACAAATTGCAATTCTTGGTACTATAATAACATATTACTCAACGGGGGAACAAATCTGTCACTGACGTGTCACAATTGTTTGTCTAACAATACCAACTATGCAGAGCGAGCTTATTATGTGATTGTGCAATCCAGTGTTTTATTGATACATCCCAACCCCATTGTTAGCATTCATGGCAATTACCATTGGGCTGTGACCAGAGATGTCAATCATGATTTAATCAGTCTAAATGAAAACAATGTGATATTGTGTACGTTCGTTGAAATTCATTCGGTGGTTGAGCCGTGACCGACCTTCGGATTTTTCACTTTAGAAAAACAACAGCCGAGTGTTACAGAATGTAAGAGGTGGCTTTGAAGATGAGCTCGTGGAAAAGATTCGACGGAGGTGACTCTTTAGTATTTGATAATGTATGGGACTGTTTTAGTAGGTCATTTGAGCGAGGAGAAAATGTCAGGCGGAAATATCCGGTGCGAAATGAAGAGCAAAACGTAGGTGGCGACTCGAAAATAGTTACTACTGAAATATTACGTATTCCGTTGGATTTTGTACGATAAATGACGATATGATGAAGTTTTCCCATGAAAAAGTCTACCTGAACCTAGTATTTTGTGATACAAATATAGGTATTTTTTTTTATCTCGAAATATACGAAAAGTCGATAAATTCATCAAACGAAACTTCTTCGATGTACAAAAAATATTACATTACTTTTTTTTATACAAGGCTCAAATTGCCATTGGGAAACTTTACGTATGTAGGTATATTGGTATGTTAAAAGGTCAGATTATATCATATATGTCAGTGGTCACAATGATAGTTAGATGTACAGATCAAGTTTGATGGAGCCATTATTCTCATTTTCCTCTCATTTTCATCGCCTCGAATTGAGTTTTCACGTCATGAACGTTGATTCTGAGTCCATGCCGGGATAGTTCCAAGCTACAAGTACGAGACAGCTTCCAAACCCATCACGCTACAACATGAATGACGTAATGAATGTTTTTGCCTGTCTCAATGGGCGGTAATTTTGGTTCCATGATAAGTATTATTATCGGCCCTGGTCTTGTAATTATCTTGTAATAATTAAGTCCCATTTAAAATCGAGGCTAATGTCGTTTGTCGATCAATTGGAAGAAATTAGTGAAGATACGGACTTGTTTTAATTTAATTGCTGGTGTGATCTAATAATTGTAGCACATCTTCATTGGCCAAGGATATCTATAATTAATTACTTTTTTAATGGGCGGTCTGTCTATTGACTTTTTTTACAACATTGGCGGTTCGCTAACAAAAATAAATACATAGTTTCTATAGCTCAGAACTTGTATTATTTTCTGGACGTAATACCTACAATAAAAAGAGCAAGCTGGCTCAGTGGCCAACATTTCTGGCCGAAGTCGAGCTAGACAAATACTGGGTAGGTTCCCCACGACCGCTTCCATCCCAACAACCAAATCGATCATCACCCAGCCCAATCGTCTCAAAATCATTCGTCAGTCGTCATTAATCTAGTTGAGGACAGTGCGACGTTAAAACCATTAGAAAAGTAATTGCATTTAATAAACCCCTTATCTAAAATCTGACTGTTAGCAGTTTCTTACAATTTTGCAATAAAACAATCCGCGTCAATTTACAGTAGTCCAGACGAAGCGAAAGAAAATATCAACAAAATTGAAAATGTTTCTTTCGTTTGATTTTCAATTTGCTCTTTGCTTTCAGTTCAGACATCTGGAACCATGTCATCTTTCCAATCCAGAAATGTAAACCACTATTTATAAAATTGCATTCATTTGTTCAAATCATCTGGCAGGTATCCGTTATTCCCCATAACCGATACCTGCCAGTGACATGAGGAAAACATTCGAATTCTATTTGAATTCCTGCGTGCATTTGACGACGTAAGATCGTATGACAGTTGCACGTGCTCGCTTCCAATTGGTCATCATTGCGGTGGCAAACACAAGAAACCTCCCTGTGTGATCACACATCACACGTATCGACCCGTCACGATACCAAACAGCCGAGCTTTTCCGCGCTCAAGAGGCGGAAAAAGCAAGACGAAAATAGAACGTCGAATCTCTTTTCAAAATGATTTGAACATGACTTACTGCATAAGCTGCGATCAGAAAAGCCGCGTTCACTCGTTTGTTGCTCTCCATTGTTGTGTAGTGAATGAT
Source organism: Leuctra nigra (assembly GCA_934045905.1). NCBI lineage: Eukaryota > Metazoa > Arthropoda > Insecta > Plecoptera > Leuctridae > Leuctra > Leuctra nigra. Next base: position 25,415,407 of record OW203763.1, on the reverse strand, counting down.
TTTCTTGTGGGCAAGCTGGTAGGACTGAAAGAGAGAGAGAGAAATGGAGTATTAATAATTATATTTAATAAGAAGATTATAAATTGACGGTGTGGAGTAATTTCCAGAAGCACTGATTTTGACCTGACGCTATCACACTGGATAAGGTATTTATAGAGTAGGCACAGTATCCAAACAGACATAAGGAAATATTTTAGTCGACATGTATGATTCTTTAACATAAATTAAGAAGAATCTTGTCATTTTTGTAAGAGGATCAAATAGCTACGTTATGGTTCTATAAATAGAATGAAAACACCAAGATGCAGTGGAAATTCGGGCACTTCCTTTTTAATTTGTATATAAAATATAAAAAGAAGAAACCTGTCTCGCTATTTTATAAAGGGTTGAGGAATAGCATAAGCTCTAGTTCTATAAATAGATCGAAAATTCCAAGATGCAATGAAAAGTCAGACAAACATTTATTTCTTGATCGCCTAATTTTTAATTTCTTGTCCAACTCTTGGCATTTGTTGCGTATCAACGTGTGCCATAGCCCTATAATTGATATCCCTTTTCCTAATTCCTGTGCTTCCAATTCCATTAACTCAATATTTTTAAACGTCTCTCTAATCCTCTCCACTTGCCAACTCTCTTACGATCACAAACTTCTTCATTCCTTTTTTTTAAATTCTATTTCAAAGGCGTTTTAATTGAAAACATCTTTCATCTTGCAAAATACGTAGCAGGCAGGCATAGAACCCACGCCCGCAAGATATCTAAGTATCACGTCATCAATTTACGTAGCTCATGTGACCTATTCTTGATGAATAGTAGGTGTGACCTAGGGCTGGGTCTTGTATAAATGTAGGTACACGCGATTAACCGTTAGGGGTGTACAAAGTCTTGCGTTTCGTAGTGAATTATAAATAGATGTTTCTGGATACCCCTGGAGACGACTTCCCACGGCATAATACCTCGATTTGATTTGAGATGCTCAAAGGAAATTTAACTTTCAAGGCTGTGTGTTTCTTTTACGTTCGTGGGTGCTATGGGGCTGGATTTTACGTACGAGTTAGTATTAATTCATTATGGTAGAGGTGGTATAATTATTTATTGAAGTTGTAAATTTATTTAGTACTACCTAATGTTACACCTGTATAGACAATCTATAAAGTTTCAAGTCATGCTAGTGTTTTAATTGTTCAATACATCGTCACAACTTTCTGAAACTGTAGAATGTTTTGAACTAGAAAATAAAGGCGGACTGTGACACCAGTAATTAAATGAGGTCTCTCGGATATCAAACCCGCACCTGTTGGGAGCTGATTTAGCATGCCTCTATAGCACAATGTCACATGCTAGGTGCGTAGGTATAGACAAGTATTAGCGTAGGAGGATTGCAAGGTTCATTCTTAGGTTCATTCAAGTCATTCAATCAAATATTTCGCTTGGTACTTTACTTTTTTACAGAAAATACTGGTCCAATATTCGAGTCCAGTGATAAGTCTGCACTGTTTAAAAGTTAACAAAAAATTTTGACGTACTTTTGTTATGAATTCGTTTGTAAAGGAATGGGCGTTTACATTATAGCTTTGGCCTTGCAAATTCCCACATAAATAAGCGATTCACAAACTGGATGCTGTATACAGTGATTCACTCATAGATAATTGATAAGGTGAAAATGATGGTTGACGGCCGAATGTAATGATCATAAATGGAGTTTACCTGGAGTTTTTTGGTGACTTTTTGGCAATATCTGTACAGCATAGCCAAATTAAGTGGGCCGAAGTCACAGTAGAAATTCTCGTACACAAGTTCATCGTCAATGGAGAAATAATGCGTATTGGCTGTGGATTTGGGCTTAAATCCATTGCCATTTGTACGAAGAGTTACGAAATACAGGCGATCTGAAAGAAATATTTGAATTTTTAATTATTCATTGAAATGTTTAATAATAATAGCCCACATTGTAAAGGTCATATAAAAGCTAGGAATGCGGATTAAATTCAAGGAGTGAGAAATTGAATACTATATGCACTATTACATAGAACCTGATGAACAAGTTCATTTTTTATATAATTTTTTTTTTTTTTTTTAATGTTATAGCGTTATAACGACTAGACCGCTAGGTCATTTCTTGTCTGTGAATGATTAATTAAGAGGGTGATGATGCTCAAGTCAATGGATGAAGGAATAGGATGGGGGTGGAGGGTGGGAAGATGTGATGGGGTCCTAGATAAGTCTTTGTGGTCTATTGATAAGGTGACCTTCCCAACATTTGCTTCGCGATTGAGGTACCTATAGTTAAATTCAGTTAAAAGAGTTTGAACTTTTACAACATAAATTAATCATAGTAAAATCTTCGAATATAGTTGACAACACAACACTTGAAAAAGGAGACAACACTTGTTGACAACACTTGTCGAAATGTTGGGCTATAAAAATTAACTTATGCCACAACTATGTCGGGAAGATTTTATTATGATACATTCAATTGTTTGATTATAGGCAGTACATTGACGGACAGTTTTTTTTTCAGCCACGCCGAAAGAAAAGCACATGTCAACTTCAAATATTATGTCTTGCTGAGTAACCTTGACTGAGGACTAGGAGGTATCGCCAAACAATTCAAGACAAAACAAGACAAGGCAAGAAGACTACACAATTCTCACTGTTGAACTTCAACAATGTTGTTTAGTCCATGGTTTTAAGAATGAAATTGCGCTGTTGTCAGTATTTTGAACTAGTATTTGATAGTATTTTCATTGACAAAAAGGGATGAGGTTGTAGTAAATAGTAAATGCAGTCAACTTACCCACAATATACTCGGAAGCACACACCAAATTTCATTGACTTCTTCCATTGTAGTGATTGATAGTATTTTCATTGACAAAAAGGGATGAGGTTGTAGTAAATAGTAAATGCAGTCAACTTACCCACAATAAACTCGGAAGCACACACCAAATAATCATTGACTTCTTCCATTATAGTGAAGTATTAAAAAGTGATATAATGAAGGTAATACTGGAATTCTTATCAAATCAATCTGAAATAAAATTAGTACACTCTTATAGTATTATATCTAAATACCTAAATAGGTACCTAGGTAAGTAGTAGTACCTATTTGTTCTTCTTAATATAAATAGGTAGCTACACAACCGTTTGGCAACTTAAAGTAATCTGTGATGGTGCCAGTGTATACCTAGATAAAAAGTAAACAATCAGATGTGTCAGTAAACAGCAACTAAATCAATAAGCAATCCCAAATCGAAGAATTACAATGACACAACTCAGAAATCAATCAATTTAATTTACAAGAAAATATAATACAAAACGAACAAGATTTCATTGTGGGAGTGCAAACAAATCTCACGTCACTAAAATATGCACTTCAAAGCATCACTGTTATCCCACTCACTTGGTATAAAGCACGCCAATATAGGAGTTATCACATATATGCGGTGTGAATTACTCTGTCCATACGTCCTTTGATTCATACATCACTCCACAAACAACAGAACTTAGGAAGAACACATCACTAGACAAGTAAAGAAGAGTACCACGATAAGGCAAGATTTTAGTTCAACACCTTGACGAAACGTAATCAACAGTCAAACGCCATGTTTATTTTGAACCGATTCAAACGTATGACAGTTTGATCCAATCAGGAATGAAGAATGGGAATAGTTTGATTTTTGATCGCTACGAGCAGCACTGCATGGATGAAATATTCCTGTTTCTGTACGTAAGCATGGCAACATTGCAACAATGCGGTTGTATTGATAAAATGAAATGACACGGCGGCCGCTTAACTTCCCACTGCCTAGCAACCAAAACTAGAAACGAAACTTACCAAACAGCTTTTAAAACCAATTTTAAAGCGTTCAAAATACAATACAAAAATACTCTCTTTAAAGATATTCTTATTTTAAATTCAATAAATAAATTTGGACAACAATATGTGTCAAAATTATCAGAAATTAATTTTAAATGTATGTAATGCTCGCGACAATGAAGTTATAAGTGGGTGTAACGCGAAATAAAAAAAGTTGTATACAAATTTACAAAGACCGCGAAAATTTGAAGTGCGATCGAAGTTGTATTTTGTAACTATCGAAACTAGTACTATTATCCTTACCGTATACTCTATAAAGAGGGTACGTCTTTCACATTGTTCTAATTACAATTATTTTTTACACTAAACAAATAAAACATTGCAATAATAAGACAACACTGAATGGATGACAACAATAGTATTTTGCCCTGTTGCCGTATTGAACTTAAAACTCAAACACAACAATCGGTTTTGTGTGTACCTACATGACTGTAGTAATGAATTTTAAACTTATCCAGATAAGTATACTAAGTGAAAGTAACACTCCAACAATGATTAAGTAAAACCTTCAAAATAATACGCAAAAAGTAAACTTACAAAAGAAACTGGATCTGAATATTTCAGTTTTGGTTACCAGTGATTCTTCTAGAGCGCACTCCAATGCACTGTTTGAAATTGAGGAATTCTGACCGTTGGTTCCTCCCTCTAGCGAAGTGGAAGAAGGTCTGTTTATATGTTCACAGATGGCGCAACGTGTGATGTTGTGAAGTCTGCTCATTAACTTTGGTTATTAGTTTGTCCGCTAGATGTAATGGCAGTTGCTGATTTGGTTCTAGCTTTATGCCGCTAAAGTGAAAGATGTTTTTGAAATCATAGCCAATCTAAAGGTGAACTAATGCTGTCAGAGTCTTTTACAAATACTTGATTTTAAAAAAACGTTCGTATTAGGTGAGCCTCCCTTATTTTATAATGAAATGATTTGATGATTCAAAGTTTCAAGCCGCCATCAACATAATTTTAGTTTCATTAGGTATTTATAATTTTTTAGAAATATTCGATGTATAAATTTCCGTCCCTCTATAGCCTGAAGAAGTGTCGATGACAGAATATTGAAGGAAATATTTCGTTAATTTTCTGCCTTATGATGGATGTTCATTGTGGATACCCATAGTTCCAATCCCGGCCATAATGGTCAAAATTTCTGACAGTTTCTGACAATTTCTGATTCTGATATGCACAATTACTATTACTGCATTTTGGATTATTTAATCGCATGGCATGCACAAGCTCTGGCTTAGGGGCCTGCAAATTTAAAAATCCAACCAAACTTGTAAACATTTGAAAATAAATAAACTTGAAACTTGAAATTTGATTTTTTTCTAGGTTTCATTGTGAAATTGCTGCAAGAAATACCACCACTGTCTCCTTTCCCGCATCTTTTATACCATATCATCATCATTCATAAGAATGTTAATATAACAGATCAGAGTATTTATTTTATAATAAAATATAAAAGTTACATGTAGGTAGAATAATACCTACAGGTATTTTAAATATATATATATATATATATACACACACACACAGGTAAATCTATTATTTCAGTTCAGGGATGTAGAGAGGATAATTATCATATTTTTGCTTGGTCGGAAATATTTTTTTCCAAAATTAAATAATTTTTATTTAAAAAAATAGAAATGATTGTAGTACCTATACCGGTCAAACAAACTTTTATGAAAATAATAAATTTGAACTTATGGGTTGATAACTAGGAAAACGCTCGATGTAACGCGTTGATAAGCGAGCACTGGTAGCAGCACATCTAACCATGGATTGAATAATCACTTGCAGGGTCGCAGAAGAGTTCAGATTTTCTTCAGAAACTGGAAAGCAAATGTCACTGTATCCAGGAAGTACCTACTACAGAAATTTGCAGTGATAATGGTCAAATAGGTATTTTATAAACTTTCGTAAAACATTTCGTTTATGGTAATGATACCTAAACAACATAAATCCCATTTCCAATGAAACCAATGGACCGATCTTGCTGAAAATCATTATGATTACAGCCAGAATAGTAATACAAGTTTTGTGAAAAAATTGGCCGGATTGATCCGTTACTTCGTTTGGCAGGAGACGCCTAAGGCACAGACGACGACAAACTACAGACAAAAAACAGAGATTCGAGCCATGACCCCCCTTCAAAGTGAAAATTGTCATATTTATGGATGTGTTACGTGATCAAGGAAATCTTCCGCGAAAATTGAGATAATTTCATTATCTTTGCGTCAGAATAATGTTTATTGCGTCTCTCACAGAACGAGTATCAACATTTCGCAAACGGTGGCCTCAAGAGACATCTTTTGGGAATCTACATAATAAAATCAAGTCGATCAGAGACATATTGACCGGACAATATTTGATTAAGTATTCGATTATCTTGGGCAATTCTGACGAACTGGAAGGAAGCTCTATTACACTGATAGCTAAATTTTTGACTTGCTCTCTCCGTGAAAAACCCACAATGAAGAGGAGATTAAAAAATCTATAAAAAAGTTATTATTGAAAATATAGGTACATATACGCACCTACATTGCCTATAGAATGTGGTTCATCGCTTCTATCATAGTCGTCCATCACACCTAATTATTGGCGATTTTCTGTAATTGTAATGAACAAATTCCGGAATTGTTCCATTGAAGAGTTGAGTGGGTTTATGTTTCTTCGTGTTTGCAGCGTATTCATGAAATCAGAAATTCGACATACATAACACATAATGACATAATGTAGAACACTTTTATTAACATAAATCTAACACAGACAATATAACACAGAGTCTTTATTCCTGTATTCCTGTGAGGTAGAAGGGAGAAAGTCTTTTTCTCGTTTTTACGTTGCACACTTTTGACTTTTGGAATGCAAGTGCACGTGTTTGGATTAATCACGATGTCAGTTATATTATTGTATTATCTTACACAATGACTCATGTCACCATTACAAAATTATATGATTGGATGGATGAAGTCAGAAATACTGGTTAATGAGCTCACACCGTTGAGAATCATTCGAAAGAACTTCCGCCCTTTTACCTCTGAGGTATAGATTTTATGTATGTCCTATGTCTTCACATAACAGTATAACAAAATTAATGTATATTTGTAATAATGTAAAATATACTAACTAGCTGACCTGCCCGGCGTTGCTCGTGCCGGAGGGTGGGGGTGTATTTGAGAGTTAACAATTCGGGAGATGTTTGTTTCGTATAAGTTTTATACATCTGAAAATGTGAAAAAGTGAAATTATCTCTCGTACATTCTGCCTTTAAGCTAAATTTCTTCGATTAGCTGTGGTTTGGGGGGGGGGGGGGGGTGAGTAGCCTGAAGTGTGGGCAGGTTGACGAAGTACACGTGTGAAAATTTTTATTGAGGTCGGTCAATGGTGTAGGAGCATATGGCCGAAAGTGTCAATTTATTTTTTCAAATGGGGTGGTTTTTTTCAATAAGGGGTGGTTTGGGGGAGGGGGTAAGTACCCTAAGATGTGCGGCTCAGTCAGAATCCCCATACCAAATTTGGTTGAGATCGGTCAAAGGGTGTAGAAATGTATGAAGAACATACATACATACATACATACATACATACATACAGACAGACATACAGACATTCTACTTTATAGGTAAAGATAATATTAGAATTAATACAATTGTACTTATTGTAATACGTATTATTTTCCAAAGTTGTTAATAAAATGCATTCATTCATTCATAATGTTTTCTATTTTTTACAAGAAGTGGATCAAAGAATATTTGTTTTTCTACTTGAGTAACTGAGAGACCAGGTTTGATTCCAGACTGAATGATATTATATCAGTTTTCCTCCCAATCAGCTGAGAAGACTGCTTAGAGATGTCATGGCTCCAGCTTCCATCATCCTCAGTAGACACCGTTTCTAGACCATCATTGGCGAGTTATGACAGTGACAAGTTAGACATTATATTTATGTCTATCTAGCCAGTCGAATATCTGAGGTTATTGGAAACATACAGATTTTTACACGGAATTAGGTATTATAATCATCTGGAAGATACGTGATTTTTGATATTATTGTGTATTTTGGTAATTTTTCTGTATTCCTTTTGTGTATGGCAGAAATAAGCTGTTTCAAGTCAATCTATATGTGAATACATTATACTGTTAAACTGTTAACGTAACAAATAAACAGTTATTTGTACAAATGAAGTTGTCTGACATATGAAGAAAAACATAATTTTTTATTAAAATTGGTTATTTTATTAATACATAATTAATAGAGTAATCTATGTGTTAAATGTCAAGTTACAAAACATATCCGGATTCTGCGTCTACATTTGTAAAACTATATTTAAATCCCTCCTACCGCTCCCCCCCCCCCCCTCCGTCACTTTACTAACTTCTATATTATAACCACACTTTTCACCATTTCTTTCAATTATCGTTGTATTAGAGCATAAAATATCATGAACTTTAACATAGTTATACTCCATATTTGTATTGTTTTACTACATATTTTGAGTGAAACTGTGAGTTCGGGAGATGTCGGCCTCCCCCCCCCCTCCCCCCCCCCCCCCCACCCCTCTCACCACAACATCACAAATGCACCACAAATCACACATCAGAATTTCCTGATCAATTGATGTTGGTGCAACGTTCTTCCGGAAATCATAGTTCTTCATTGAATCATCAGGAGATATAAAACAAGGGTCACATAAAATATTCAAAAGTTCATAAAAGAAACGTATCATACAGGTACAAAGAACAGCTCAATTTGGGGACTACTTTTGTAGGTGGAAAGGAATGGATTTACAAAATTAAATCTGTCGATTACTATTCAAATTGTACATGTACCACTTGTATTTTGATAGTTATTGACTTATTGATCTATTAATGAGAGACAAAATATTCATATTGTATAATTTGCAAAATTCCGAACAAATTGTTTCCAATAGGACAAGATGATGAATGTCAGAGGAGATAGTTTAAAAAATGGAATGGGACTTTTCAATAAAAACAAACACATGAAATATTGAAATACTGTGTTTCATTTCTCAATGTAATTAGCAAAATTTAATAAATACACAAAAGCTTATGATTGTGATATCAAAAGTGAAACAAACATAAAACTTCAATGGCAAGATTGAATAATCATAGGTAACAATGTGAGATGTACTACTTTTAGATACAAATCGATATCTTATGTATGAGCATTAAAAGAGTCGAGGTTTCAGTAACTGTCTTTGACAATCTTGATAGTAGTATGATTGTTATTTCCTAAAAGTCATACAAACACAATATGCTCTGCAACATAGAGATTGCAATGGTGATGGTCGACATTAACCTATACCTCTACAGTGTTCTCCTTGCAATGTTCTCAAGAACATTGGTACGGCCAGGCAATATTCTAGCAATATTTCCAGATGGCAGTGGAAACAACAATACACAATCGCGCTCCAGTATTGCGATTGGGTATTATTCAATATAGATAACGATTATCTCTGTTAAGATTAACATTAGCAATATCTTCTTGATACCATAGACCTTACATACAGAAATCATCATAAGATATTCACACACATTTCACACATTTCAGTGCATGTGTGATTGTGTGACTTTTAAGGGATAATGATCATTGCGATCAAAATTTCAAGAATATTAACATTGTCATGGTATTTATAGAGAAAGTTACTGAAACCTCGACTCTTTTAATGCATGCACATACTTATCGATTTTTAACACTACACTCGTCTAATAAAAGATTTACCATCGCACTTCAGCATTGCGATTGTGTAACTTGCAATAGATGATGCTAAATATTCTGTTTTACCAATGGGGTTGTTCACGCAAAACTATTGTAGATGGCGCTGCTGTTCTAATCGTCCGGGAGAGAGCCAATCAAAATGCATCTAGCGGAATGGAAGGTTTTTAAACCTTGGCGGGAGTTTGATTCAGAGATCTTGGATTCAGAGACCAACCAATCAGAGAGAGATACCTCCATTGCCGCTAGCGCTGCGAGTGAGAGCAAATGGCAGTGAACAACCCCATTGGTAATCTTGAATCAATTCTTGATACGCTGAATGTTGAAATAAAAAATACACAATCACGCTTCCGCATTACGATTGTGTAACTTTCAATAGATAACGCTAATTATCTTATGTTATCCTACCTTTTATCTTGAAACCATAGTCTTTACATGTAGAAATTATGATAATAGATAAATACCCATCTTATAAAAGTGACATCTTGCAGCATCTTGCTTGCAGATATCTGAAGAGATGGAGAGTTGGGAAGATGGACATTGATTGACATCCCAATTAGCTGACACAACTCTTAAGTGTTGTAACGAGATTTTCAGATGTCAAAACGCATGACTTTGTGAATGTCAAGTCACGTACTTTTAGCTATGTCAAAACACAAAATACTTTTGAATTGTGTTGTCAAGTTACAAGTTAAGTCGTGTTTTGTATCAACACTGATTCCAATAAATTGCTTTTCTTTGAATTTTGTTTTTTTTAAATGACAATGAATATTTTAATAATTCACGAATTTACATTCAATTAGAAGTCAAGCTAAACAATTAATGCTCCATGAAAGAATTTAGACGGGTTTTTCATTTAACTGACAATCTTTCATTTTAGTAATTATGCAATGTTTTCACGTTCTCAAAGATTCAAGATATAAAAATCGTTTAATTAATTGACTTAATTGGATGTTCAGTCAATCATATTATTCCATTTGGCGTTTTGTACAAACATTTTTATATTTTCACGATTGAAGAGTAATTAGAATATTTCATTATAAAGAAGTGAAAATAGCACTCTTGATAAAACACCTTTTATTATTCTTATTGAATATCGAATCATCTTCAGCGTGGAAATAATGATCTGAAAAAATGGCGTTGTCTTCAGTAATGTTGAGGGTCGTGAGTTCAATTTGTCTGATGACTTGTCTACGCCCAGAATGCAATTGGTTTATCTCCAGTATTTGCAATGTCGAATAAATGAGGGTTGAATTTGACAATTTACAGGAGATCAAAAAACAATCTGCTTTCTTCTTATGGTTCTATCCACGCGTTACAACTTCTGACTTTTCAAGAACTCATCTTCTTGGACTGCTCAAAACTTGGAATGTATTCTAATTGAATACAACTGTTGGTGTGCCTAACTTAAGAACACATTTTAAGTTTCACTTGAAATTCACAAAGAAAATAACACTGTTAGGGCTTTTGACGCGCTAGACTATCAAGTTGTTTACTGTTATTTTCAATAATTATTTTTAAAGGTATCTGATAGATTTCAGAACTTTGAACTATGATGTTATCTCAAGCAATTATGAATAAGACAGCATAATTATTATTTGTGCGATGGTCCTAGCAAGTAAAGTTACCCCTAGTGACGTTACCTCTTGTGACAAAAGTTCCACAATGTGGCATATGAGATTTAACTTTCATACATTATTTATTATATGAAGACATATTATAAATATTTTGAAGCTAGCCAAGTAGCTATAGTTAATTCGTATTTAATTTAAAAAACATGTAAACTTAGAAAAGTAATTTAAAATAAAAACACGAAGAACCGGTTTAGATTCAGGAGGCCTTCTTGATTGAGTTAAAATGGAATGAGTATAAAATTCGTGGATATTGTACAAAAAAGGTTCTATGAAAAAAAAGGTACGTAGAACTTACATTTTGTATAAAATAGCAAAATTAAAATTTGTAGAACTTAGAATCTAAGAAAAAGAAAATTTTAGCTCGTTCTTCGTATTATCCATTTCTTCCAAGCAATTTGTATCTATTTATTTAAATTTCTATATTATGCTGTTACTAACATAATTTCTTATTTGTTCTTTAAACCTTTTGGGGCTTATATAGAATGGGATTAGTACTCGCTCATACTCTACGAAGGCCCGGTTACAGTTACATAATCGACTTTTGCGGACAGATAAGTTCACTTTAATCTCTAGATGGCTGTGCATATTTGGCCACTGTAAGGCTACCAACAAAATTTCTGCTTCTATTTTTAATGGGATATTGTACAACCAGGCAATATTGTGGAATTATTGTGGATGAAATTTGTTCTACATTTTGGAAATAATATAAACTTAAAATGTAAACTTGAACTTGCTTTTAAGAAAAATTTCAATGGAGTAAGGATAATATGAAGTGATGTGCAAAGTGTAAAATATCCGGCCAAATCGGGGCTCGAACCCCGGGAACTCAGCTAAAATGCCGACCTCTCAACATGCTGGTCATTAAAGTATTATGTAACAATGTATTCATATGTTTTTTGTTTTTTTTACAACGCCTAGTTTCTGGAATGCATTAGCAATTTATTGTGAATTTGCTGCACTGTCCTTGAACTAGACAATTAGCGTTTCGGTGAAGCCTTTTGTCATTTGTCTGCTTTCCAAGCTTTGAGCTTTTCTTGCGCTCGACTCACAAAACGTCGATAAAACTGATAAGATTTTTTTGTTAGCTGATCTGAATATGATGCAAGGAATGAATCAAGGATGTGCGTAGTGAATATATCATGGCGAACCGGGGCTCGAACCTGGGAGCTGGTTGCGGGCGAGAGCTCTACCAACTGAGCTACCCGGCAGAGCTCTAATTCGGGTGCTTTTCACTTCTCACATAACGTTCATATAACATTGTCTCTACCCATGGGCGCCGAAAATGGGGGGGGGGCTTCTGGATGTCAGGAAAAAATAAAATTTTTATGTGTTTAACATATAATTGCATTTTATAAACAAACTGCGCCACAAAACGCCTCAAAAGTGATTTTAAAATGCCAAAAACTAAAAAACGCCTTGCGTAGTGAGGTTTTGGGCGATGCTCCACACATTATAAGAGTTAAAAAGTGTGAAAAATTAAAATTAAAGTTGAGTTTGTAAACAAAATAAACCTCAGAACTTCTCAAAATGTATATCAAAAAACCGTTAAACCAAAAACCGTCTTGCGGGGCAAGGTAGGAACTAGGAACGCCTCCCCCCCCCCCCCCCCATTAACCCGTCGCAAATTATTTTCCTTGATTTCCCCTCCCCCCCCCCCCCCCCCCACCTGACAGAAATCCTGCCGGCGCCCATGTCTGTACCATAGAGGTATAACTAGGAAAACGCTCAGTGTAACGCGTTGATGAGCGAGCCTTCGTACTGCATCCGATTTGATATGCGTTTGCAAGTATCAGCTGCTCTACAGGCCTTGGAGCTGAAGAATCAAGAAGGCAGGGATGAAAATTTAGTATACATTTGTCAAATATTTCAAGATTATAGAATAAAATGTCCTTAAAATTACAATAACTTTTGAAAATAACGACAGATTAGTCTTCAAATTGGCAAAAATACCTAAAATTTTGGTCCCAATGATAATGGGAAGTTTTAATAAATTTGAATAATCACAGGAAATATGGTTTTAAATTTTAACCAATGGAAGGATTTGGCTGAAACTTTGTAAGATTGGGGACAATGTTGGTTGCAATGACTTTTGCAAAATTTCAGAAAACACACACACAGAGAAAGTGCCATAAGAGTACCATGGTAACGCTAAAAAATCCGAATACATTAAATATACATTTAAAAATACAAAATATTTCTGATTAGACACTAGGGATTATAGAAAACTTCCAGGGGTATCAGGATGATGTCTAATTCCCGGCCGAGTAGCTGTTTGGTAGAACTCTCACCCGGCAAGTGGGAGGTCTCGGGTTCGATCCCCGGTTCGGCCGGATACTTTTCACTAAGCACATCACTTTATCATAATCAGATCTAAATCCTAGTCAATCAGAAGGATCAAGAATAAACCCTTTCACCAGAATCATATTCTAAATATCAGTTTTATCGACGTTTTCTGACTCAAGCACAAGAAAAGCTCACAATTTAAAAAGCAGACGAATGCCAAAAATCTTAATTGAAACACTAATTACCCTTGTTCAAGGACAGTGCAGCAAATTGTAATAATAAATCGCTAACGCATTCCAGAAACTGGGCGTTGTAAAAAAGGATCATATTCATCGATACGCAAAGTTTACATGATGCACTAACGACCACTATTTCCAACAATATGAGATATTGTTTTGAATTGTGTCAACTATATATGACAATGTGTCCGGTCATTGCTCATCACTCGCTTCAGGAGATGCGAAGTGATTGGACGTAATAAATCTGAGCGAAGAATCAATTCCAAATTATCATCTCTTCATTTGATCTTGATCAAGATGCAGAGCAAATTTGCTGAAGATTTCATCAAGTATAAGCGAATGTGAGTATGAATTACATTATTTAAGGTTTTGGAAACAAGTAGAATCACTGAAATATAATTGAGACTTAGATAGCTGGTCTGATCGGATGAGGAGCTGCATAATCTGCATTACTTATTTATCATGCCATAATCATGCCTAAAATGCAATGGCGTGCAGTGTCTAGTTTCTGATACTAATCTTACACATTAAAAAATAATTGGGTAAACGGTGTAATTTTTGATTAAATCCAGACATGTAAGAAATTGAAAAAAACTTTGAACGGCGCTGCGGTGTAACGCGATGTGCGTTAAAATATGTTAAATAATATTAAACCACCCGAAAACTTGATATGTATTATTACACAGAATGTTGGCGATCAATCTGGGGCACCGATTGGAGTGATTTTGGTGTGGTAATTCAGCTGTCTCTCCAGTTATCTTATGGGGAAGTGAAATGATCGAATTTTTAGATTTCATTTACACTATTAATTTGTTATATAATTATGAATATTTAAGAAAATATATAATAGACCGACGTCAGCTATTTTAAAAGTTTTAAGTACAAATAGCTAAATGATCCACCAACTTCCTATGTTTAATGAATTCGCCTTGAGAATACGATATCTCATGATATCGTATAAAGCACTAAGTCCAGAGTTACAATTTACATCACATTATACAGAGTTTTTATATTAAAATATTATTGAAATTATGGAAAAAGAAAAACTGTAACTTTGCTCCTGAATAATACTGATTTCCACATTTTCCGAATTGCCTTAGAGCAGAGATCATATTGATATTATATCCTGACGTTCTTTCCTGTCAGAATCATACAAGTCGAAAGTTGTGTATGAAAAAACGATAATTAACTTTGATGTAGATTAACATTGATACTGTCATCGTAAATCACATTTAGATACCTTGACTATGATATAAGATATCAATCATTTTCCATTATGGAGATTAACATTGGCAACATTAATCTTGAAACTCTTATGTCTCATCTCTTATGGACTTTTAATTATCATTTATGGAGATTAGCGCAGTCAAGATCTGTTTAGTAAACACGACCGTGCTTAGTAATCTTCAAGCCATAGCACACTAAAAACAATTTAAGATAACTTGCTTCTACAGTGATATCGAGCGTTTGTTACCCTTATTAATAATGACCCCAGATCTATAAAAATATTGTATGTACACTCGACAATTCATAAATCATAAAACGGTATTTGAACGAAACAGATTGGCTGCTGGTCAGGTTCATTGTTCAATCCTTGTTATTATCAATGAAATCAGAGCTCACCTACTAGAGGTAGATGACGAGTAAGTCTTCATCAGAAAACTTCATCAGATGATGCCATCACATTTTTTCAGACAATCCATTTCTTTTAAATACCGTTTTATGAATTGTCGAGTGTACGTTCCCTTATATTCCAAGATGATTGCTGGGATGGTTCCTAATAGGCCACGATAGTCCGCTTATTCTAGCTTAGAGTTTCAGAAAATTACGGCAGAAAATACGGCAAGCGGAAAGTGTATTTTATATTAACCAATCACAAGTCTTGCGCAAGCGGTTTCTGTACTTGTGATTGGTGAATACTAGGAAAACGCTCATTAAAACGCGTTGATAAGCGAGCCTTCGTACTGCATGCGATTTAATATGTGTGTCAAATATGTCCAAAAGGAATTCCGTACCAAACGCACAGAAACATGATATACATTGATCCACTCAAACAACATAAAAGTATCTGTTTTCTATTGAAACTGAAGAATAGCATTCTATTCACTTCGGTACATAAAGCAAATCAGATTCAATTGTGCAGTGGAAAACAATCATTTCGATACTTCATATCTGACAGTTATTAAAACCGTCAATAAAGTACATATGTTCTTGACTGATTGGGCTGAAAATTTGTAAAATAAGAGACAATGTTGGTCTTAACGACCATGCAAAATATGAGCTGGATCAGATTTATCAAAGACCATTGATAGGTCAAACGGTGGTGTTGCTACAGGCCATTTTAAATTAAGCATAAAAATGACAGTAAAATGTCTATTACTCTTGAAGCTCATTACAGATTTGTCAAAAAACACTTATAATGCTGGTACACGTGACCGTGCACAATTGGGTGATGATGGTTCAAACTATTGCAGTTATACCTATTGACACACAGAGTTCCTTTCATCCCCATTGCTAAACAGCATCAACTACACATCAAGTTTCCGATCAAACCAATGGACCGAACTTGCTGAAAATAATTTTGACCACAACCAGAATAGTAATATGAGTTTTGTGAAAAATTGGTCCGATCCGTTACTACGTTTGGCAAGAGACGCCAGATGCACAAATAAAAAAAAATATATAGATTTGAGCCATGTTTCAAGTGGAGACGCTCGCTACGCTCGCTTAATAAATAGCCTCTTTCCGTTTTCCGCGTTAATGTTAACGCCGTTTAACGCTTTTGACGACTGCAGAGGGCCGGGTTCGATACCGCGGACCAAATTTCCGACTGAGGTTATTCTGTGGTTCTCCTCAGTCGGAAGGCAATTGCTGGAAAAGTTCTTCATCAAAAGAACAAAAGGCACTAGGGCCTCCTTCCCACCTTCTAGGGCAGGAGCGACGCCAGGATTTTAGATTCGTGGTGGGGGGGGGGGAGGGGGGGGGGGGGGGTGTTGACCTTTTCAACTTTTTGACAATCATTAGTCTCAGCTAAGGATCAAACGCAACGAAGTATTGCACTTTTGATCTCCCGAGATAATCGTGAAAAACCGGTTCTGTGTTTTAACATAATTAGCACCTACTTAGTAAAAAAGATTGTATGCTATAATTTGCTAAATAATAATTTTACATATACGTATAATAATTAGGTGGAATATGAAGGGTAACTAAGCAAATGAGTGAATACATATGAAATAGTTGCGTTTTGATCCGAAGTATAGTTAGTATAGTAGACCTAGTATAGTAGAGTCAGCGGTCGAGTTCGGACGTGTATTTGTTGTGCTGTCGTGCTCTCAAGTTACAGCGTTCTATCTGTAATTTGATCCCAATTGAAGATGGATAGTGCTATATTGACGGAACATTTGTTAAATAAGTATAACAAATTAAATGTGATCCAGCTTAAAGAAAAACTAGAAAAACATGGACTGAACAAAATTGGTAAGAAGGAAGATCTCATCGAGAGGCTAATGGCCGTTAAAAACAACAAAAGTGAACCTGACCCCGCGAGCAGCAATATGAGTGACGATAACGAAATTAAAGTTAGCAAATCAGTGCGATGTGTTATGGACTATAAAGACGCACTGTTATCTGAAAAAGACAAACGTATCGCTAATCTAGAAGAATTAAATATCCTCTTGCGAGAAAAAGTGAAGAACTTACTCGAGATGTTACGCAAAACCCCCACAGTGGACGAGATGGAAGAAATGGACTTCGCTTCTACGCGGCAAACAGTTAACGACAGTGTCATACACATTCCGACCCCAAAAGAAAAACGTGAAAAACGTGAAGAAATGTACAGAAGAATCGTGGCAACGAAAACAGATAAATTAGTCATAAATAATAAAGAAAAGAAACAAGTGCTAGTCCTGGGTGACTCAATGTTGAGATGTGCTAAAGAATGGTGTGAGGACGAGGGATGCGATGTAAAAGTGTTTCCTGGCATCAGGGTGAAGGAACTCTCGAAGCAGATGATGGCTACAGGTGATCTTCAGGAACCAAAGGTCATCGTCGTCCACGTTGGAACAAACAACGTCTCTAAATCGAGGACGGGAGAGCACCTAATGCTGGAAATTAGGGATCTCGTCCAGGAAGGATCTACTAAATTCCCAAACTCAAAATGGGTTATTGGAGGTATTGTGTACCGGGATGATATATTCAGTAGTACGA
Organism: Leuctra nigra; assembly: GCA_934045905.1. NCBI lineage: Eukaryota > Metazoa > Arthropoda > Insecta > Plecoptera > Leuctridae > Leuctra > Leuctra nigra. The sequence continues at coordinate 25,397,441 of OW203763.1, read as the reverse complement.
TTGATAAGTTAAATGACAGTATTCAGTGGATGTGCTCAGAAATGGGGGCTGAATATTACGATCCAAATTCTAGAATCTCGAAATACCAGGCAGCAAGTGATGGTGTGCATCTAAATTTTGCTGGAGGTCGAGCGCTGGGACAATTAATTATGGAGAAGGTTGATAATCTGTTATCAAAAAACTAAAATTAATATCTTCAGGGGGAACAAATATTAAGGTTGGGACTATCCCGGCCCAATATAATAATAAGAACATTTTAAAATCAAATCCAATTGAAAAGTCCACCGAGAAGCTGTTCAGTCATGATAAATTAGTAAACAGAGATACGGACACACAAAACATGTATTTAAAGATTAGTCATCAGAATGTACGAAGCCTGAGAGCTAAAATTAATCAGCTTTCAATCTTATTTGAAGATGATGACGATCAAACTAGCGATTATGACATTATTACCTTCACAGAGCACTGGCTAAGTGAAGATGAGGCTAATATGATACAATTGCATAATTACAGTATGATTGACTCTTATTCTAGAACTTGTCATATGGGAGGGGGGACGATTATATATGTTCGAAATAACCATAAAGCGCTGAAAAGAGGGGAATTCCAGCATTTGTATTCTGAAAAGCATTTTGAGTGCTCAATTGTGGAACTAAACGAATTAAATAATGTAGGCTGTGAACATATTATCATTATAACGTTGTACAGAGCCCCGACAGGAGTATTTGACATTTTTCTTGATGGATTATCGAAAATACTGGATGTTATTAGCAATGAAAAAAAGCATATTATTATCACCGGGGACTTTAATATAGATTTTGTTAAAGAGTCAAAAGAACTGAATGACCTTGCCACTGTAATTAATTCATATAACATTGAAGCACTGATAACCGCCCCAACCCGAGTGACGAATACTACGGCATCGGTCATTGATAACATTCTGACAACTATAGACAAGCGTATAATAACAACTCACGTGACTGAAAATGGTATTTCGGACCATACTCAACAGATTGCGAAGATTGAAATCCTTACATTTCTCAAATCCTTCAAACAAAAAAGAGTCGCCTCACCAATAGTATGGTATAGACCAATAAACAAAAGCAATATTGATTTATTTAGAAGTAGGCTACAAATGGAATTGTGGGAAAATATCAATGAAGAAAATAGTGTAAATCAAAACTTTCAGCTTTTCATGAATATTTACCTTGAACACTATAACATAGCATTCCCTTTAGTAAAAAAGAAGCAACAAATAAATCAACGACTACATAACAATGGTTGGGTAACAGAAAATATTCGAGCAGAAAGTCGCCTCCTAAAGCTTATGTTTAATGAAGCAAGAGATTATAAATGTAAACTAAAAATGGATAAATATAAAGCAATGAAACGACTGCACCGCAAAAACATTAAAGACGCTAAGATACTGTATAATAAAAAGACCGTAGAACATGCAGCTAATAAACCAAAGATGATTTGGGACATTGTTAAACGAGAAGCTGGCACTAAAAACCAGGAACTAAAAAAAGAAAATCTAGAGATTATTATCAATAAGAATCTGATACAAAACCCAGTGACGATTGCTAATATTTTCAATAATTTTTATTTAAATGTCGCTAAAGAAATAAACATGAATAACAATGTAAATGAATTGGAGCAATCAGAACTTATTGAGAATATAGAATTCATACCAGATTGCATAGAACTCTCACCTACAACGAGTAAAGAAGTGATAGACATTACAATGAAACTTAAGAATTCAAATGCTGTAGGGATAGATGGAATTACAGTGCGAGTAATTAAGCAAACTATTCATGTGATAGCTCACGTACTGACAGCACTGATTAATCAATGTTTTAAAGATGGTATTTTCCCAAATTATCTCAAGACAGCTATAGTAAAACCAATATTTAAAAACAAGGGCGATAGGACTGACGTGGCCAATCACCGACCTATTTCTTTGCTAACTATATTTTCCAAGATCTATGAAAATCTGATTAAAGACAGACTCATAACATTTATAGATTCAAATAACATTTTAGCCAATAACCAATTCGGATTTAGGCCCCACATGTCAACAACGGATGCGATTAATGACAGTATTTCTTACATATTGCAGTCCATGGACAAAAGTAAGTGCACACTTGGGCTGTATTGTGATCTTCAGAAAGCTTTTGATTGCCTTGACCACCATCTGCTTGCAAAAAAGCTAGATCGAATGGGAATAAGAAACACTGCATTTAAGTTAATTATGTCTTACCTAGAGAATAGAAACCAGATAGTTGAAATTACACATGCATCAGAAGATGGCACAAGGCGTAAGTTCCAGTCCAATAAGGGTACAATAACATCAGGAATTCCACAAGGTTCGGTCCTGGGACCATTAATTTTCAATCTTTATATTAACGATTTAGGGAGTGAACACTCAAACGTCAAAATAACTAAGTTCGCGGATGACACTACAATAGTAGCTGTGGGAAATGATATTCTGGAAGCAGAACTAAATTTGAATATGACTCTAAGAAATGTAAATAAATGGTTTGAAATAAATAAGTTAGCTCTGAATAACTCAAAAACTCAACTAATATCGTTTCGGAATGCACACAACACGAGAATAAATGCGGATGTTCCAAAAATTTCAAATGGCTCTGTAGATATTAATGTTATAAATTCAACTCGATTCCTAGGCGTTCAAATAGACAAGAATCTAAATTGGCATGACCATATCAACAACCTGAAGCCGAAACTGACGAGAGCATGTTATGCATTAAGAATATTAAGAAGCAATTTTGATATACACATGATGAAAACTATATATCTTGGATTTTTTGAACCTCTAATCAGGTACGGTATTTCATTCTGGGGGGGAGTATACTATGCTAATAAAGTGTTTGCGGTCCAAAAATCAGCAATACGCATTATTCATAAAAAGTGGAGGCGATTTTCATGCCGAGAACTATTTAAAGATTTTAAAATACTAACAATGCCAAGCTTATATATCTATGAAATTTTAATCCAAACCAGGAAACACGTCCACCTGTTTGATACGCCGGTGGACGTACATCGTTATAATGTAAGAAACCAAAACAAACTTCGCAGCCTTCAACATAAAACAACCCTGTATGAGCAGGATCTATCATATAAAGGAGTCAATCTATATAATCACTTACCAAACTGTATCAAAAATTTAGAAAGTGAGTTAATGTTCAAATCAAAATTAAAATTATTTCTTGTTAGCGGAGGTTTTTATTCTAGTGACGAATATTTAAATGCATGTAAAACCCATGTGTGTGACCAGCAGCCAGACGTTGAAAAATGATTTTATTGTGTACTTGTATTATTTAAATGCAGACATCTTTGTTTATATCATATTATTAAATTATTTTTATTTTGAATTTGTAGAATGTATGACGGGTATTTCTGTATAATACTTACTACCTACCTATTTTATGTAAACATTGACTTGACATATACATTGTTTCTAGTACATTTATGTAATTTTACAATGTCCTTTGTCGAAATAAATAAATAAAATAAAATAAATAAACAGATCTACTTGTTAAGTGATTTTTTTTTTTTTTATTTTTTTTTTAGAAGATGCTATTATTTTTCATATTATTTAAACATGTGAATAATGAAACGATCGGAAGCATTTTTACAAATGCTGAACAAGAGTGATTGAATAACTCGAGCGAAATCTAAGCCACCCCATCGGCTAAAAAGAAAAGAAGTTGCGTTTGTCTCCGAAGTGAAATATCAATCGTAATATTTGAATAAGAATGTAATTTTTTGCATTTTTTTTTGCAAATTTTGCAAATTTTTGCAATTTTTTTTTTGAAACAAGCTTGCTTTGAACTCAAAATCGAATTTTTTGAAATAGTGGAGTTTTGATCCTATAAGATCCTTATGTACGCATTATGAAAGTTACTTTACTGCAGATCTTCCTACGGGTCCAATTTTTTTTTTGGCTTAACGTCGCACTGTTCTGCAGCGAGGCTAATGGCGACGGATGAATGATTATGATGATGATTGGGAGATGATGGTGAAGAGTAGTTAAGGATGGAAGGTGGGAAGGAGGCGGTCGTGGCCTATTAGTAGGGTACCTTCCCAGCATTTTCCTGTCGACTGAGGGAAAACCACGAAAAACCCCAGTCAGGAAGGACGGCCGCGGGAATCGAACCCGGGCCTCCGGAATACAAGTTCAGAGCGTTATACCACTCACCCAACCTGTTCCGATGGGCACAATATTGAAGTGCATTCTACGTTTTATACACTTACACTAACAATGAGCTATTTTGTCAAAATAAGTGACTTCGGTCAAATCGCGCTTGATTACGAATAAAAAATTCGGCAAAGCAAAATCGAGAAAATAGACATCGGGCCTTCTACCTCTGAGCTACAGAATTATTTATCTGATCGTCATTATAGAGTTTCAACCCCAATACAAAGAGAACAAACATAGTGTTGAGTGTTAACATGTACTTTAGATACCTACTAAGTTAGCAATTTAAAAAAAAAATAATAATTAATGAAATTGAAATGCAACTCTCCGTTGCTGCTCAGTCTATTTTTATACCGGAGAGTTGTAATGAAATATGAACAACGTTCTCCAGTATACATCATTTACATACCAGAATGGCTTACTGTATTATGTTACTCGAATTAATTGTTTTTAATTACGTGAGCTATTTCAAGATGTATTGGAAGTAATGATGAAGGATGGGAAGAAGGCCACTACCATCAATCCTTCTTGGGGTTGATTTTAGAATTTTAAAGGAAATAACGGTGATGGATCCAGGCTAATTTATGAGGGGGGGGGGTAATGTTCTAAACAGCATTGTCTGAAGTAGGATGACCAATAATTTGGTAAAATTCGGTACAATACATTGAAGTTATTGAATGCTGGGCCAGATGAACCATGTAACCAACACTTTTTCGAAATAGTTTTTTTGTGGAATAACCATGTACATGTCTAGCTCTTTCCACTGCCACCTAAAGTTCATTTTTTTCACTTTTGGCATTATATAAATTGATCATGAATGTTGGCTGCCGTGGAAGAACCATAAATGTGTGCCCACGGGTGGACTGCATTGTGTCCCCAAAACTATTCAATCATTTAAATAAAAGCAAGAAAACAAAGCTGGAATTAGCTAAGTGGAAGGATAATCAACGAAAGTATTTGAGGAACTTGGAGGAAAAGTATAAAAACCGAAAGGGTACTGAAATATTACCCTTTCCAAATAAATAAGTTTTTGTTATACATTTTATGCGCAGGTTCCCATTTATTGAATTAAACCTATATATAAACATCCATAAATCTTCCAAACTAAGTAACTGTGATAATATGGCATTGAAATAGTTTTGTGCTGATTACTCAAAATAATGAAATTGTTGGTGGTTCTTTCGGCCCGGCATTCAATTCTATCTGGAAAATATACGATATATATCAAAATTTCATAATTTATGCTTTATAATTATTTGTAATCGTAGTATCATTGAGAACGTACCTTAACTATATTCACTGCAGCAAGTTGGCTCAGGCGTTAACGCCGTTGATTTTCTCCTCGAGACCCGGCTTCGACTCCTGCGTCTGACATTCCTGATTGAAGCTTCATCGTGGTGTCGCTCAGTCGATATCCAAGCACATGCGGCGGAGGATCCCTTCTCTCATAGGCCACGACCGCTTTTGTCCTGCATCTTCATCATAATCATTCACATAAGCGATATGATCTTGTTGAGTAAATTTTGTTTCTTGATACCAACATTTTCAACAAAACACGAGTTGAAAGGTATTTTTTTTCTATATACAGGTTTCTTGTACAGTGTTCATTTTTTAGTTGTTAGATGGTTTTAATTATTTGTTATGTTGATAATATTGTTGCATAGTTTGATCGCTTTTGTTTATTAATATTATTGATTTCCCCACAATTGACAAGTAATTGACATCTCCAAAATCTTTTTATCATCAAATAGGGACAAATAAAAAACTCGAAACTTGAACTTACTTTTTTGCTTGTGGGGTAGTTTGTAGTAAATAAAAGTAAATTTTAAAAAGTATTGAAATTAAATTTTTCAGAATTAATTCTATTGATTTGATTGATTGATTTTTTGATTGATTCTACAATCTATATTTAGAATTTGAGAAGTAACATTTTTCAATCTATTCATCCGTACTTACCTAGAAAGCTATCAATAAAAATGTACGTGTTATTGTTTGTATCTGCATTGAAATGATATAGCGGAAGATTTGAGGTAATGATTGAGGAGTTGAACACTGAAGCAACAATCATTCCATCGTTTCCACCTTCTGATCGCCAATCGCCACCTTGCCACTACCATCATCGCGTTCAGTCCAGATACCCGCTCGCCATTCGCCACTGCATGCAAATATAAACCTAATTGAAATCCACTGTGCATTGATTAGTGACCCCTTCTCTTTCTCTTTTTCTTTCTCACTACCATGTCTCTCTCGATCTCTCTCTCTCGCTCCTGCATTTCATTTGACAAGGAAGTCAAACAAGAGCCGGTCCGAACAACAAAACTTGTTTTAGTATAATGTTTCGGTCTTCGATGTTGGTTGTGAGAGTAGACCCAGACAGAATTTTACTTGCCAGCTGCATGGAAATCCATTGTCCATCTCTATTCTATATCAACACATGTGCATTGCAACATACGCAAACACAATATCGTAAGCTATTGGCTTTCGGTATATATTCTACAGGTAGGCCTTTTTATTGGGTAGGTTTCTGTCTGGCTCTGGAGTTCACAATAACAACATATCTCTCCGCGACGAAAAGTAAACCCCGCGGCAAGTTTCTCACTGTTCTGCGCCGTACTGCTATTATCGAACCACTCGTCTTCGTCTCCTAAGAATATTTCGCGCTAGTACCTACACAGAATCAGAATTCATTTCATAATTCTCATTCTTCTTAAATACTTGTCTCTTCGTTCCGTAGCGGTGTCAAATTTTTGGCGGCTATTGAAAAAGTAGAACGTCCGCGCGCGCGGGGCGCAAGGATATTATTTTTATTTATTCGAACTGAGTATTGTGCGGCAAAGTCTTGGCAGTATAACAACTTACCGGGGGGGCCTACCGTTCGAAAACCGCCAACTTGAAATCGGACGCACATGGAAGATAATATGGGTGAGTAACACATTTTGTTTTCGACTCAATTTATCTTATGTCTTCGAAGTTGTCATTTCGTTTTGACAGTCACTTTTCGAGTCACGTGGGTAAAGCTAACATTCTCGCTTAGACCCCTCCTACCTCTCTACATGTTATGACGAGGAAATAAGAGATAAAATGAGGGGGAATATTTGAATGCTCGAGGCCTAACAACAGCTGATTCATTCTATTCGCCGCTGTCTTCTGTTATGTGCGAGTTGAGGTGTAGACAGTTTTACTACGGGCCGGTGAGAGACGGGTCACAAAAGTCGGTAGTTTCTCGCTAGACACAAGAGACCAGACACACGTGAGTGTCAAGTAACAGTTGACAAGTGCATCGTCGCGTAGTTACCCACGTGGTTATCAGAGAAGGTGTTGCGAGTTTCATGACATTGACCACGTGTGCATACAGAACTCAGATCACAAGGCAGTCCGAGTGAAGAAACTTCGCAAATTCATATTTAGGTTCGTTAATTTTTATTACTTAATTATACTCAGTGTAACGTTCTAATTTGGCTAACGTAATAAAATATTTATCTTTATATCTTAAATTATTACGTACCCTGTTTAACAATTGACCTGGGTTCGATTCCGAGTCACATCGAGTTTTCGTCTGGGCGGAGATTTTTGTCTGTTTTGCGCAGATGCATTGCGGAACGCTCGGGTCGGTCACATTGGCGAAGAAGTGGCTGCTAGTGCTAGATTGTGTTGCAGTTTTGTCTTCAAGCGACCAGTTTGTTAGTTAGACTGGTTGTTCCAGTTTTTCGTTAAATATGCGCCCGGCCCCGAGGTCCTACATGCCATAGCATTTGCCATTTTAGTTCTAGCCCTACTTACAAAATGTACTGCACTTTTTACATGTGAATCGAGACTGGATGTTATGCAATGACGTTAATCAACATTGTTAAATGATTGGATTTGAAATCTAAATAGTGAGATGTATTTTTAGAGCTAGACTGTAATTGAATATGCATGTAGCAATTCTGTTCCTGAGACTGAGGTGAAGAGTCAAGGTATATGGACAAAAGTATTAAGAAGAGAATAAAACGAGTTGAAACGATACCCCCTTCGTGTAGAGAAATGATATCAGAGGTAAACAAGAACTCGAGGCTTGTGTATCGGCGATTGCCGCGTCATTTTCTGTAAGGAAGTCGGCTCTATATTTCTGGATGTAATACTATTAACTTATCGTAGCTCAAATTGAAGCAAGGTCGCAACAGTTGTCATATAATGTGACAAACCTGATAGCTTTGGTACTTATTTTGTTGACATTAGGCGGAGAAAAGCATTTCGGCTATTGTTTTAAAACGTGAGTAATATAAGGCGTTGCTTTTTTACTCTCTCTGTGTACTTCGTAATCTTGATTAGTTGTGCTAATTACTAATCGTCTATAGCGAAGATTTCATCAACAAGTAATTACCAAACAACCCCCCTCCTCCGCCGCCTCCTCCTAGCCCGACCACCCCCCGGCTGTTGTGTACTACTGTCAACGGGAAGACTGGAAGACTCCGAACACAACGAGATTTATCCCAGTCTTCCCTCTTCCCCAATCCCCCTTCCCTGATGACCAACTAACTCAGCACGGCGAGATGACACGGAGTTTTCCATTTCCCAATTCAACCTCATTTTCAACTTTCTTCCTTTTCTGCTATACGGAACAACGTAAAAGGAAATGCGCTGATCTGGCCATATTTCAAATTGAAATCACAATTTCCTATATCTTTCTATAACGCGGAGTTTGAAAACGTTCATTTGTTGTTTTCATTGATAATTAACATGGAAAGCTTTTAAAACATCTCTTCGGCTGAAATCAAGCTTTACGGTTGTATATTTGCATCTAGCGCTTATCTAAGTACCATCCCTTTCCCGTTTGCTTTTGCATATACCCATGGAATCCTATTATTAAAATATACCGATGGTTTATTCCTTCTTCGTAGTAAATAGCCTCTGCTCATCTCGACTAGTGTAGGTATTAGCGGGACATGTCTTTGCATGGATAACTCTCCTCATGGAGGGTAGGAAAATTTCGTCCCCCTCCTCATCCCCCGGACTTGTGTACGGGTAGTAGAGGATTATCAACACTATGTGTATATCTATTCTCGCCCGGGTTTGCTGTGCTTTCCAAACAAATAGAATGCTTTATACTGATAAAGGAGCTTGCAGAGCTATTAAAATGGATCAATACATTCTATCTTCTTATTTGGAAAGTGTTATTCGAACGTGTTTTTGCACAAACAAAAGTGATTTTATGTTATTCTCAACAATAACAATCGTAAGCATCTCTCTTTAGTAGAAAACATCTTCCAAGATATCTCCAAGAAAGTTCGTCTTCTTGGTCGTTGGTCCAGCTATTTTATTGTCCACAAAACAATTTTAATTTTTAGTACTTTTTGGAGGACTTGGCTTTTGGTCCTCTTTTTTTATCAAATGTTTTATTCACATTGTCAATACAGAGTTAATAATAAATAATAGTGTTTGTAAATAAACGAATACATTGAGAAAAAAAGCTCTTTAACTTCCAGTCATAAAAATGATAAATTAACACGAATATTTCTATCAATTAATGAAGTTATATAATCAAATAAATTTTCGGAAAAAGTGAAAAGAAAACCGAAATACTTAGCTTTTGGTCCTCAAAACCGTTGTGCCGTGGTCGTTTGTTTCATTTTCTCTCGATTTTCTCTCTCTATCTCTCTAAAATGCAATGTACCTTCTCGCCCACTGACTGATTCGCAGAGTGACTTGTTTACTTATCGTGCCTGTTGTCTCTTGGACTAAATAAACCCACCTCTGGTTGGGTTCTAGTACTTGTAACTTGATTAGTGTGTGGATATTTTCTTTCTCTACACATAGTGCGACTGGCTTTGGCCCATGCTCTGTGGACCCAAACTACCAAAACCTTCGCTAGCAAATGAGAAGCGAAGACGCGTTCATGCAAACGCAGAGAGTTGTTTATTTACAAAGCATCTATCCGTCCCAAGATTATATTAACACTGTGTTCAAACGTCAACAGTTTGTTTGTTTTTCCGATCTGATCATTTCTATAGTTATAACACAATCCATGCTAGAACTACAATCATATGACAAAATTTCTACTAACAATTGTGAGTTTTTAAAAATGCTTCGTTGACGCATGCAATTGGAGATAATTTTTTTTACCAATTCACAAACATGCTTGTTAACTGCAGTGAAAGGTGAATTAGTTTTAAATATAATTAGCTGCATATTATTATGCATGATAGAGAGATATCCATGCTTTGCTTAATCTGGTTTTATCGTTATGCTAAAATAAATTCCACAACGAAATATTCCGGCCGTTATGTGAGAATACCAAGACGAATATGACATTACATTAGTGAAAATAAATAGATAATAATCACAAAGTAAATATAAACAATGCTAATGAGAAATCTGGTATATTTATAAATTGTGTTTGCCTACTTACAAAAGTCCTGGGAAGGAAAAGCAAACACGCAAAATTTTCGCGAAGCTCTTTGAAATAATTTACTTTTATGGTAATAGCAAGCAGTAGGTATAGTATACACAAAGTGTAATGTTTTTTTAGTGAGTCTCAGGGATAAGCAAATGCCAAAGTTCATTTCTTTCAACTGTCGAGAGAAGTCAACTTAAAGACTAATTTTAATATAAGTTAGAAACAATCATAGTTGTCTACTCCAACTTCATTTGTTAAATTGTTCCTCATATCCATTAATTCCAAACATAACAGTTTCCCCTTCAAATATCTCATTCTTTATACTTACCAACACCTCAGTTAACCATTTATCTATCATTGCTTTTCGTATTTAGATACCCAAGTTGCTGTAATTGTGTGTTTTCTACACTTTGCATGTCAAACTATAGTGAAGGAACTATTTCTTGGAGCTGAAGAGAAGAGAAGGGTGCGACAAGGATAGGGAGATAGAGGGTGGTAGGGCGATATCACCTCATGTTAAAATCAACTGTTAACGAAAAACATCCCCCCGGTGCGGTCTAGGGCATTCACCACCTATATTTGGAAATCGTTTTAATGTGATCAAGTCATTTGAACAGTTGCTTACGATTCCTGTAGGTATAACAGCTAACCAAGCCATCACAACACGCAGAGTTCAACATCTTTTATTACTTGCCATGACGATTGGTTCCACTTAATGCCAGTTTATATATTCCTATAAAATGAAAATAGAACAGTGCCAAAATGGTAAAAGAATTGTGGTCAGCAGTAAGTTTTAATTTGGTGAAATAATTAATTTCACCAATACCAATTTAATTTGAGGTATAAAATTGATGAAGGTTTTGTGTGGCACGTCGAGGAAACTGAACAATAACGTCCTAGATGCTACTCTTGGAGTTCTGTTTATGTCACACTCGTAAATTATTATTTTACTACTTCAAATAGTTAGTACCATTTGACAGGATCATGTAGCTATTAGTTGATTCTTAATTTTAGAACACAAACTTAAAATCTCACATGAGGAAAAAATTGCGAATTAGAGTGCCCTCAAAATTTGACCTTATCTTACCGATAACCATCAAGCTTCTTAATTGGAAATTAAGCCAGGTCCTAAACTTTTAATTCAAGAGCTAAAATATATTATCTTATGCTTAATCTGTAGAAATTCTTCTTTATTTGGCTATTAAATGGAATATTATAAATACTTAGGTAGTTAAATCCTATTAAAATGGAGTCAATAATAAAGCGTAACATGCGTATAGCGTAATATGCGAAAAGTATGCAGATTATTGCTAATCGCGCTAAGTAATTACAATAAAGTCATATCATTGGCGCATTGAACGTAGAAGCACTTTTAATTGGCTTGATAAACTTTACAGGCCTACATTTTTGTGCACGCACTAATTTATTGTTTGAACCATGCTGACTTTATGAGCCTTATATCCGCTTGCATATCATTTTTTTCAATTATTTAGGAACTTGTTTTGCGAATTATGTTTAAGAATTGCACTTCCCTATTTTTTATAATCAATAGAACAACAACACACTTCACATTTTATGTTCGTAACATTTTATTTTTGATTAAAAATAAGAATTCCTGAAAACATCCTCATCTTTGTCTTTATCAACATCGTTGTCTTCAAGCAACAACACGGCAAAAGTCATCAAAATAACGAGTTCTCATATACAATCCATTTCCGCATATCCAGTAATATAGCAAATAATATCCAGTAATACTATTCGAATAAACCAGAACTTGTTCTCGTTTGTGCCTTTCACCAAATTTGTTATTTTTATTTTAAACATAACATTGATTAAAGGTCACTTGAATATTATGGACAATATCATAGCAAAAAAAAATCATACTTGTTCAGATCGTCCATCTAAAAGAATCGCCTTAAATTACATTATATTTTCTTGGATAAAAAACGAGCATTTCTTGCTGCTTCATGATGCATGCCTCTGACGTACGACAATCATTTTAGTTCACGATGGTTCCTTTACGGAAGGGCAATCGAAAGATCATTCCTATACAACTTCAGGGAATTTAAAGCTATATAATAGTAGAAGTTACATTTCCTTTTTTTACAATCGGGAAGAGAAGGGCAGTAGATATTGTATATTTTATACGAGTAGCATCTCCAATAGTTTTCCCCCGAAAAGCGGGTGCAATAGACCAAAGCGCTATGATGTGCATTGACCGTAGAGATTTGTCATTGGACCAATACATTCTAAAACACTTGCAGAGAAGTAACAATGTATCAGATTGATGACATTGCTCTCACAGTTCACGTCTTATTCCTTTAAACAATAGTGAGAACACGATTTATTCGTTCGTTTAGCGATAATTTTTATCACCTGATTACAATCAACACATGAATAGAAGAATGCGATTTTATTAAGATTTCAATTACCTGTCGGCTGTTTCTTCAAAAATGAAGGTATATGCATTTGTATGTGGACTTAATAACTTTATCTGAGAGGCAGAAGGGCGGAAGTCCATTTTCTCGTTTTTGCGTTTCACACTTTTGGAATAATGCAATCGCTCTATCAATTGCCATTTGACTGATGTTAACAAATATTGAAGAATTTGTTACACATGGCTGATGCCACTATTACAAATATGATGGAATGAATCCAGAATTACTGGTTTAGCTCAGCTCCAGAATTATTGAATTGCACTTCCGCCCTTATACCTCTGAGCAACAGATTAGTATTATAAGTAACTATGCTAAGCCGTGGTTGGACAAAGAACTAATTACCAAATTATACATAGTAATTCGCACGGAAAATAGTCGATATTAAAACGTAATAAATTATTTTAATCTCATTTATTACATTTCCGTTACAATTTTTTTTCATATCAAGTTTAATGTAGGTATATATGAATAACAGTAAATATCTTTTAAATAATTAGGAAGTATATCGTTATGAGTGTTAAAAACATATTTAATATACACGAAATATTAGTCACGGGCGTTCTCATCATTAACTTCCCAATTAGCGGAGTTGTCTGCATTTGATTTCAAGGAGAGCTGATTGTATATGTCTTTCTCTATCACCCCATTATTGGAACTGTCAACACTTGGTATTGTTTTTCCAAATAATGTGTTATTTGTCTGTTTGTCGAATAGTGACGCGTATTTGTTCAAATATATTGATTCTTCATCGCCAGAGACGAGTCGACCTTAAAATTTCAATGCCTCTATGTTAGTGACATTGGCATTGTCAAGTATTTAGATAGGTTCCTTGTTATCTTTGAGGATATTTTTACTTTTGGAATATTTCGTTTTGTTTAAAACTGTTTTTGTATGTTTGCCTCTCAGCACTCAGTGTAGTTCTACAGTTTTATTAGATTTTTAAGTTGCTAGTATGATCTGTCATAATGTCTTAGATCTACATAATTTGTTATTGATAATTGATATTCATGCCATCAAATAAAATGTCTGGTTTTTGAAAATTCCCGATGTTATCCTATCGGATATAAGTAAAATTCTTAATTTTTAGTCTATAGGATCTACCTATTATTTTGTGTGTGTATCTTAAGATCAGTACAAAGTGATTTTCTAGTAGATACACATGAATATACATTTAGGAAAAATTGGAAAATAATATTATTGTGTAGGTACTTTTTTGAAAGTTAAACTCGAACATGAATTATTTTTAACGTCCTGTGTTAAATTATTCTTCATCAATATTGAAAACTCATTATATTAAGTAAACAGTCGCAACATATAGAACAATATAGGTCGGGGGGGGGGGGGGGGGGGGGGTATATTTAAATAGCATTGAAATTATGGAAAAGTAAAAAAATGCCGTAATTGATATGCTATTTTTAAATTCATGTACTATTTGATTTTAAACGAGTATTTAGAAAATTATTTGTTAATTTTTCCAAGTTTACCTATATTTTTTTGGATCTGAGTAAAACTAATAATTTCTAATAAAATTAATTTGTTAAGCAGCGAAACGAGCGTCTCCCTTGGACACTTTTGGCTCTTATCGCGCTTTAGCTTCACATTTTGTTTACTCTCTGTGGGTCCAAAACAAATCCGACCGTTCCTAATCGAAATTAAATTTACAAAATCCTCTAAATAGTGAACTATAGTGAAAATTACTTGTGTGACCGATCAAGTTGACATTGTGCATGGTTAGTCCAAAATTTAGTATAGGTAACTCTTTTTAAATTTTTAGATTAATTGACGAATTGCTATTTCCAGTTAATTTTTAAATTTTTTCATTGTTCTATCGATGAACAAATTGTATCGATATTACTTCGATATGGCACAATTATCTGTTAAAAATAATTTTGATTTTGACTCCTGATGTCAGGGAATAGACAGATAATATAACAATTATTCACCCCAAATAAAAACACGTAATTTATTTACAGAATTTAAGTAACACTATACATATTTTCTCTCTAAAAAAATCTGTCGGCTTCAACTTTAATTGCTTCACTTTTGCTAGTCGGCCTAGAACCTGCAACTGTTTTTTGCATAAATTTAAAAACAATTTAACTTTTGTTAAATAAATTCGTTACATGAGGAATGAAAAAAAATCACAGATTTATAAAAACCCTTGGGTTCAATTCTCAAATCTATTTTCCGCTATCACAATCACACTTTGCTTGCTAAATACAATCATCTTGAATCTAGGAAGTAAAAAAATCTATTTTTGTTGGCCATAACAGATGCCGAAACATTTCTTCTTTTTTTTCTCTCATCCCATTGAAGTTTGTGACACTCCTGCAAGCTTTGAGCTATCTCATTCTAATTCTCTACGATTCAGTTTAAACCATATTATTTCAACAGTCTTTTTCTGGCCCTACTGTCCTCTACGATGACAAAAATAACTACCTCATTGAAGATGTGTGGTGTTATATTAGTTTCTTCCTTCGTTTTTTCAATGGACTTCTCTGTTGGCTGGCCCGGTCAGATGACAAGTGGGGTAGTGCGCCGAGGGGGAGGGGGGATCTAGGGGGGGGGGGCAGCATACCCGCACCTGTTAGATGGTATATCTCTATCTACCAGTTAGAGGCCACTTTCCTGCTCTCTTTCTTACGTATATACTTAAAATCGAGGAGGACGACACCGCTACAAAGCTTCGCTGAATCGTATCGAAACGAAATTAGCGTTAATTTGGCTGCGATCGCTAAACACTACCGGAATCTTCAACTATTTATAATTTTATCAAATGATATACATTTTTCGTTATACCTACGTCTTAGAAAAAAATCATTATGTCTTTAAAATGTATTAACTTGAGAACTTAATTTTTTGTAAAGAATATTATTAATAGTCACTTTACATATGGGTGTATTTTTCTGCCCATTTATTTTATATCTATATTTCATAAAATTGAACGATATTTTTTATATGGATAGAAAATATGATAAGTGAGATAATATGTAGTTGCCGTTTGTATGCTAATAAAACATTTGTTTAATACATTATATTTCCTATCTTCCTACTTCTTATTTGCGTCAAAATCTACAAAGTCAGAAATATAAAATTAGATTTATAAAAAAATGAATGGAAACTGAACGTTTAGAGAAACGAAGATTGAAACGAAGTTAAGTAATATTTGTCTTTCAGGCAAATATAGAATAGAAGTAAATTTTGGTCTTTCCTGCAAAATGAATTGAAATATATTTTCTATTTCATATTCCTACAAATTAACAAATTTCCTTTCCTGCTAATCTACAAATGTTTGTTATTTTATTCATTTCCTTTAAATGTATTCATTGAAGTAAATATATCATTTCCTGTGAATCCATTAACTGAAATAATTATAAATTCTTTCCAGCAAATCTATGAATTGAAGTAAACATTTCTCTCTTCCTGTAAATCTATGTTTCTGCTCATTATCAACATCAAAGTTATCAAACATTTCATAACAGTTAAACAAAGATAACGACGTAGCAATGACGACATGGTAACCTCGGAAGTGTCACAATTATTAAACAAAAATCATTGAAACATCCTCTTATAGAAACTAGAATTTTAGCTAAACATCCTACGCTCATTATTACGGAAATGATTTCTTAAACATTCGCCACGACGACAATTCTGTATCCACTTGCCGCGAATCCTATTCATAAACTCGCAAAGACGTGAATGGGGAACCGCCAGATGAGTAATAGGAGGACATAGGGTATATCTAGGTGTCTATTTATTTTGAGCCATTCGTGCGCTAGATCAGCAGACTATAGACCAATCTATTTATTCACCAAAATAATCAAACACACAAAATGAAAATAACACATTTCATTTTTTTCCACTCTCCTCTCGCTCTTCCCTTCTGGATAGATTGAATTTGTTTCATCACTGATTGGAATACTTGTATATTGTAAGAGCACAGCGTGAACGGACGGCCCTGGCTCCTATGAAACCAAATCCCATCCCCCCTTCCTCATCCCCCTACACCCCTTTATCCCAACGTGTAGCCCTAAGTAGCCCGATGTCCAGTGTGTTCATAATATTGTCGGCACATACAATTCATAATCCACCCCCACCCTTCCCCATTCCCCAATCCTGCATACATTCCCTCGGCTGGAACAGAAAAATAACTGTCTAACCAGAAACTTTTTTCGTGGCTTAATTACAGAAATAACACATTATGCCAGCATCGTGTGTGTATATGTGGCTAGCATAGGTTTAACTCGCGAAAATGTATATATACTAGTAATATTGAATATCCCTACGCCCCCTTCCCCAACCCCATCCCGCTCTTATGAATATCAGGGGTTGGGGTGACTTTTAGTCGTCGACAATCATGGAAAGGATTTCTTTACAAGTGGCATGGATTGCCGATTGCTCGTCATTTTGAGTTATATTGAAAAGTGTCAGCACTTATTTGTCAGAAGTGATGCGTTCTTTGCGAATATTATTAATACATATTGACGATTTTCTTTAACATAGGTATGGTTTATTTTAAAATTTTGTAATTATTATTACTGATTGTATAATATATTATAACATATTATTACATATTTTATTATGATTTTAATTATGGACATTAAATTTAAGGCTGCACAAATAATATGCAACAAGTTCCAGCTATCTATCAATAAAATGAATACATTTAATAAATACATTTTATTTTTATAAGGAGTATACAAGTAGAATACGTTAGTACAGATTATACAATACAATAACACATTAAAAGAAACGACTTCTTTCCTCATTTACTTTTTGGCATCAAATAACAATATAACATGATTAGTCTTATTATCACTTTAACATCATGGAATGATGCATAAATCAGTACTTTAGGCACAATCTCTTCGATTTAAGTACCCATTTCTTGCCAAGTCAATATTCTTATTGTGTTCCATTTTTGGAAATCACCTGAAGTATGATCTAGAAACGGTGCTCCCATGATAGTAAGCTGGTACTGTAATATAGACAGGCGTGGCTCTTCACTTGTCTCTACCTTACAATAAGCAAGGTTTATTATTGCTTTGATAATGTGTTGATATGCAACCAAGGTAAACGTAAAACGATTCTAAATGTGGTGCACTACCTATTTACTGTATTGTAGGATGTGGTATATCATTGAATTTGCTAGAGGTAATAATAATTATAGTTATTATTGCACTCTATGGCAAGTGTTATGCAATCTTGAATACTATACTTGTGTGTCGCTTTAGGCACACAGATATTGTTTGTTCTTGCTCTGGTTTTGGCACTTTTAAGTTTTCACCACCTGTCTAACCCCTGCCATGCCTCTGGCACTTTTCTTATTTTGAAACTTTGTGATGTTTTCTCGCATCGCTTGATTTGTATGAAAGAGGCACAATAAAAACAATTTCATCGCATAATGAATAGCATTGCTTTTGGAACTAGACTCATAATTTCTTCTGTTACACTATTACGAACACAGACATCCTGCCTACAGGTCCTGATGAACATGTTCTGATGTACAGAGTCTGATGTACAGATCCTGATGTACAGAATCTGATGCCTGATGTACAGGGTCTGATGTACAGTGTCTGATGTACATGTCCTGACGTACAAAATATAATGTACCGATCCTGTTGTACAGAATCTGATGCCTGATGTACAAGGTTTGATGTACAGGGCCTGATGTACAGAGTCTGATGTACAGAATCTGATGTACAGAGTCTTGATGCACAGGGCCTGATGAGAATTAGTTTTCATCAGAAAAAAAATGTGTAAGGTTGGAATTTAAATTGTAATCTTGCCAACTTTTAGGTTATTCTTTATTCACTATTTTATTTGAAATATTTTAGTTGTGAATCTGGCCAGAGACCAATGTAAATCGTGTTTCTGAATAATTCAATAAATAATGTGCTTTATATCGTTAATATAGTGGTGTTAAACTGCAATTAACTGTTAAAATGAAGGAAGGTGGTAGGGGGAGGGGGTCACATGCCATGTCTTGTCTCGCATATATAAATGTTTTGTCTCTAGGTATATGCGGTGCTACTGCAATTGGTTGTACTGCCTAAAGCCACATATGCCACACTCTTTCATTCGACTAGATAGTAGGTATAGCTGTAATTTCCGCTCCCAAAGGCTCTCGCCGTAATTTACAGCAACACCAGTTTGAAATCTGCATAGGCCCAGTTGGAGTTGTGTGCAGCTAGTGGGAGTATAGGTGAGGATACGACACCAAATCTTTACCATAAGCTCATGCACACATAAATTTTGAACAATAGCCATTTGCAATGCATACGTGACCCCCTAGAGAGCTCACCGGACAATACCTACAATTGTTTTTCGGCTTTACTTTTTGATCTCCTTCTTAAAAACAGGTTACAAAAGTCAAATAATTTATAACATGAGACAACAATGCATGTAATTTGAAATGAAATGTGAGGATTTTTTTCCGTGAACAGGTTACTTTGGTTTGTTTGCCGCGATTTGGTGTAGTGATTTATTTTGTTATTTAGTTTGGGTTACCGACGCCCGAAAGATACATTTTACCAAAGTAAAAAAAAAAAAACGAATTGGCTGCTGGTCAGGTTCCTTGACAATCGATCCTTGTTACCATCAATGAAATCAGAGCTCACAACTACGAGTTAGATGACGAGTTAGCATAGACTTCATCGGATGTCGTAATTAAATCTTTATTAGCCAATCCATATCTCACGAGTACCGTTTTCACTTTGGCAAAGTGTACATCATGGGTATAGGTAGCCAATTGTTGCGGTTTCGTAGAAATCTACGCCGCTATGAGCAATACTTACTTTGCCGCTGTCGCCGATATTTGGAACTATTTCAAAAATGCGCGAATATATAGCCTCTAGCTGTGTGTATTTAAGTGATTGTATATGTATGTTGGCTTACCACAACAGCTGGCTACTGTCAGTATTAGCAGACACAGTACAGCTCAGAAAGAAGATGCTCTATGGTAGAATTCAATCGAAGATGACTCGGAAAATGTGGGGGAGATGCCCCTTCGTTTCACCCCCCCCCCCCCCCCCCCCCCACCATTGACGAAGTCGATAACAATGAATGAAGTTAGAGACCAAGTCAAGTACATAATCGAATTTAGTGATGACAATGCTTAAGGATACTAAATAGTTTGCTTACCTGAAGATGGATTAGATTACTGATTGTTTAAGGATACGGCGGAGGGGAATCGCTCCCCTACCTCGGACCTACTTTTCACAGTTGCTATACGATGGCAGGAAAACGTCGGGGAATCCAACTCTTAGAAATACACAACGGATGGTGATGGATAATCTGTAGAATGGCAGAACAGCTGTATCTCTGACAGAGCTAATTGATGATCAAATTGCTAATTGACGTCATGGCCACGTTTCTTATACAACTCTAATAATTGGAGCAATTCTTTTCGAGCAATCTAACTATTCGAATTGTTTTTCTAGATTTAGACAAGTGCGATCTTTGGCAATCTAAATACAGCATGTTGTGGAGTGATTGGCAGACGAACCCTTAGCCTCGCACGGTCTCTCGAAGATTGTCTTGCAGGGTTCGCATACATTAGCTTCCCATCCCTCTTAATTCTACCCTTCCGACAAACAATGGTGCATTAAATAGCGTCTGTAATTTTCAGGAGAGAGAGTTTTGGCAGAATTAGGTAATTTTCCCCCGAGAAAACGATAGCGACATTGCTTGCGATCGCGGCAAAGAATTAAGAGGTGGGGGAGGAGGGGGAGGTTAGGAAAGGGAGGAGGGAAGTGGTGGGTTGCCATTTTATGTGTCAAGCAGTTAGGTTACTTCATTCATATTGCCTCCAAGGGACCTCGAATTGGGGTGGAGATGTCTTGTTAATAGCAAATAAGAAACACATAGCCTACCGATGATGCGCAAGGAAGCGGGAACCGTGCGGTAATCTGCCCCCCCCCCTCCGCCTCCTCACACCCCGCTGACGCCTTGAAGCGACGGCGGCGTCGTGTACAACACGGCTGAAATCACAGAAGCACCTGCCGCATCGTGCACTGAAATCCACTCCGACGACACCGTTTAATGTAGAAACAATGGCTTGTTGCTCCTTAGAGGGAGGCGGAACAGACGACTGTTCTCTTGTTATTTACTTTTCTGTGTTTCCAAAAACCTGTATAAATAGTTTAGACTAGATTTACTGCAATACATCACCAAGAAATTAAAACTTAACGTATATCCGAGAAGCGTCAAACTTTGTGTTCAACAGCCCCACATTCTACTTAAAATAATCCTTTGCCTTTTCAAGTTTTAAAACGGTTGGAATGATATACGTCAACTTTTCATACCACTTTTAAAACGTTCCCTATTTATTCCCTATTTCACCAATACGTTTTTCCTGTGTGGTCCATACGATTTCCTCCCGCAATTCGCTTTCAACGTTTGAACATTTTGACAGCGCTGATTCTAATTGCTTCTTCATAGTGCTATCTCTCGACACTGGTTATCTCGGTCCCTTCACGTTCACACGCTTCGTTCATATTACGTCTCATCTTCTCCCCTATAGAATATTACCATTCCATATCGTACCATAGGCCACCGAAAATTAATTCCTTGACTTGGTTATAATGTGCCTGTATATGGCTCACGTCTGAAATTTCCAAGTCCAGGAAAAGAGCCATTTTGTAACGTTTTAAGTGGTCTCGAAAGAGATTGCGGGTTTTATAGTCTTCTAGTTAGCAGATGTTATTCGGAGTGTGGCAATGTGTCCCGTATATACCGCCGTCTTCTTGGATGCACCCACCGTCCATTACTGACATCCTGCATGGTTTGCCACGTCGGCCCCCGTCATTGCAAACAAACCAGAACTAATATCGTAGCATTTGCGTTCCTTACTTGAAGCAATTAGTCGCTAGAGCAGATTGTTGTCTCAGTAAAATCCCTAGTCGCTGGTTGGGAAACTTGGGAATGTTTCATTAGAAGATCAACGCGATTTCATTCTCATTATTAGACCGTTTCTAAGATACAAAATATCATTTTCTACAAGAAACTTTCGTGAATATCTTTCAATGTTGAAAACTATAGTAACAGGTCTATTAGCATTCTATGAGAAGACTTTCAACTAAAGCAAGCAGTTACCAAGTTTTGACCACAACTACTAGAAATTCGTTACCCATGGCTCCTCGAAACTCAACCAAAACACCTAACTTAGCAAGAAACCATCAAGATAAACGAGCCTGAAACTAGATTAAGTTTCCTCTGGTACAATCTCATAGTCTTGCAGTTTCCGACCTATAGGTGAGGCTTATTACACTTTGATTATGATTAATCTTGGATACTAGTGGAAGTTAACTTTCAAGTTACGATTTGCGAATCGACTCCTCACCATACACTCCTGTTTTTCTTCTTGATTTCTCGGAGTAAGTAAGTAGTTGCCGTTGGTTGGGTTTGTCATGGCATATGGATCTTCTTCGCTCGTCGTTGCCGCGTAATAGATCGGAAACTGAGGCCTATATGTTACTCGCTTTCCTAATTCAACCATCCACCTTGACGTATTGCACCTATCCCAAGCTGATAATAATATCCTTTCTTTATCAAGTGACAAATCCCAACTCCTTTGAGTGCGATTTCCCACCATCCGTACAGCCCTATACCATTTACGGGTAAGATAGCAAAGCGAAACTGTCTACGAATGTTATACTGAATGTATTAGAAAGAGTTATACGCGAATCGATATTCAGTTGTCAGATTTATGTGTCACATTTCATGAACTGAAGAAGAAGAAACTGAAGGGAGAGGTTTGTGTCAAGCCGCACAGAGTTTATTCTACGGAGATTTACCATATTATAGAGAGTCGTGCGTGAATCTTTCTAATCCCGAAGACGCGGATGGCTTGCCACCTGAAATTAAATTGCCCGTAATTCGCACCGCCATTGCCTGTGAGACATTTCTCTCGGTCGGGAGTTTGGAGATCTGCTAAACGTGTTTGAAACCGTCAACATGAAATAATGATGCCATTCTCCAGGCGCTTTCGATGTTATTCAAAATAGATGAAATTATACAAGAAGACGGTTGCTAGTTGTCAGACAGGTGGAAAGCTTTATCTTTGTAATTAGAATCTATCATTTTTGATGTGGTTAAACCTCGGTGTTTTCATCTTATGACATCTTTCGAAAAGCGAGACTTTCGTATTTTTCAACTCGTTTATATACAAATTATTCGAGTCAATTGCCAAACCAAGTTAAGACGCTCAAGATCATAAATAAATTAAAGAACAGGAAATGTATTCCATCTCTCTCTTCCAACAAATGGAATCAATTCGTGGAAATTGTTAATTATTTTTTAAAAGAATAACATTTCTACTTGTATACAGTTTTCGACGTACACTCTGAAAGAAAAGTAACAATGAATTTGAAATAGATTGGAATGGACCACAATGTTTTAGTTAAATCTACTGGCAACCTCGTGGGTATATCTACGTTCCATACAGCTCTATTCTCGGCCACTTCCCCAATCTGCCGTGTCTATTTTTGATGTCACACTTATTGCCAAGTAGCCAAGTTTAGACAATGCAGGCGAATGAGTTATTATTCCGAGGGCCCTATGGCGGATCGTTCTACGCTGCCTGTGCTAATAATTTCTTGCAACAAACTAGTTGTTAGAACAATAATTATGATGTCGTCTTTGCATACTTACATGTAGCATAAGGTTGAGAATCATGAGCTACTGTTTGGTTTATTGTGCTACAATGGTGGCTATACAAAGAGTTCCAACCTATTCTGAAACAATAAATGATGTTATTTTTATATTGACCCCGAGCCGGAACAGAAGTGGAAAGTTACTTTGTACAGAAACATAAATCAAACAATAATTTTCGAACATAAACATAAAATAAACTTATGCTATTTTAAAAAATGTCTTTCTTTTTAGTTTTTATAATTTTAATATGTATACAATATCTTGTCGAAAATGCTACTTTATCCAAAACAGAAATATCTAAGTGAAATTAAGAGGAAAAAAACTTATTTATTTTATTCCATACATCAAATCCTAACTTTAACCAAAAAATATATATTTAGAAATGAAACTAAATATTAAAAAAAATGTATCCCCTGGTTAACTATTTTTTATAGTACTTGAAACGATTATTGACTTATAAACCCCCATATCTTCTCCTAAATTCTCTAAAATTGGATAAAAATAAAACTTTCCCAACTTTATATAAACGCCGGTCGAGCAATTCGTTTACATCCTCCTTTTTGATAATATATCGCTAACGCAAACGACCCGGCCTATATGGTGTAAAATTGTCTTAATAGTGTGTCTATACCTCTACTCTCATGACAGTGATAACACCCTATAGACTCACTTCTTACGTGTTATCCATGCTAATCAAATGACACCCTCTTAACCCTCAGGCGGTAGCATAAATAACACATGATACCCTTCTTACGTCGAGAGAAGAGGTCGACCAAAATACGCGGATTTAGAACGAGAAGTGCCCGATCGTGGGGTAAAGTAAATAGCAATTGAAGATTAATATTGAGGTGGGGTATTTTATCCCCCTCTCCCCACCCCATTAATAGAGGGAGATCCACAATGACTAGAAGAAAATGCCGATTATACTCCCCTGATTATTTTTCTTCTATTTGTAAGCGGTGTTAGATATAATTTTTTGCAATGTCTCTTTTCGTAAATAAAAACACCGTTGTCATACATCCATTACTAGTATATTTTACACAAGTAACGCTGCAACTTTTGTGGTTACTTGTAACTATTTTACATAATAAACTGTTACTATATACTTACATTTTTTAGATGTAGTTGTGTCTTCTGCATTTTTGTCATACTCTTGTGAGCTTTGCTATAGCAAATTGGGATTTATTACCAGTTCTCTGTACAAGATTGTCTTAATATTAAGTTGACAGTTTCTGTCACAGTTTTACTGAATAGACGTACTTTATGCAATGGTTGCCGTTTATGTAAAAACATGACTTTTTAGTTTACGATGACGATTTTTTTCCTCATCAATTGAAGGTCGGTTTTATAAAGTGTACATATCATAGAAGAACTATACAATTCCCAGCTCTTTCAATGACTAGTTTGGTCTTATTTAAAACCAATTTTACAGTTTAGGACTTTCTGAAGACCGGCATTAAGTCATGGATAAGACTTTTAAAAATGTTTAGTCTTGCACTGCTAATTTAAATAAAGAATATAACCTTATTAAAAAAATGTTTCCTATTATCAAACCATGAGCATAATACTTATATTTTAGCATGCTAAAGTACAGTTTAAGACGTTCTTTCGATGCAACCGTTTGCATGATTTTCAAGGAACATACAGTTTTTTCAAGGATCTTAACATATTATTAAAATCAATGTTTGTACTATTGTTTGTACCCTTGAACAAGATTCAAATATTTGTATGAAAGTGCATACGTTAAATATTACAGAGCGTGTTTTGCATTTGCTCAAAACAAATTAGAAAGGACCACTGACATACAAATAAATTTAAAATAAGATAATGGCATTACAAACTATACATTTATAGATGACGATAGGTGTAGGTACACAATCTGTAATTTTATATTTATTAGACAAAAATCCCTCCCGGACTTGTCAGAACATGAATGGCAAAAACAAACAAAAAATATAATAAAATATTCTTAATCTAAAAGGTGAGATAGAAAATCATAAGACAATTTAAAATATGTAACAAAAAACTGCTGCATGCTATTCAAGCAAAAAGTACCAAATACCGATATAAATAATTTCAGCCAAACCCAAAAATAAAAGATAAGGAAATTGTAACATGTTTGGTCATTGCATCGTAGCGTGACATGGTGTATAGCTGCAGGTGATTTCGTCGCCAGGTAGATGAAATATTATTAATAACTTTGATCTACAAAATATCAGCTCACATATCTTTGATTGTGGTTCACGAACATAGACAGGAATGATTTGTTTGATTCATGAAAAGAGAATAATCTCAGTTGTTCAAGATTGACTTAAACTATTGAAACAATTTACAAACTAAATCTAAAGTTAAATTTTGTCTGCAATATTGTCTTTAATAAGAAACTAGTTCGGACTAGTCCCCCTTCTCTTCCAATTTGATGCAATTGTAAACTTTTCATCGATTTACTTTACTTTAGGTATAGTGTTATAAAGTTATAGACATTATATGTCTCACACTATTATTATCGTACCAACCCTTATAGAACTTCCTTACAGTCCCCAGTTCATAGCCCGACTTCTTACAACTTGCTCTTCGAGCTGTCTCGAGAAGCCTTTGTATATTATATTACTGTATAGTCTTTTGTGTCTACATATTACATGCATTCCTAGCTCTAAACAATGAACCAATCCACAATACATCCACTCTATTGAGACGGTGGTGGTATTCCATTATTTATTACACCGTTTGGGTATATATGCATCGAAAATTGAACTGAACTAACTTGCTTCGGCAAATGGTTTTCGCCTACAGACAGGCTGTCCGGTTGAAAACTAAAACTTAATAAATGAATCGGAACAGTTTAACCACATTGTTTACTCTTAGTGCAACTGAGAACAGCTTTGTCTTTGTGGCGCTAACTTAATGATTTATGTTAGCACCATCATGAGGGGGGGGGGGGGGGGGGGGGGTGTATGGAATTATGTAGAAGCAGGGAGCGTCTTAGCTCTTTCATATCTATGAGATTGTCTAGTTGAAGTTCAACTTATGATATTGCCTCCTGATCACGGTTGATTTAGTTTGTTGCCACAAGACATGCTTATTGAAGCCATGCAGGAAATATTAGCTGCTATTGTTGTTTTTACAGTAGTCGACTGTGCACCTGCGGCCATATGCCGTTTGGTTTACTGATTTCTTCGCCCACGAATAACTTTACTGTGCCTGATTGAGCAAACCACATCCAGAATTTATCTTTTATAATTGCAGAACTTTTTTTGTTATTTCTATTTTTTAAATTTATTATTATCATTAGAAAATACTGAGGTGAGTTTTGTGTTGAATTTCGAATCGAAAATCGCGCTGGTGCAAAAAAACATGATTGCCGTACGAACTTGATTTCCTGTCTCCGCGCGGAGTTTCTCCTCACCTCGACTCTAGACGGCAGTGGAGATATGGACCTAATGATAACCAGGGTGTGGGAGGATGCTGGGACGGGGGATGAGAGAGATTGACAGCTTAGGCATGAAACACAAAGCGGATTTGTCAGCAGCCGACGATTCTTTCTCTTTAGCAACTTGCTTCGTTGCATGCCGCCGCGGAAACCCAGAGCAATTTGCTCGTAATTGTTGATTACTTTGAAGCCAAAGAACTGAAGAATCAATAATTATTCATGAACGAAACGAAAAAGTCAAATGATGTTTCAATTTAGAAATCTTTGCCAAATTTTCTAAAGGCTTAGGGATTCTTTATCCGGATGAAAAGAGGTGGTGTGGTGATGGAGTGGGTGATGATGATGATAGAAAGGAAAAGAATAGGTTTTTGCGGCACCTCACTGTGAGCGATCAATTCCTCTCCTCCTCCCCCTCCTCCTCCCCCCTCCCCCTCGCAACCCAATCAAGAAGTCTGGGTGTGCAATGAGAAACCAAAGAAGATTGACTGCATAGACTTGTCGATTTGAATGAATATTATACTCTTTTCTACAGAAGTAACTCTGATGAATGAACACTCGAGACTTGCAATGTCTTATCTGCCGACTGAAATTAAAGAGTTGGAATTCAAATCATGCTGTACCGCGTATTGATCTCTGGGCTTTGGAGTAATGAATAA
The DNA here is from genome assembly GCA_934045905.1 of Leuctra nigra. Classification (NCBI taxonomy): domain Eukaryota; kingdom Metazoa; phylum Arthropoda; class Insecta; order Plecoptera; family Leuctridae; genus Leuctra; species Leuctra nigra. The sequence continues at coordinate 25,369,663 of OW203763.1, read as the reverse complement.
TAACGAGATGAGAATGCAGAGTTGACAAGATTGTGTAGACTTATTAAAACAAAAGAATTTCTAGACACCGTGACCGTACTGGAAATATGGTCTTGATCCACTTTCTTTTTGACAAAGACTTGAGACTTTGCTCATTTTATTTCGCGATTCAAAAGAACTGGTGATCTTTTTAAAGCGGTATGAAGCTTTGTCTTTAGGCAGACTTAGCTTGGACTAAAATTTTATAATCTTTTGATCCTTGGCTGAGCTATGACAGTGTCTTCTATGTGGCTGTAGTCTTTCATACCTCGCTAATAGCCTGGATCTATAATCCTCCGGATATTGTTTTCCTTGTCAGCGATGCAGGGAGGCCGCCCTAGCCAGGGGGCCTCATGCGATCACAAGAGGTGACAGTGACTGCACAACACCGACTCCGCAAATAGATATACCTGCCTAGAATGCAGGCGGTATTTCTCTCTTCGCTGAACATTGGCTTTAATTGAAGTTTTTTTCTTGAAACAAAGTGTCTTAAAAACGCCACCGGTTTTAATCCTTTCCCTTCGTCCCCCTCGTTTTTTGGTTTTTAGAATAATGATGATGAAGCAATGAGAAAACGCTTCCTGTTTTCGACTGTTAAATTAAAAACAAGAATCAAACTGTATTAAATTCTGTCTGATTTTGAATAAATTTTAATTACTGTTGATGGTATTACAAACTGTGTTTTGCAAAAGATCCCAAATTTCCATAAGATTTCGTTTTCAACTTCTTCCCAAAGGATAAAACAAATTGAGCCTCGACAACTAAGTAATAATTTCTTCAAATATTTGAAGGAAAAGTCGGTTTTCGCAGGCAGCATCCAAGAAAGTTTCAAAAAGAGTTTTCATTTTGAAGTTTTGCATTTTGTTTGATGTAATTTATTTTAATATTGAAGTAGTATCTGGCAGATGTGAAAATTAGAATTTAATTATTTATATCCCAGGGTCTGAGATGAGCAGAGAGTTTTGAGCACTTTTTGTCGCCTAAAATAGCATTTCTTCATAATAAAAATGACTGTCCGCTGCTCTCTCATTCAGACCTCAATCTCAGAATTCACGAATATCTAAAACATTCCAACTTCATAGTTTTTAATTGGAATCACCAAAATAACAGACGCAAATTCATATCATCATTTTCCTGCAACGATTTCTTGGCACTATTCAAAACGAAAATCTATTGTTATAGAAAAGCTCAAAGAAATAGCTTAATTCGAAACTTCCTCTTTAGTCATATTTGATTCATGTTGATTTAAGCCCTATTTTAAGTTATTAGCCTTTTGACATTTGTAAACAATGGACTCATTTAATGCTCTAAGAATCCTTTTTATCTTGTTGTTTGTGCCAAGAACTTTATTAATATCTCAACTGAGTTAACCGGGGTTACAAATTAAGTGATAACAATAGTAATTTCCGACGGTGCAGGAAGCCCGCTCGATGATGAATCCAAGGAGTTAACACTTCCAGGGATGAATGGAAGTGATCGTCAGAGCAGAACTAGAAGTTCATTTTACTGGACGTCATCCAGAGTATCACTTACGAGCCGTTCCAATCAGATCGGCCGATTCGCAGGATAATTGGGTTTCTTACTAATGTACATACCTACAGAAGTACTGAATAAGAACTGGGATTTTTTTTATTCCTTATTCATGTTCCATATTCAATACCTTATGAGAAGTAAAACGTGGGGTTTGTTTTTGACTGATTCATTCATTTTAAGACTAAGGATGTATGAAAACGTGTGATTTCCTTCAGATTGTCAAAGTAAATATAATTTCACACAAATATATTTCAGATTATAGATATCCATTATTATATTTTTTATAGTCTTCAAAAAGAGTTCATATAGTTTAACGTTCACATAAAACAGTTAGCTGATGTTTTCTTGATATTCGTTGGGTTTCATCTGGCCGATAGCTATAGTAACATTATCGGGAGATAATAGAACCGTCTGTTTTTAGAAGATTGAATAGTTACATCAACATTCCTTTGGTCGATTTCTTCAGTTGCTTTGCGGGTTCTCTTCATTTTCAATTCGTTACTGTCTTGTTCTTTAATTAATTTTGTGCGCCAGACATTATTTTTCTTATAATTTGTACTGCGTCTTGTTCAAAAGTTATTTCATTTGAATATTATTTTAAATTATGATTATATCAGCAAATAATTCTTAAAAGAACCAAAACAAAATGAATCGATTATTTCTGATTGTTTTGAAGAAATAAGCTTGATACTCGGTGATGGGTCGATTAAATTGATTCAATTTAAAATAACTCTACCAGCTCCCTACTAAAATTGGGAGGCCCTGCTAAAATTCCTACTGCTACCTAAGCAAACCACATAACTCATCATCAATTTCAAATCCACAAGTATTTTACACTATAGAAAAAAAATCGCGACAATTGACGAAGTTTGCAACAATTGCCCAGCCGATGAACTCCAATACGCAGCATCTATATAATATTGACTATTATAGTTGATTTGAAAGACATTGTGAATCACGTAAATGTTTGTGGTTTGTATTACCAGCTCGAGCGTAACGTACATGCTGGTTATCTCGACCACAGAACAATGTGGAGTACATAATTATTGGTCGCAATTTGAAGATGGCACGAGAACGTTTAGATTATTTTCAAAGACTAGAGGAAGAAGTGACTTCGAAATGACATCTTTACTCTGTTGAATATTATTCAAGAATAATACCTACCGAGATCCTAATACCACAGTAAATGTTGTTTTTCAGTTGTGTTGCGTTTGCCGTTAGTGTGATGTTGATTCGGGTGGTTATACAGAGCCTCCGCGTATATGGAACGCGCTCGATGTTATTTGCCAAAGGTGTTATTATTATCATCACCAGTATAAGTGTGCTAGTGTTATTTACATAAACATCTCTCCACATAGCAGGTATGTTATTGTTATATATTCTGAATTCAGTTTCGTGTTGTACTAATATTTAGTTTAGGAATAATTACTAATTGTATTCTAATTTATATCAGTCTCTTATTTGGTCTATTTCGATATGGGATCTAAAATCTCTTCTTGAGGGTAGAGAAAAAAATGGCATCGAAATATGTTACGCGGAAATCGATATGTAAATATTACCATCTTGGGAAGGGGTTGGGGGTGGGGGTCCCTCGCGCCCCCTATAACATACATCGACAACCCCCTGTCCCCCACCCTCCCCCGGTTCATCATAAAACCACGGCAATAATAAACCGGGAGACAATACCTACTCTTGACGTTGAGTTTTAGCTTATCAGCGATATTTTTTGATTTCCCTATCTTTTATTGGTTCTCTTGACTGAGAAACGTTTAGTGTTAGTATCCGCAGTTTATGAAAGTGGGGTCAATTGGCATGTTACTGCCAAATAACAGAATATAATGACGATTTATTTAACACAATTTATTTAACATCTACTAAATTTAAATAGCTTATGGATTTAAATCAAAATCATCGAATTGTCCGTGGCTGCACTTAATCCATTAAATATCAATAGTCAAATTCGTCTATGAATATTTAATGGATTTGGTTCAAATAGTTGTATCTTTTCCACAAACACCTTTTAGTTGGTCATACCGGAACGTACACTCAACAAATGATAAAACGGCATTGGAAAGAAATGGATTGGCCGAAAAAAAATTTATGGCATCGTTCTATGAAGTCTATGCTAACTCGTCATCTAACTCTATAGTAGGTGAGCTCTGATTTCATTGATGATAATAACAAGGATTGTTTGTCGTGGAACGCTGACCAGCAGCCAATCCGTTTCGTTCAAATACCGTTTTAAGATTTGTTGAGTGTACAATACAAATCGAGCAATTTGGTGTACCCACGTTAGTGTTAATAACCAAGTGCTATAAAGGTGTCAGCTGATAGATATTTTCATGTTCGTCATAAACCTGTCTTGCGAAGATTTCAAGTTCAAGATCCGTAGAAATGGAAGCGTGACCAATTTGTTTGTACAGTAAAAAACAATAAGGTAGTTAATTATTAACGTAAGATATTTGAAAGACGTAACAAAGGATACTTCACTCTAAGTGTTAATTATTTACTATAAAGCTTGTACTACGAGAGTTGGCTCTGGCGGTAACGCATTTGACTCTCATTCGGGAGACCAGACTTCGATTCCCGCGGCCGACGTTCCTGACAGAGGTTTTTCGTGGGTTTTCTTTATTCCTTCAATCCTCCCCATTCCTCATCTCCCAATCATGCTCATGATCATTCATTGACACGAAATGATCTAGTTGTTGACTTTATATAAATACAAGCACACGAGATATATCTAATGGAATTATTAGACACGTCTATAATAAATCTTAGTAATTACGATTTTCACCTTTTAAAAATAATAATGAGGTTTAAAACGAGCTTTATATTGTATTATTTTCATAGGCAACGTAAATATAAATATAGTTGTATCAATATTTTCCTAACATTCTAAAATAATCTCAAAATTGAACCGCCATGTGATCGAATTTTCTCGGCGGTTTGCCGTTCGTCAATAATCAACTCTTCGTAAGCACGTCGATCATACGTTCCTCGGTATACCGATCGCTTCTTCTTTTTGCATTGACACTCGGGTGTTTTCTCACCGCCTCGTATATCAGAATCAAGCCCTATTAGCCTTAGGTCTATTCTAGAAGATTTTCCCAATTCCATTTTGATGGAATCCGGTCACGGCCATAAGGATTAGCATTGATTGGAATCGAATTCCATTGGAAATGGGAGTTCAAAGTTCTAGAATATGGCCCCTGGTATGTCAGGAAGCCGTAATCAAGATGGCGGCATAGATAAACAAACACAGCTTGACAAATGTCAAACTAAACGAAATTCGATCCTTATTTTATTGTGTAATGCTGTAAATGGGGTTTAAGTGTAATTAGTAAATGTAACAAATGTTCATTGGCAGATTTGTTTCTCTTTTTAGTGGGAAATTGTGAACTTGTGTTTCATTTGTCAATGACATATAAATGAAAATAAGTAGAACTGAATCGGGTATCAACTGAATTTACCGACTACTCGTGATAATTTCTAATAAGGTGGACTAGTTTTGTTTCTTACGAAAACTTAATGCATACATCTCGCAAATTTGGATAAAGATTACATCATGGTGGAACAACGGTTGTTCTTATGAGTTTCTTAATGACGCTATAAATACATCTCCATGGATGCATGGCTAATTTGAAACAAACGATATGGACATTTGAGATTAAAAATGGAAATTGCGTTGGAATTATTCACCAATCAGAACAGGTATCAACTGAAATTTGATTCGAAAGACTGAAATGTGAGTTAGGTTACTAAGTTTTGATAGTTGAATATTTGATAGTTGATAGTTTGTGACGAGTACAAGTTTCAAACTTGCAATTCCAGGACACTCAAGTCATTGTTGCATTTTTGTGCATTTTTAACTGAATTATGTTATACAATGGCTGCTCCAAATGTGTACATATTATTTGCTGTTTGTTCACATTGGTTGTCAAATAATTACAGTGTGTTACTGGATTAATCGGAAATGCTGTTTTATTGCCAATTATATATATCATGATTTAATCGATTAATTTATTGTATTAAATTGTATAATCCAGTAATTTTTGAGCGGCTTCAAGTTCTTTTCAAGTTACATTGAATAATTACCAGTAGGTACAACATTGTTTTGCCCGAGCACCTGCAATCTAGATCGACTTTTGATTGTATCATATATAAAGTATATACGTACTATCATAAGTACTATGTTTGAAATATTGTTGTTACATAACTTTGAGTTTCATAATTGATGATTTCTTTTCAATTGCACCTTCGGTTTTGTCTAGTGCTATGAACTTGATTATAAATCTAGGGTGGGGCGCATTATTACTGGATGGACATATCTAATGATTTTATAGCATCTACTCTATAAATAAAGCATGCTTAGAAGCATTATATTACAATTTACATTACATTGTATAATCATAGGCGCATCGTATTTTATTATCGTGGTTTGTAATGTGGTGAAGCTATCTGTAGATATTTAATTACTGTTTGAATCCATAAAATATTATAAATTATAGAATTTATTCTTATCGAGGGTCAGTAACTTTTAACCCACCTCCTAAATTTTAATTCGGTTATTCATAGACGGATGTTTTTGTGTCCAGTAGGAAAGGCACATAAAAGAATTTATGTTATATCATTATGACAGAAAAAAAATATAAAATTAACAATTTTTATTTATACAATTGAAAAAAGGAGAACAGGGATACGAGATTTTGATGTCACATAAACAATTCTCATGACTTTATGACATCGTAATAATTTTGTGATTATTGGCGATACATGAAATCAAGTTGAAGCCAGATATTATCAATTTTGTCCCAACAAAAGATACACTTTTGGTTTTTGCTACTCTCAAGACATTTTTAACTACCTATCACATTATTAACATTTACGATCAATTCCAGCGTGAGAAGCACCCTTCTGAAGAGATGTTTTATGCACTTTCATTCTGCATCTTCGCGGCTGGTTTTATTGGCTGTGGTTCGACTCTCTTTGGGGAGAATTTTAATTACATCCATGGAAATCGATCCTACTTTTCACTTCGTCTTCAGGTCTCGTTAGATATGACAGCCATTGCATTATACTTTTTAAAGACCTTTTGCTAAAGGAAAGTTTAAAAGACTGCGAAAGTCTTTCACAGTTTTTTTGAGTAGGTCTTTGTTTATGTTTACTGAATTGGCAAGAGCGTATATTACAGAAAGGAAATGGCTTTTTTAGCCTCACCCCAACTTTAACAGCTCATTTTTCTTCTCACACCCTTGACGTCTTATGAATGGATATGCTTTTTTTACTAATAGCATTCCGCCTTCGTTCACAATTTTCTTTTCGATTCTTTCCACTTTCGTATTGCCCACACATTTAGCGCGAGCCTATCAAAGAATTCGTGTGCACCGTTGCACCGTAATTAGTTTTAAATAAAAGAAGAGGAAGATAATATACAAGGACACAGTTCATCTAAAGTATACAATCTGGAATACATTGGTGTTACTGCCAGTCAACATAAAAAATAATATTATACATTTCAAATATGTAATTACAAAATATTTCACTACGTTGTTTTTCTACATTTGAGATGTCTTAACTTTGAACTCTTACCTGACTTAATTTTAATTTATATTTTTGGTATATTGATTTACCTAATGTTTCTATGTAATTAGTTTCGACTGCGTCCATTGCAAATGATCTGCAGAAATGTTTGCAAGTGGATTGAATTCATCCTCTTGTTTTCTGTCCGCCGTGTAGTAAGTATTCTTACGAGAAGCATGCAACTGGCTTATTGTCTAAAGCCCATGGCTCAACTCACAAGCCTGCATCTCAACTAAACAGATCTCAATTCCATTTCTCAGCTATGTAGGAGGTTTTAATTAGACCAGAGTTGCTTAGTTGTTGGAGTCCCGTGAATCATTTACAGGTCCCCTTCTCTATATTTCACAATCCTCAGTAAAGCCCTCCTATATACTCAAGCTGGCGACAATACATTTGGTGTAGCAGTGGTATTCCAGCTATCCCTTCTACTCTCGAACGTTTTGCGTCTCTCGTCTCTATTTCCATGCTTGCCCCCAACAAATCCTACCAGCTTGGCCGGCTACTCTAATTGATTTAATTAGATTGTGTTAATTAGGGGAGGCTCTGTTTGCGCATTGAGAGGCAATTGTAGTCTCCGATGTACACTGCTTAGCTCACCAAATGGTCGATTAGGTAAATGAAGAGGTCCGGATTTATACCTCTGGAACAAGCGGCCGTGTTCTATCTATGTAGGGGCGGTGGGGGGGGGGGGGGGGGGGGGGGGGGAAGAGTTGAGATGGGGACTTCTCGAGCCCCCTGCTGTTGACGCTCCACTAAGACAGATGACTATACAGCTCTTCACGGAGTCCTGTCGAGATGCTGGAAGAGGTGCTTCAACGCTAATCTCTTCCATGTACCACCGATCCCAATTACTCCGGCGTTGACAATTATTACGATCAGTCACTCATTGTCGTGGGATTTGGTCGGCGACATTGCATCGTCTTCTTTTTCGTCGCGACCGATTGCCGAAGTGCACTTCATTCATTCTGGTTTGGCAAGTCTAAAAGGCGCTTTCCAAAACTGGTTTGGCAATCAAATCGCGGAGACGCCCAATAGTATATCCTGTTTGTACTGTGCTCTTGTTTGTCTACATTTTTTTTAATCGTTTGCACAATAAAACATGTAGAAAAAAATGTCTTTGTTTGTTTGTCCGGCAATCTTGAAAGACAAAAGGTGAAGCTCGAGAAAAAAAAAACTTGCATCTTTGCTGTTGACCACGGAAAGTTTCGTGATCGCAGGATGCGCGCTACATTATAATACTCTATGTTCATTTTTTTGGAACTATGCTAATTGTTCTTTACGGAAAAACGGAAGTTGGATAATATATACATAGACGTCTACTAATTTTTGTGTTTGTGTCTCCTCTTTTCCCATTTTCTTCCTTCCTCAAGCACCCTACATTATCTAAGTAAAGGGGGATTGTGGGTAGACTAACCGGCAATTGTCTTCCTTCTCTTAGAAAATCGTCTCGTCCACGTCTTTCCATAACCGCCCGCTTTCCTTGTGTGGCACTATAGAACCCACCCTGCATATATATATACACACACCTAATGCATATATATATATATATACCGTACCATGGACCATCAACCGCCTAAGGAGTGAACGTTTTCTTTTCTTACAATCTCGGAATTCGTTTTGCCGCGACGAGTTTTCCGAGTGGTGTGAATAGCTTAACACAATTATTTAAAGCAATTTCCATGCATTTCGCATTTTCTCTGCGCGCCGTCGCGAGAATGAGATGGGGACATTGCGAGATACAGTTGACTGTTTGGTAATAATAGTTGCTGGTACCTTGAGTTGCTCTCAACTTGGTCCCTGACAGTCACTTGCTCCTATCGATGGAGACATCACACGTATGTGGATAATAAAAGTGGCTTCTTTATGAATGTAGACAATTCTAAAGTCGTTCGAAGAGTCCTGGATCTGTTTGACATTTATTTCGCGGATTCTTGACATTCTTATGCAATGGTTCTATGCATCGTGTTTTGGCAGGCCATTGACCCTGGGTAAAAGGCGTTGGATCGAGTCCTCGGCGAGTCTGTATACACTATTTGTCACCAACTTGTTTGTCTTGTGAAATCGTATGATTTAATGTTCTATTCTGTGAATGATTCATGAATCATGAATTAATTACTAGGAAAATGTTATTTGCGACGCGTTGATAAGCGAGCACAGGTTATGCACATACACCTAGAATTGAATTTCTCTATGAACCAATCAATTGATAGGTATATTAAATACATACTAAAACTATGCTTTACACCGGTCATTTGCAAGTGATGAAGGTGCTGTACTTGCTTAGTTAGTAAGCAAAATATTAATTTTGTTGACATTTTTTATCTTTGCTAAATTAAAAAAGATCGAATTAGAATATGTTGGGGGGGGGGGGGGGGGGGGGGTAGACATGTATAACTTATTTCTTGGTCAGCAGTAAATATCACATTGTTGACCGGTTTTAAATATGTGCATGGATAATGGTCCCAGACGTTTAAAATTAGCATGAACTTGAAGAATATATTGTCTATTTGCTCACTTGTTTTCTTCCAATCCATCTTTCAATTCACCTTGAACACACAGTTTTTAAAAACTGCCTATCAATTCGAGAAGTTAAAAAGTTGCTTCTGACAACTCAATTCACACGATGAAAGAGAAAAACACCTCGACAATAATGTAAAACTCATCTCTCGTTGAAAAGAGTTCAGGAGAGGTGAACTGACAAGAATCATCTGCCTTGTGACTTTGTTGTCACAGGGCAACACTAAACAAGACAACATCTTCTAGATTCTACCGCTTCTCCCACTTGCTCTCTCCCACACCACACTAGAAGCCCCTCTTCCCATGCTTCATATTATGCAACAGCCGAAAAAACACAACCAAACCCACCCTTCTTTCCTTTTCCTTCCTTCCTTCCGCCTTCCTTCCTTTGCTTCGTTTGACTTGTAAGATGGAGTTGAAAGTGTGTCTCTGATAGTGATATGATATTGTGATCATGACGCCGGCGCCTCTACTGTGGAGGTGTCACGGAGAGGTGGCACACTCGTTGCAACATCTTGTGCATGCTTCGTAGTTTCTAGCTGGAGGTTTATTTGACGTTTCGTTACGAAACGATACAACCTAACTTTTTGAACCAAGCTTTTTTATGGATATATTTTATTCTTGCACCCTTCACCCATAAACTTTACAAACGAGCGAATTATTAATATTGAACTTGTTCTTTGTATGTGTGTGGGGAAATCTTTTTCCCGCCGCATTTCCTTCCACCGACAAAGTTTTCGTTTCCTCTTCATCTCGTCGATCTTATTGTATTTTTTTTTCTCTTACCATTTTTCCGAGTCTGTTTCTATTTTCTTTCTAGGTACACAGAACTTAGCATACCTTCGTCGTATCATATATCTTGCGTAATCCTTACCGATGAAGTTTGTGTATTGAGAGAGAGCTTATAATTCACTCCTCGAGGGTGAAGTGAGGTGGTAAAGCCACTTTCCTACTTTCCTGCGCACATTGTTGTCCAAAAGCAAAGCACTCGGAACTTCGCTTCTCGTTTTCGCCGTCAGAAAATAGTCTATCCACTCGTAGTTTCTGTCGTTTATTGATACTCTGTAATTTATGTACTGAATAGCCTGATCTTATTACGATGACAAGAATTGCCATGACAATGAAATTGAGGAAGGGAGAGAGCTATTATCGTGAGCGAGCATTTGAAAGTTTTGCGCCTAGCTCAGTGTTTAGTTGGGTGAATCTTGCGCTGCTTCTAGCTGCTTCCTCTGCTTCTGCTGTTGAACTAGCTTGTAAATCACACGACACCTCAATCCCAAGCACACTTTTGAAACTCGCAAGCTCTTTCTCATTCTTCTTCTCCGTCTTCCTTCCACCATCTCATGAAATCCGTCCTTCCTTTATTGCCTGAAGCCGATCAAAGTTTCACTTCTCATCGGACGCCTGAATGCGTTTGCATTCGCTTCTCTCGTTGTACACCCTTTTTAAAATATCGTTCTAGCTGCTACCAAGTGGTTCACAAAATAACTCGTATATTTAGGTATATCTTCTTTTCCGCGCCATTTAACATCAAAAAGCTATGGACCCACCATCAAGGCAATTGTATTAAATTTGATTACGGATTGATTATACACATAATATTATGATGATGTACGCGTTTCATCGATTCTTGTTGATGGGGGGGTTGGGGTAGCGAGGAAAGAAAGTGAACCGGGGTCGGATGCGAAGGAAAGAAATGACTAACTTTATATCATCCTTTCTTCTGTTTGGAGCTCAGTGGATGATAGAGCACCTAACCATGAGTCGGACCCTGGCAATATTCTGCCATCCATAAAGCCTATATTTATTCATGATATGCTTTGAACTTAGCCGTATATCATAAACACTTTCAGTTAGCTCACGGTGCCCCAAGAATAACTGCGCTATAGCAAGTTGGAAGCCCATGGGTTTCATTTTAGCCTATGTGACGAAAAAACGCACCCCTATTTACGCTCTCCTGCGTTTTTCATTGATTAGAAGGGAAGTTCGTACTTTTGTGAAGATTTGTGGCAAGTGGGTTCATAAAGCTACAATTATGCACTCTTTCTGAGCAGATCTTTGTGAACATTGCCAGCACAAAAGACGAAGAGGTTGACAATCAATACGTATCAATGATTGAAAATCGTCTGCTGAAATAGATTGAAGGAGACTAAGAGTTTCTTTTAGATGTTTGAGAGAAACTATCCACCCTTGTTTTGAAATAAAGATGAGCTGTTTACCCTTTCGTCTCAACTTTGAACTCGGATAAATTCCCGTTCTCCCTTCTTTTGAAGCGAACATTATTATCGTGTTAATGGTCTGGGAGAAACTCTCCGCCAAAATGGATTCACGAGTTTTCCGCTACTCGCAATCAAGTTATGAGAAACGAAGAAAAAGAAACACATTTTTTAAATGTGTTAAATAGACGGCAATTGCATTTGCAAGATGTATTCTTTTTATGGAGCTCGAGAAACAGTCTGTGGGTTTTTTATTGAGACCAAGAAACAGAGTATTATCCGAATTTAATTTCTTGCCCAGAAGGCATAATCATTTCAGTAGATAAAAGGTAAGCTAATCTAGTTATTGCTGCGATATATAGTCCTGTTTAGTAGCAAGCTGGAAATGTGACATCACTCAATAAGGCGTTATGAGTTGGGCGATGTAAGGAGAGGCATAATTCTGACGGCGGCCATGATGTAGGTATATAGAGTACCTCTGAACCCTGCACCTCGTCTAATGTGCCACAAGGGGGTACTAAATGTCGAGGAAAAATAGCTGTTTTTCATTCCAACGTTTTCTTTTTATCACCACTCAGTATAAAAGTTGACTTTTTATTTTGATTGCTATAAAGAGCCCTGTGTCCCTCGTGGGGAATGATGAAGGTACCAACAGGAATTAAGACGATTCGAGTGTATTTTAGATTCAAACTAACATGAATTATGTGAAACGGAGATACAAACTTGACGGTCTAACTGAAGTAGCAAATATTATAATATACACTCGAAGAAGAATGGAAATTGTCTAGATTAATGATAATAAAGAAGTGAGACGCTATGTATGTTATTTATTTCGAAAATATGTTGACTTTTATATTATACCCAATATAAGTAATAATATCTTTGTTTTATTCAAAACGGGGCTGTATTCGTGTGTTTCCCCCTTGGAAAGTGTGTTGCAGATTTATTGTGATTGTAAATGAAACAACGGATTGGCGGCATCTTCCACGTTTCCATCATTAGCAAGAATAACCAACTTCCGAGTTGGCATTGTTTTCTGTGTCGTGGGAATGCCCAAGTTTTCACAATTACAAAGAAAACACAACCCCACGTCGTGTCATCTTTCGTTGGCAACAATTAGAAACAGTTTTACTGCCGAGCTGTAGGGAATCTCACTTGGGTTCAATTATATCATTCCGTTCATCAGGAATAGATTGCCAGAACTTATGGTGCAAACAATTGGCGTGGAATCAGTAATCAACATAATGTCAAACTATGTACTATATCTATACAAATCCTTTCTTTCCTAATTAGAAATTCTCCGTAGCAATTTACAAATTAAATAGTTTATCTCATTTCACTACATCAACAAAAGAAAGGACGATGGATAAAGGGTTTGATCTTCCTTAAAATGAATTTGAAATTCGAAAATCGCAGGATACATTTTATAGGATTTGGAAAAATGCAACGACTTTTCTTGATCCTAACTTAAGTGGAAACCGATGTCATCAAAACTTTACTGAAAACACAGCAAGTTTATAGTGTCAATATGTTGTAGATTGGAAAATTGTTACCCCAAGTTGATAGTTTCCATTTAAACTTCCAATAGGGAAAACACCCATCTGGAGCCAACCTCAATCAGTTATTCTCATTGTTGTCGAATTAAACTTTTGCATTATCGCAAGTCCAGGCCAACAATTGACCATTTCTCTGTTCAAACTTGGAATTACAGTTCGTCGCCGTACCCAATATTCAGTAAAGAGTAAAATATTAAACATCACAGATCTAATTCACGTCATTCACGTTATCACACAATCTCCAGCAATTCCATGAGCATTCGCTCCAACTCGAATGAATAGTAGGGGTTATTATCTTCATCAGAACCATTATATTATGGAGCGTTATTTTTCTTTCGTCCGAGTTCACGTTAGCTCTCACATAACTGTGTGTGTGTGTGGGTGTGTGTGTGTGTGTGTATAGTATTATTATAGCCTTGTTTGTCTCTGGCATGAAATTTACGTCTCGCAATTCTCCTGATTGCTTGTGATCATAGCAGAACAACAATAGCATTGACAAATAAACCACGTTGAAAATATTCCTGCTATCATAGCTTCGCGTCGGCTGTTGAAGCTAGTCCAGCCACCCGTAAAGTGTGCGATAAGCTCTAGGGGATGTACGCCTTCCTTGCTTCGCTGCCATGGCATTCGCCGAGTGCAGAATGCTCATAGATCAACTGTTTTAGTTTATTCACAGGATTTCAGTAAATAGTCGTGTTATGGCGTGATTTCTATGTGATTTGGATAGATCGGTTTTAACCCTTTACGGTCGGTTGCTGGTGTACGAAATGATCACCACTTGTGAAAGCAAGACGTTGCACTGTTGGACATCGACTTTCCGAATCAGTATAACTAATTATAGTTTTATAAATACTAATTTATCTCTATCATATCCTATGGAGGTTATAAGGTTGGTGTAGTTCTTTTTAAATAGAATTTTGTTGATTCTAAGATTTATTCACAAACAATCCATCAAACTAACAAAGCATGCTAAATTTCATTTATCAATCACTCTTTCATTCCGACAGTTGTATCAACAACAACACATTTATTCTGATTTGACGTAAAACAGTTTCGAGTTGTCACTGAAAAACAGAGACATATTAATCAAATTCACGTCTGAAGATCTATATAATGTCTTGGGAACACCACACAGCTCGGCAATTGTGGAAGAACGATATTTAAATTGGAAGGATGGTGAGAAGGAGGCACCTTTTCTATACATAGAAACTATTCTCGCACTTGCCTAATTGTTGTAGGAAACCGTGAGGAGCCTAAAAAACATGTAGGGGTCAAACCCAGACCCACTGCTTCAGCCAACTGACTGTATGTTTTTTTTCTTGAAAAATAGTTCGAGTTACTACGCACTTCTTCCAGCACGCATCCATATGAATATTAAACATTTCTTAAAGGCCAGGAAATAGCACGCCAATAAAATTACATAATCAAACATATGTCTTAATATGGTGATGAATTCACACACGCACTCTTGTTCATTTTTTTTGCATAATTCTAAGAAACTTCTATTCCTAACATGACTTATCTGAGAGAATACCATAGCGGTAGATGAGGGTGGGATACGCGGGGGTGGAGAGCGGGGGAGGCGTTACAGGGAAATTAATATAGGTCAGTGGGCTAGAAACTCCCCTTTCTATGTGGTCATTACCCTTCGACCGTCACCCCCTCACTATCGCGTTCTCTCTCTCTCTCCTCTCTCATTCCCTCTCTCCATAGAGGCAGGGTGCATAGCGTGGGCCTTTTTTCCCCCTCTATATACCTTTCAAACCATGCCGACGGGTTGCCAATTTATGAATGAAAATCTCTCTATCCTCTAGCGCCAGCTATTCATTGGTCTCGTGTGAGCAAGTTGGCTCAGGGGCAATGCTTTGGAGGTCCCGAGTTCGATGCACTCGGCCGTCCTTGCCGACTGAGGTTTTCCGCGGTTTCTCTCAGTCGAGGGGCAAATGATGGGAAGGTTCCTATTAATAGGGCACTACCGCCTCATTCCCGTCATACCATCTTATCCCTCCCTATTCCCCAAAGAGGACACAAAAATATGTCCTGAGTGCCATTTATCTATAATAAAAATGTAAAACAACACTCTCGTGTGGGATTCTTATCGCGACCGTTTGACATGCAGTTGAGAGCTTTTTCATGAACCGAGAAAACTTCACGAACTCATGTCCAAAAGAGTGATGACTTCCAGAAGTAATCTGATGAAAGAAAAGTTTACTTGATGATTATGGTGAGTCTTCTCAAAATCAAGGTCACGTCTAGTTCAGCCGCTGAGTAAAATGAGGATAATGGAAATTAATATGTAGAAGTATATAGAAGTATAAAGAAATTTGAATGTAATTAAAAAATATTTTCAATATTTTTGGTGGAGGAGCCAGTTTTCTCGGCACCTTGATTGCCTATATATTGACTATAATATTTTTCATTACCAACAATAAACGAAAACGGCAGAGTTTATCGATTGAAAGTGTTTCAGGCAATTATAAAAAAATGCTGAGCTTTTATCAATAAATTTGTTGGTATCCGTTGTGCTGATGCATGCTGGGAAGAACTCGGCTTCCCCAAGCCGGCCCTAAGTAGTTAGCTATCTGCAGTCCACACATTATTATATTGGCTATATTGGTATTTACGCTATATGGAAGAGAAACGGTAAATCTTTCCACGAAGCGATACCACCATCAGAAAGATTGTTCGAAAATACAAGCTTGTTTTAACGGCCTGCTTCTTTCTTCCCGAAACTACCCCTTCCCCCTCCTCCTTTCGTTGTAATCCCGATAAAGAATGCCAAAACTGTCCAAGGATTGTTGGGTGGAGGGGAAGGGGTGGGGGATAAATGGCCGTCCAACTATTACGAAATGTTTGTTTCTGGGCAGCGATGTAGGTTGCTTATAGGCTGCCTTGCTTTCTATAGATATTTATTAGAAAGAGACAGAAATACTATATATATGTACGGAAAACCTTTTAGACAAATAAGTTAATACGACAGTCGACAACTTTGAACCCTTTTATCGAAATAAGACAACTATTTCTAGACAAATTTCGTGATTCTTATTATCGATTTGGGGCAATTGGAGTTTGGACAGAAACGTGCTGCTTGAATGGAACGGGTAGGAAATCGTCCTAACACTTGCCCTCATGCTTCTGTCCTAGGTAGACTTATTTTATGACGTACTTTGTGTCATAGACTTTCAATAGTTACGTTTCAACTGCTGTCATACGATTACGTTCTGTTACCTATAATATCGATCAGAATAAAATATTTATATCTTCTTGACGGCATTGGTATAACTGAAATCACTCCACATACTGTTAGAAGAGTTAGAATAAACTTATAACTCTCTTGATTTAATTTAGGTCATGTTTAAGTACGGAGGACTATCTTTGTTTCATTAGAATCCAATGATTTAATATTACATATTATTTTATCCCTACTCAACTATCTGATAGATTAAACCATCACTGAATATTATCGATTCCATCTTTCACCACCAAAGATTATCATCATCCCCTGAACAGTATCTCTCTCTCATCTCACCATCCATCTCTCTCAGTTCGCATTTATTGCCAACATTGGCAATACCACCGCGTATTGGATCTCTATAGATGCATGTTCATATATGCCTACTCTATTTTACATACCCCCCCCCCCCTCCCCCACCTTCATCCCCACAGCAGACGACAATGAGGCAGAAAGACCAAGAGATGAGATGAGGATGAGAGGAGAGAATCGGTTTGTGTTCGGTCGAGACTAATAAATGCGTGTTTGTCACTGACAGTTATGTATACGGAGTTTCATGAGCCAGCAGATGCCGAGAGTATCGTGCGGTTCACACTTCTCTCGCATTGCCTGTGCAGGCGTCTCTCGTCTGGCTACATTATGCTGCGAGTTTGGCTAATTCATTTCCGATGCAACAGAGTATTCACCCTCCCTCCGTCGCATATGCCCCCTCCCCGTGCATAGTTACTATTCTGTATTATATCTCCTATATATATGTACGCCACCACGAGCAGATTGCTAAACTTTTCAGCAGCTCAGTGTGGGGAAATTTTAATCAATTTATTCGGAATGTATTTCAATTTTTAACAGTTCACTAAAATGAACGGTTACAATTAAAACTTCTATGCGACGAATTCCATTTTCAAACTAATATGGTAATGATATTTCTTCTCTAGCTATCTTATCTATCTGTAATTAATTAATATTCGGCAAGGAACATCATTTCATTTTTGTTTTTAAAACAAATCAATCCTTCTTTTGGACTCCACTCAAATTCGGATCGCCAAATTCAAACCCCTTACTTCATTAGTTCTAACGACGTTCCTAAATCATTTCGAGACATTCAAACGACTATCCAAAAAAAACGCAAATGGAGTAAATTGTATTGATTCTTTTTCTATATTTTTACTTGCAGCCAACACGCTCGGTGGGGACAGCTGAGCCGCCTTCGTCTACCGCCGAACTGGGAGCAAATCGTAAGTGTAACTGTTAGTTTATTAGAGTATGCATCTCGCGTTCCTAGTATATCTAGTGTGACGTCAGCGGGGGCGCACTTCGCAGCCTCCCTTCAGGTTCGCGTTTGGCACTTGACCGCGGATCTCTCGCATGCCGCACGGAGACCCCGGATCATGACCAGTGGAAGGCACTTAACTTCCCTGCCTCTCTTCTGGCACTCTACCCACCACTCTCCTTCCACAACACTTTCAATCTGGGGGGGGGGGGGGGGGAGAGAAAAAAAAATGTGGAGTAGCTGCTTTCCAGTCCATTGCACACTTCGGTAAACCGAGGTTCGATTTCAGGTATTATATTGGTACTAAGTTGCAGCTATAGAGGCGATTTCTTCTCACGAGAGGTGGGGGTGAGGTTTTTAAAGTACGATATGCTTTGACCACTTCTGAAACTTCGGGGGAGGATGTTTGTATCAAAGTACGTGATTCATCTCTATGAGTCTATAAATCACAGATCTGCCTCACGAACTCTTTTGTTATTAAAGTAGAATACATTTTGGCATTCACATCGGTGATACAACTTTTTCGATGGAAAGAACCTTAATTTCGGAATTAATTTAAACTCATTAAAGTCACTGATTATTTAAATCAAATTTCATTGTTGACAATTAATTGACTTTCTCAATATTAAAGCGATGCATCTGCATGGAATACCTTTGACAGTTACCTCCCTGTTATGCAATGATGTGCACCTGTTCCCAAATGAGAAATAAACAGCCATGGACTTGTAAAATACGAGTGGCCCATATGAACGAGTTGCCAATTCTCTCTTATGTGTCCATGGGTGTACAAGCTGGAATCTGTGTATACAGACTTGTTACGATATCACGGAAAATCCAAACTTATATATAAACATTAATTATATATTTATATTTTTATGACGAATTAAAATACGGTATCAATTGGATGACGGTATATTTTTGTGTATGACCTTGATAAATCATAGATAAATACAATTTTGCTACGACGTGCAAGAAAACGAAACGTTAACTAATTTATTGTGTTCAAATTAAAGATTTGCATAGTTGTCAACAAAAGAATATTGAAGACCGTATTATCCCAACATCAACATCAAAATTTATATTTACCGCTCTACCTGTAACATATTCATATTTCAATACTCGCAACTCGTGAAACGAAAAGTGAAAAGAATCTTGTCGGAAACGAACGTGTCTTGCCTATCACTGTTGGTCTCTAATGGAGGCCTTTGCGGTCGGCTAACATAATATAAATAAGTCTCAATAAATCACCGTGCACAGTTTCCCAAGTTGACAGCGGGCCACTTGTTGCTCCTATGTATACGGCAACCCAAGACACCCCCCCCCCCCCAACTCCCCCCCGGCACTGCTAAACTCGATAGCGCAACAAAACACAACATCGTAGCGCGAGATGCGAGAGAGGAGAGAGAGAGAGGGATAGAGAGAGAAAGAGAGAGGGAAAGAGAGGGAAGAGTGAAACGCCGCTTGCGTTTACGATTTTCGTCTTTTTTTGGCGGTGAGGGAAACTTCAGTATACACTTTATATGGCGAGGGAAATGGTTTTGTCCAAGGACAGTTTATGACGATATTTCGTACCCGAGTGGAAATTCGAACGTTTACTCGATAAAATTCATTTCCATCAATCGAACGATACAAATAGTTCAAGAAATTATAATTTATTTGTCTCTAGTGATTCGTACTTAATTATTACCGTTAAAATTATTATATACGCGTTCAAACGTGTTTAAAACTGATGATACAATTTCTTAGTACATTTGGTGGCAGAAGTAGGATTTTAAAAATATTTTAACTTTAAGTGCAATAATAAATTTAATACCCTTCTAGACCACTTTATGAGATATTAAGATGGCCTAGTGTTATTTTTTCCAATATAATATTCACTGTTTGTCAAGAGAATTGTATTAAAATTTTACCATATTTATGGAACATTAGCGACAAAATGTCAAGCGTAATATTTTAATATTCAAAAGTTAATGAATAAATGTACTTAATTATTATTTACAACACAGTATAATGTACCGTAAACACAGGTATCAGGTAAAATTGCTTATCAGAATCACAAAACGGTGTGCAATTCTCACAAATAGAAGGTCTGGCAATCTTATGGTCTTGTCAACTTTCTACTACCTTAAATCCTCCTAGCTAAGAATCGCCTTAGTTTGATGCCAGAACTATTATTTAATGTACAACATTACAGACTAATTCTGGGATATTCTTGGATTCAAACTCAAACCATTCTAATGCATTAACTCAACTAACCATTTCTCCGACTAATTAATAATTACGTTTCCATTATCGGTGAATTGCTTTTTTAAGTCATTGGGGAATTGTTTTCTATGTGTCCTGGATCCATGTGCATTCGAAAGCACATGTGAATTATTTACTGGCTAACAGTTGTGCTGGAGGAGAGCTCTATCATAGAGGAACTAACAAAGAATTGTATTCCAATGCGTACAAAAGCACTCTGGAGGTAGAGAGTTGGTATATAGGATAATGCGGGGATGAGCTCATTATTTATTTTCAACTTTGTGACAGATTGACATTGGATGGTCAAACCGATCACATTATGCCTCTCTCCCCCTCTCTCCCTCAACCCCCTCTTTTTCGTCCAGGATTTTTTTGACAAGTAACAATTTGATTCCATACTTGTTATTTAACAATTCGCTATGACGGATCTGCGTTCTTTGTTTCACCAACAATGTGTTAATTGAATTTTGAACAATATTTGAAAAGTGTTTGAATAATTTATATCAATTTTGTTAATTCATGAAAACATTGAAGTAGGTAGCTCAGGATTACCTACGTTCATATAATGTATCAAATAATTACGTATTAAGAGATGCACTTTTAAGAAGAATGGTAAAGGTGAACGGAAAAGAGAGATCAATAGAAACTAGTAATATATTATTTTTGTGTAATTGATTTTCAAAAATGCTAAAATTGTTATATTGTAAATCTCTCAACTCTATTTTCATCAGGCAGATAACTTAATTTTAATACGCAATCGTAAACAATGCATTCACCAGGATGTTATTCCTAATTATGGGCCTAGATTTCCACATTGGCAAGCCATACCAGTCAAAGAGCACTCGGTCCAGATGAGGGTATCTTCAGCCTCCCACTCAGCCGCAGCTCCTAGAGCTTTTTCTCGGAAGACAGTTTTGTCAAGACTTGATTCTAAAGAATTGATATATTTTCCAGAGCACATACAATATTATAATAGTAACGTACATAATTGTTAACTTTGGTAAATTTTAATAGTAAATTAATTTAAAAAAATTAAATTGAAGCACACATCATTTGATTACAGGAGCATAAGTTGATTGATAGACGCAACGTTGACAACAAATTGTAGGAATGTCTTGCGTTTCATGGGCAATGAAATGAGTTGATGACTTTGACAATCAACCCCCTCCTCTCCCATTTGCCGCCCCTCGTGGTTCTTGAAAAGAGCCCAAAGTTAAGCAATAAGCAAACCTGTCATAGCTGGGCAATAGGCTCCGGGAGAAATCCCAGCTCGATCTTAATGAGTGCAGACAAGGAAGGGAGCTATAAAATTAATTGTGCTTTTCTTGCTTGTGTTATATATACATGTATATATACACCGCAGTAAAGATTTGGAGCGCGCGACAATAAAACTTAAATGATTTTATTCAGCAATGGCACCAGAAAATTAGTTTATGAAAGATATTAAAATAAGCTATCTAAGTTGAAAGCTGCGTGGAATTCCATTGCGGCGAATTATTGTTTGATCTCATCTCTCGAAACATCGGACGAGAATCACGGAGCGAACTTTTCTCGAGATTGAAACTTTGGCGCCGTTTTCTTTCTGATTGATCGGGTTTACAAATCATCAATCACACGATTGTCTCGACTCAACACCAACTTGGCAATGACTTTCGATCATCGTCGACTGCTTCTTTCTATGTTTGTGTTTACCTCAAGTTTCGTCCCTTTGCTCTTTCCTTCTCGCACCCGTGAACGAACCACCCTCCCCCCTCCTCTTCCCTTGCGATAACCGGCACCCAAAGCGTGAGATACACAACGAAATTAATGCTCATTCGGAATTGTTAGCGCCATATTTCGTTCCGTTGCGATCAATAACTTATATCGGTCTCTCGCTCAGTTGTTTGTTTACGGGCTTCGTAACAGAATGTGAGGCGCAGCGTGGAGATACTAACATTGTATGGCAGACTGTGAAAGTTTGTGTAAATATCGGCACCAAGCAGCAATTTGGTGGTGCGGTGTATAGAGTAGATATTATTGTCAGGAGAAGGAATGGGAACGGAGGGAATGCTAAGTGCTCACGGAGCTAGCTGGCACGGAGGAGGTACGATGGCGATGGCGACGGGAACGATGGCTTGATGTATTGTGAACATGTATCACTGGCAAACTACCCTAGCATGCCGGCTCAACTTCGTTTTCGTTTGCCTTTGCGTTGGCTGGAAGGATGTTTACGAATGCAAGAGACAATTAACAAGTAATCTCTCTTGTTGTAGAGGCAGGGGCCCCGCAAGTTTGTTTTATCGATTCTCTTTTGTTTCTCCACATCGTTAATGGCTCCAAAACTCATTTCAGTACTGATTAAAACTTGGAATAAAACAAACAATGAATTAAAAGCTTATTAAAAGCTCGGAAAAGAACATGAAAACTCGAAGCTAGCAAGGAAGTTCCCCCCTCCTCTTCCAACCCACTTGCTTACTCATTTGCTCCGGATTCAAGTTTTGTATCTACTAAAGCTAAGAAAGAAAACACTGACGTCCATCTACACAATCAGCATTTCTCCTTCCCCCTTCTTTCCTGTTTCACAGGCAATTGCTTCTCGCAGAGTCAAGTAGAAATCCACCCCGATGTAATAGTGTCTTCTTTCCGAAGCGTGATAGATGAGTACTATATGTCTAATAATGAGTGATCCGCGCGTGTGAGCGTGGACGTCGCGTGGACGTCGCGACGGGCGTCGGGACGCGCGGCTTGGAAGCGGCGGCGGCGTCAAGCGCTCGCTGGGGGATGCTGTTTAGAGGGCGCAGATCTTGTTGTGTAAACCTATATAGCTAGTAGACAGGTCGGGAGAGGAGGGAATACAGGCAACAGGACAACTACAAGCGGGATGAGGGAGAGAGAGCACATGCCAGCGCACGCGTGCAACAAAACGTTCCGTCTCTAAAACAGGAAGTAGCGCTCGTTTGAGCGTCAGTTGCCAAGCAAGCGGCTGCGGGGAGAGACGCCGCGACGCCCGTCGAATATTAGCAACAACAACGACGCCGCGAGAGATACACCCGCGCGCGGGATGTCCCCCCTCACCCCCCGCCCCCCTGAAAATACACGAAATATCAAAGCTAGTCCCGCGTACCAACCCACCGAATACGATGAATAATTTGATGTTGGTGAAATCAACGTCTAAAAGATTATCCGATGAAAGAACGATCATTCATTATGGAGAACAGGCAACACAACAAGCAAACACGCTTTGTTTCGTGCAAAGCTGTTCAACTTTGTTATCACGAGAATTATACTACCACTAGACGAGGTTAGACGAATTACCCCCCGTACCCTCCTCTCTCCACCCTCTTCCCAACAGCCAGCCCCACGAACGAAATCTAAATTTAATATTTCGCGTCAATAATATTATTCAACCTCATCAACTCATTGGCGCGCTCTAAATAGCAAATAAATAGCAATGCAGTCGTCATGCGAGACCTGGAGGCTTTGACTTGAGGAATAGAACGAGTATCGGGTCGAGGGAGGGAGTCCAACGACCGAGTAAGGCAAGGAAAGGGGAAAGAATATAAAAAAACTGCGACATCCGCGTTATTGGTGGTTGTTAATGTAAGCTTTTAAAATGTGATTCTCTAGAGAGTTGGGCTTAGAACGTAGATTTTACGTTCAGTTATATAATTATAGTAGCTTACAGTTCACTTGAATCCAGTGGACTACAAGCCCATCGAGTATAATAGAGTGTGTGGTGTTGATTTTACTGGCTAGAACAATTATTTTTATTTTTATGGCATAATATACTCTAATAGATCCGTAATAAACAAAGCGGGATTATTGCTTGGCTCATTGCAAAAAAATGAAAACCCGTATCTGCTTAATTGCTATTCATGTGGAAAAGGAGGCACATATTTCACGATATAATATGCACATAATTGCTGTAGTGGTTTCCCCATGGGCCAGCGGAGCACCAGCTCGAGTCGCGTTGGTCCAAACTCGCGTACATGGCTTTGCCATCGAATAATTGAGCGCGTACTAATTGAGACTGTTGTTACTTATAACTTATCACAAACCAGTTTGCACCATTGTTACCATTCAAACCAACACAGTGGCTGATGCAATACGCGAGCTTTTTACCAACAAGTTTATGTTATTTTTATTAACGAATCTCTCTGCCAGTTAAGTAATTGACTCGATCTCTTTATTAATGATGTGATTAATTAACATGATCGCTCATTAGGTGGTAACGAAGTGTGAAGTATGCGAGAAGCATGCAGTTCTTGGTATAGACGGTGGAGGTGCCGGTATTGCGTCCGTAGCCATGAGCGTGCTACACATGTATTAGCCAAGGAGCGAGGCAAGAAGAAAGGGTGCGGTCAACATGCCATGTAATTTGTTGTTCTTCAACTCTCTTCTTTCTCTTTCTCTCTCAACTTATTCCCCTCTCTATCAGCCCTTATAGAAACACATCAAAGCTTTCTAGAGAGTCTCACTTTATTCATTGACTTCGTTCGAGTGTGGTGTTAACCTATTTTATAGTCGGTGTGTGTCATCTTAGGAAAGGTGAGGTGGCGCCTCCAATGAACGCATAAACCCAATTATTTAAATTTCCCATCGACTGTGGATCGAAGCACCTATGACTTGGCAAGGGTTGGGGGAGAGTGGAAGGGGGAGGGGGGTTGGAGAGAGCAAGGGATTGCAGGAATTTATGCTTAATACTCTGGAGTCACGCAAAAGGCAAGAAAGCAGACGTGGGAAATCAACACAAGTCGGAATCACTAACTCTACTCAGTATATTATATAGCTTAAGTTCAGTTCTCACCCCCTTGTGTCCTAGCTCCAACTGTGCGCTATTTAAAACACGGCCCACCAGGTTTCCAAGTGTTCGATACAGATATAGATATCGATCTAAAGCTTACATCAATGCTCGAGAGTAGATAAAAGTCATCTGAGCAATATGTGAGACGCAAGTTTTGTCGCGAAAGTGGCTTTTACTTCGAGCCTCCCCCCCCCCCCTCCCCCCCTCACTTTCTCTAGTCCCCTTCCTCACTGAGACGTAAGCATATAGAACTATTTCAATAACTGTTGGGTAGACGAGGCTGGAGACAATGGAGGTATACAAACTCTTTAACCGCGACATAATTTTACTTGGTACACATAATTAAATGCTGTTCATCATTTCGACATGTCTCTCACTGGTTGCGGTCGAGTGATTGGTAGTGTGCCATATATCCGAACTCTTCATCAATTCTAGACTAATTATGAACTGTAGTTGACAGTTTGACTCGGGCCGCAGGTTTCAACATCTTGCAGAAAACACATTTCACGTCGACAATTCGTCTTACGTTTACCCGAGAATCAACAATGAAACATTCGCCTTGATTTTATTTGCATTGACTCTCTTCGAGTATTCTTTTTTCTTTCTCTTTCCCCCTTCTTCAGATTTGCTCGAGTCACATCCACACCCCACCCCGACACTTCCAGTTCCCAATTAAAACCAAAGCAAAGCAGTGTACATGCTCATCAAACATTCCGTTGGCTTCTTTGAGGCGATTCTCTCTTTCTCGCGGATACACCGGCGTTTTGGCGGAACCTGAGCGGGGGCGGCGGAATGGGGGCGCACAAACCAAAATTGTATTTAGTCGTTGGGCATATCCTGTTGGGGAATGAAATGAGACGTGATTTAATTTCCCTGACATTCTTCTGATTTTTTCCCCTGTGTTCTTTTCACAATTCGTGATCAAGGAAGGAGGTTAAGACGGCATTGTTATCTGGTTGTGGCGAGAATAAAAGATATGCCAATGTAGCTGAAATAAACCCTCTTCGACTCTTTGAACGGATTTGTTTTCTCGCATTGACTTGTGTTTCCACAAGATGATATGCACAAGACATACCGTGTCTCCCTCCTCCCCCGCGCTCGGCTCCTGCAATAAGGTACCTATCTATCTGGTATAAACATCGCAGGTGGCGCTTCTCTCAGGATTTATCACTTTGTTGAGTGGGGCTAAATTAATGAGAGACCTATTTGCATTTGGTGGAGAAGCGACTGCCGTTGAGAAGAGAATAGCGCTATACTACACGGCATTGCGCCAATAAATTGACGAATGTTTGCAAATTAAGATGTCGAGGCGCGCTGCTCTGTGGTCAAAGACTACTGACAAAGTTCAAACATTTCCATAGAAACACTACCTGAACGACAAACTCAATTTCCCGTTCCCCTTCTACCTGTAATATATTCATGCGACTTAAAACTAACAAAAAAAAACACACAGTTAAAGGAAAATGCCCGTAAGCTGTTTCCTGATGCATAATTTCTCTTTTATTGTAAGAGACAGTTCAATTTCCTCTCATATTATTTAAATGTATCTGCAGGTTCATCAGAGAGCTGTTCTTTTATTATTTTTACGAGCTCTTCGTCATGCAAAGTCCGCACTCGGACCCGAAGGCTGTTCTGTCTCTGTGCTGTCACTACCTATTCGCTCCATTCTCTTCCACGTCGTAGTTCTCTAGCAAAACATTGCCGTGCATCCATCCACTCCAGTCATCGCTGTTCGCATTCTCGTTCTGGTCGGTCTCTCTAGGCGAGGGTGACGAGACCACTGTTCTCTCTTCGCCTCTTTGTAATTGCCAAACATGCACACACCACAGCTAATACATTCACCCAATTACAACCTACTTGTGTATTTTAATCTCTTTGTGCTATGTTCTACATGTACTAAGTTCGCTCACTCACTATCAGCTCTGCTACTGCAGGCAGTAATAATTCTTTGTATGAAAAAAAAAACCGTATGATAGAGTCTTTGAGAGAATCCGGGGTTGGCTGATTCTCGTTGACGCGTGAAAATGTGTTTCGTTTATAAACAAACTTGGCATTTTTGTTCCCCACACACAAACGAAACGCCACAATTTAATCTGGAGGTGGATTAAATGTTATGGGATAGAGGAAATGCAAATGAAATTATTCATAGGTATGAGAAGCCTGTAAATAGTCCGTTTGGAAAGTCTTCAACTGGATCTCGTAAGAGCCATGATGTTATTCCTGTGGACGTAATGCCCAGCATGAAGCATGCTTGGTGAGGCTTAACTCTTCTGTTAGCGGCTTAGCAACGTGACACCGATATACAAATCCAGGCTACCATGTGTTGAATAAAAATACATTTAACACATTGTCCCTTTCCACTTAAGGAGCTACTTTGGATATAATTTCCTCCTTTATAAATGAAGAGAATCGGACATAATTTGGATTGAATATTAAGGCTAAATGGCGGGTGGCGTGAGACTCATTAGCAATGCGTCAGCTGGTGTTGTTGTTATTGTTGCTGTTGTTGTTGTTGTTGTTGTTGTTGTTGCTGTTGTTGTTGTTGTTATTATCGTCGTCGTCGTCGTCGTCGTCGTCGTCGTCGTCGTCGTCACCATGTTGTTGTCAGTAAGTATTAAAGTTCACAAGTCCCTAAGACGGACGTTTTAATCGGAGTTTTGTCATCGATTTCTTTGAAATGGAAAGGATCTGGGATGTAACCAATGAAGACAGAAGGTAACAAAGAAGCCCGTTTTAATGGAAACTGTCAATTTCTTTGAATCCAGTGAAACCCCAGCGTTGCCTTTCATGGTCACTTTGAATACTTCCATCTATTTAAATCTTAAAACAAGGCCCTTTTTTATTTAAACAGTCTCCAACAGACGTTTTGGTTCTGACATTTTGTATTGAGTGGAATAGTATTTTAAATTTAATTTTCATTCTTTTCTTCCGGATTGTTTACTCCAATTAGGCTACCGAGATTTGATGTGTTCGACGAACTGAGAGTGAACAAAAAGAATGATGCACCTCGGTTTACTGTGAACGATCCTATACCTATATAGAGGAGATTCCCCTGTTCTCCCAACGGAGAAGGGGGAATCTGTCCAGACTTCGCACTGGGGATGCAGCACACCTTGCCTCGCTGTTATCATCGAAATGGCCTAAACGTGCATGAAGGATGATCGGTTCAATCTAATCCCAGACAATTTGATTAACTCCAAGGAGAAGACTGTTTCGGACTCGTTCAACGAGTCGTTTAAATGAGATGGAATTATTGATCAGTTGAGAATTGATTCTGAGTTAGAAGCTTTACTGTTTGTTATTGATCTGGGACTTTGGATTTCAAGTATTGACATATCAACCACTCCGCCGAGCATTACGAAGTCTTGAGACTATTTTCTTGTATTTGCATGTGTTTATGTATTAAACTGCTTCAGCAACAACGATAAGGGCGAACGTTTACTTTCAACTTGGAAAATCAACAAAACTGTGTTCCAAGTTTTAGAAATGGGTCTAACTCCCTTGTTGTTCTTCAATAGATGTAGATAATTAATTATTGACTAAATTATTTGGAAAGTGAGGCGTAGTATACAGCGAACGTGAAACAATATTCATATTACGAGTAATGATTAAACAACGAAACATGGCACCAGTTTGCTAAAGCACGTTTCTTCCCATTTATTAATTATGCCTTGTTTTTCTTTTCGAAAGAACAGAGAGGGTGGCATCTCGTATCAGTTCATTTATCAGCTCTAGTTATTGGCTGCGGTTTACTGGCACAGCAAACTGAGCGCGAAGCTCACATTAATTATTATTGACTCTCTCCGATGAGCCTTTTTCCCCACCCCTTGAATAAAAGACCTTATCACAATAAATTAAACTCTATTATATATAAAATAACACTAAAATGTGATGGGAGAAATATAAGCCACGCTAAGCCTGCTTTATTTGACAGAGCTTTCAAGCCTGTATAGCGACGTGAGTGGAGTATTTCAGAGAGTCATCTATTTTTTTATATTAGTCAAGTTTTTTTGAGCGGAAAACATTTGAAATTGAGGTAGTTGCTCTCTTGAGTGCGTTGAAGGGGATGGATGGCATGTACTATTGGTGTGACTTTCAACCATCTCGCTATTTTTTCACTCGGATACGCATTCATTTCAACAGAGACTCGCAGTCGATGTATGTAGACTCGAGAAATTAGAATATAATTTAGCTTGTGTTGTTTACTGAAACTTCGGTGGGTGGGTTGATGGAGCTTTCGCCTCGGCGATGAAGGGGGACGCGGGGGAGGAGGAGGGGGTGTATATATCGTGGATCTCTTCTCCGGCTCCCATCAACAGCTAGATGCTGCAGAGATGGGAGACCGAGAGGCCTCCTGATAAATCGCATCTCGGCTTGCTTCATTACACGGCAAGTTAGAGGAAAACAGCAGACTCTCCCACTCAATGACTCAAAGTATATAAGCGCTGTACATCCTCGAGCAAAGAACAATACTAAAGCTCCAATTTAACACAACTCTTCTCCACGTTTTTTTTTTCTCTTTTAATCAGATTGTTTCAATGTTGAATGCCTGTCGCGTTCGTTTGAACACGTGACTACGGGAACTGTTTTTATCATTGGTACTTGAGAGTTGATCTGAGCGAAGAATCAGTGGCATTACGCCGGTGAAAACGAAAGAGTCTCCGAAGTGATCTGTAGATATGAGTGGAAGGTAGACTCGTTGACTGCGCTGGACCCGCAGCATCCTTCGGGACTGGCGCCTCCACTCTGCGTAGCGCCACCCCTCGCCCGCTTAACGACATTACTTACGAAATTACAGAATAGCACAACAATATAATCACCCTTTTCTATACAATTTAACCTCTTATTTGGTTAAAATTAAAACGTTGTTATATAAATATGTGCATAAATCCATTAGGTTCTTTCAAAAATTATCGTTACAAAAAATTAAAAGTTAATTAAAATTTCAATGTTTACTTATCGTTAATTACGTTTCCATTAATTGAGAGATACACATTCTCATTTATATTGACCTTCGAATCTAAAACAAGATAATTTCCACAAATAAATGTCTTCCTACGTTATGATAAGAATAGCAATTTTCTGTTACAGTGTGTGTACTATAGCTGAAGCTCTCATAACATTTTGTGCCTCACTCACACGGTGTGAAGACGCAATATTTAAAAATCAGTTTTCACGCAATCTTAAACACAATTAAAATGTCAAAGGTAAGATTATTTCGCTATTAGCACAAGAACATCTCATCAAGTAGTTTTAAAATTTAGAAAAAAAAACATCTCACCCATAATCTCTATTGAAGTGAGCGAACGAAACTTTCTGAATATGAGGTACGAAGGCAAGGAATAAGGAGCCGACGAAGAAGAAGAAGCAAAGCATGTGGCCTCGAACGCTACCCGGGTTGACAAATTACCCCCTCATGATTGGATAGCTTTAGCGCGCGCGGCGATGTAATATAGAATCCCAGTGTGCAGCGCGTGAACACGTGAAAAGAAACGCGGGTTGACACCTTTGAAGCACTTTCCTTGCAAATTAAAAATAAAGCATAAGAGTCGACCATGTACAATGAAAGTAATGCATTCACGATGTCATACAATATTAATGTGATAGCAAAAAAAAAACGGTGGAAAGTGTGCCGCACAACTTGAATTGTTCTTTTCTTTTGGAGGGTGGAAAATTCTTTAAAAGTGGAACAATTCAGTATTAAACGAATGCATTTATGACTAGCGTACCTTTATGAAGAAAATAAAAGACGAGAAAAGTTTGTCGGGGTTCGATCCTCGGGACAGGCGACATACATTCCATCTGACGGTTTTCATGGAGGAGACCACCCGAAATATCTGACACCTCGACCACATGTCTCGCTATTCCACGCATTAAATTATGACGTAGATTGACACGTCACATTTTAGGGAGGTGTAGCGTTTATTAGAAAAGATTAGACCGGTGATGTGCCCCTCTGCCAATGTAGTGGCATAACAGTGGTCAAATTAATGGCGCATCTTGTACGCGAACAGCCGAGCTATCGGTTTTCACTAGTCTCTATATATATATTGGCGATGAGAGTCACATAGCATAAGGGGGGAGGGGGGCGGATAAGGGTGTGGGAGAAGGAGAAACCAGACTAAAAGCAATGCGAAAGAGGAGGAAAAATTATAAAAAATAAAATGATTTTCTCTCGTCCTGAAATGCGACATTGCTATGCCAGGAGGTCCTGGCCATACTCAAATATTCCACACTCTCGCGCGTATACACAAAATCTCCCCCAATCCTCTACAACCCCCCTACAACGTCCACCCCCCCCCCCCCCTAACACCTCCCGCCATTCTAGGCACCAATATTCGCCGTGACACGTCGAAATAATTAAAGCGCGAAACGCACACCACACGGCATCGCAGGATCTGTTGTGGCGGGGGGAGGGGGGGGGGGGGGAGTTTTTGGAGGGTAGGGGTTCATCTGATCTCGTCTACCTTTGTCCATTTAAGCCTAATCGTGTAGAACGTACGTGTGAGGTGAGAGTATACTATGCATGGTTATCACACCGATGAAAGTATGGAGAAAACGGTTTTCTATATTGGTTCGTGTGGTGTATGAAATTATTGGGTTAATCCATTGAATTCGTTTAGGAACGACCGTAAATTGCTGACATAACTCGAAGGTTTTCGAGTCTAATTTTGTATTAATATATCTGACAATTTCTTGGTTCTGTTGTTTTTTTAATCTATTATCTTGTTACATTTGTGTTATGTCATATTTTATCATCTCTAAATGTTTAATACTTCAGGTAGGTATCGAGATGGCTTATAGGATTTCATATTATGTCTCGACACATTGCTAGAGACTGTACTGAAAATGAGTATTAAACAGCGAATTTATCATTTTCCAAGAAAATAAACACAATATTTTAATTATACAAATTTTACAATGGTGGCAGAAGTGGAATTTCACAAAATATATAAATCAGTTTTTGATTCTTGCTAATTCTTTGTACCTTAAACTAAAGTAGTTATTATGAATGCCATTTATATTAATATTAGTTGTACATCATTAATATTTCATTTGAAATACATTTCTACAATGGTGGCAGATGTGGGATTTGTTTGGTTAATCTTTTAAAAGTGCGGATTCACCCATCCCTTAAATTCAAGTATTAATTAATACTTGTAATATTATCCTAGCACTTCTATTGATCTCATTCAAGTTTGAAACTTTAAAATTATATCTCGATGGTTTAATTACCTTTCGGTTATTCCGCAACGCTTCAGCTTTGTTACTCGGTGTGTTGCCTTTTGCATTATCTCCAATTATTTTGACAGAACGGTTTATGAAGTTTTGCGTGGATCTGGAGCTCGGGTAGAAATACCAGAGCGAGCAATCTCAGTACCACCACCTCCCAATGACTGTCTTCCAGACAAAACCAGCAAAGAAAGGGCGGAAAACCCCTGCAGCCATTTGCGAAAACTGTCTAACAATTTATAATTGTGAGCAGAAAACATAATATCGAGTGG
Organism: Leuctra nigra; assembly: GCA_934045905.1. Classification (NCBI taxonomy): domain Eukaryota; kingdom Metazoa; phylum Arthropoda; class Insecta; order Plecoptera; family Leuctridae; genus Leuctra; species Leuctra nigra. The sequence continues at coordinate 25,337,209 of OW203763.1, read as the reverse complement.
TTTTGGAGATGTTTGAATCGTTCCCATCATAATTTAGTATGAATTTTTACGAAATGCTCTTGGTTCTGACTCTTCCTCAAATATCCGAGAGAGGAAAGCTCCCGATAGAAATCAAACTGATTCACTTCCAGATTTTGTTGTGTACAAAGTTGCGTGCTAATGGAAATTCTAGAAGAAAATACTTAACACAGACAGTAATGAAAACGTTCTAGCGAGATGATGAAGTATAGTCATCTATTTGCATTTTCATTGTATAAGGTTTGCTTTTAAAATTTTCACAGAATTACTGGTGCAGCGTTGTTGGTACGCGAACGCCGAAGGGTCGTATAAACCGATTTGATTTAAGTAAATAATACTATTGTTTACCGCCACTCAGTGAATGAACTGCATATATACTATAGATTTGCGTGTTCAGAGATTTTACTTCAAGTTTCAGTTTAATCCAATACCAAATTGAAGGTTCTCATCTATTCATCCCTCCGCCCGCTTCGCCCCCCCCCCCTCCCCCACAACCCCTAACTTGTCCCATCATGCCCCTATATACCCTGTTTGTCTTGCTAGATTATGCGTAAAGCCTATGCCACTGTCGCAAATGCAAGAAACTTTCTAAAGAAATGGGTTTTGTTTTTTATCCTTTAGAATCTTTTCTATAGACGGCCTACGGTTGTTTTGAAAGGCAACATAAGCAAATTTCCCATAGTCTGGACGAGCGTGGCAACATTTTCGGTAGAATTCAGGCGTCTGCTCAACTAACAAGAATAATAATCATTAACAATGTGATTAACAAAGTGGATGGTGTTTACTGGTTCGTAAGCATCAACAACAATATTAACAGCAACCGCGAGCTGCAAATCACGCCATTACTTATTTATCGCACTCTACGTTTTAAGCATGCGAGAGTTTTGAATCATCGTTGACCCCTCGAAGAACTAGGAAGTCGATGAAACTTGAGTTCGCTTCTCTAAGTAGTGCAGAGAATATAATGAAGATGGAAGTTACACCTCTTCAAGTGGCGATCCACTCCCTCATCGCCCATTGCCCTTAGCCACAAGGATTTGCTGTTGTTTTCCCTATGGACAAGACATAATTCCTGCAATATTTGCTATTTTCTGCCGTCCCTGCATTCTTTCGGTATCTTCCCTTCGTCCCATACCATTCACCACTTCTCTGTCCCTCTTTCTCTTCCTTCTCCCTCTTCTCCATATAAAGCTCTTGCGATTGTGAACAGTTGCGTACGTCAGCTTCCTGGGCCAGAGTTTTTCTCTGGCGCTTTTCATACTCCCCCTTATTGACCGAACGCGAGTCCAAGCAAGCAGTAAACAAGGCGGCTGGTTTGGGGGAAGGGGTGGTCTGTGCCGGGTCATCAGTCGGGTCATTGCTTTAACGACTCCTGCTTGTTTTCCTCTTGGGTATTGTCTAGCTGTCTCTCTCTCTCTTACTCTTCGTAAGACATCGAGTTGCTTCTTATTGTTGATGGCCAATCGTTTATTGGCCTTCGAATTTCACAAACCCAATTACGAAAAACTTTGTATAGCCTCGCAGGATAAAGCAATGGCTGTCATTTGTTTCATTTGGGTCATAATGCCGGGTATTGTTGTCCGTCTGACTATTTCTCCGCGTCGCCCGCCTTCTGCAGACTCTGAATTTCGCGCTCATTATTCAAGTTGATCTCTCTAAATGTGTGGAAATTCGGACAACAGTCGTTCTACCAGCATGTGCATATTACGATCTCGTGTCCAGCTTCAGCCGCAAAGATTGGTATTGTAATTCGCCGTGCTGCAGTGCCTTGTCAAGAAGTTTTACGCAGGTTTCCCGCGTGGTCATGTTTTAGATTGGATTCTGGCCAGAAAATCACACATTTATTCCGATAATCTTTAGTATAAACCACACTTCAACTCATTTCCCTCTTCTTCTCTCTCTTCCTCCCTCCCTCACGCCCTCTCTCACTCTTCTTTTTTCATTTCACCCCTCATTCGATCCGTTTATTTCATTTTACACATAGTGCATGCCTGTAAGCGCCCGAAACCACAACCTTACAATACACCCAAACCAGCAATTTTCATTTAAATTTTCCCTTGGCTGGATTGGAGATTGTTCCCTATTGTATTAGTTACGTCGCATATTTTCAGTGTGGTGAAACATGACCCAACCAATCGGCAATTTAAAATGTTAAGCTAGAGATGTATTTCGTTTATTTTCCCCTTTCTCCCTGGTGACCCTTTACGCGGAGCACCCCCTCTGGGAGAGCGGAGCCGCGAGTTCCGAGTCACAGTTTTATAACGTCCATGCTCTGGCACTTAGGACAGGATACTCTATCGCCCGATCAAGAGCGCGAGGAGGAGCGCCTCTAACGCGACTATCTACAGCGCGACAATTCATTTTCTCTCTGATTATCTCTCCCCCCCCCCTCACACCCTCTCCTCACCCTCTCTCGCACACACTTTTCTCTCGTCGTCGCCCCCGACAGAGGCAGATCGCCTCCCCTGGTGGCCCCAGCAGACATCTACGATCTGCGGTCACTCTCGAGCTGCTGTCCTCAATGCACGGTTGCTTGCTTGTTTTTTTATCGTTATGTTAAGTGGATACATGCAGAAGCACGCCGCACGAAAACTTTCGTCAATCCGCAAATTATCGGTCTTGGCACTCACGGTCGCAAGAACTGTCACGGACACTAGCTCGCCACATAAACAAACGCCCGTGTTGGTTTTGCATACGAAGCAGGCAAATATCTCCCCTTTGAAAGTAGATGCAGCGCTTTCTGGCTAGGACCGCTTCAGGGTGGATTGGAGGAATGAATGTATGATTAGAATGCTACGCCGGTTTTCGGAGCAACTCTTCTACTAACTAATTAAAATAGGCTGCAAGCTGCAAAGATATGAATAAGACAGGACTGTTTGAGAAGAGACTGATTACGCGAACGAAATAGCAGTTCGGTTGTAAATTGCGATCTTGTTAGTACAGGAGCTGGATGTACCGCATTTCAACTTGGGGCCAACTTCAACTTTCAACTTGCAGCTAAATAAGTAATATCTTGCTCCAATAGCCCGCTCGTGCAAGTCTTATCAGTGATCACGCTTATCTTGTATCGTCAATTGTCATCGTGGAGCCTGCTCCTTAGCGGAGGCTGTTAGCTGCTAGACAAGGCGACGTGAATGTCACCTCCCAGGCTCCCACCTACATGCTCTATATACAAAATACTTACTTATGCCGCGAGATGGATTCGCAGCATCCCATCCCGCTAGTTCATCTCGAGAAGGAACTTAAGAGTAAAATGCTCGAGAGAGGCGTTATGGCCAAACGATGCAAATTGTAGAATATCTCATCATAAACGTGTTCGAATATCTTATTTAAATAATAATATTTTGATACTAAGTTATGAGATGGGATTTGATCTGGCTAGGATGAAATGAACGAAATTAGAAAATAAAGCGCGTCTATTTGATTATGCCTCGCGAAGTGGTGGTTATCTCAGTTGGCTTGAAATGCGCGAACATCAGGGACACAGACTGCACTGCTGTGTCAGTGTGTTCTGAGTTCTGATTTACCCGTGCCAACGAATTGCGCAAATGAAAAATCCTAGCTCTGCTCCGTGACATGAACTAAGCCCGGCTGCTTGAAAATTTTAATTCTATTTGCGTTTGTTTTCTCTCTCTTATAAACAGCCGAAACTTGGTGCTTGATTCGATTCCAGAGGTATGCGTTAGCGCTTTCGCGTCTCTTCAGCGGACAAAGTGTACAACTCATAACTGGGGCGTGATGGTCTGCGCTTTAGGTTTTAGAATAATGATGACACATATTAAAAACTAAACAGTTCTTCGACAAAGCTCCGGAAACTATATAAAAGTGGGCGGTTTATTCGGTACTTGTATTACGACACGAATTGTAATGATAACTATCGCGTGTTTTATTTGTTCTTTATAGACATCACATTTCAATAATTAAACATGTTTTCGATTTCGAACCTAAACGCTCGTTTGGTATCGTATTTTGAGGGTCGAATCATTCAATAAAATATTTACTACATTTCCCATTCCCATTGGACTGTCTAACGCCCCCAGGTTGTTCATTGAAGGAATAGTCCACGTCTTTTGTTTCTTGGTTACAGAGATTGCAAATAATCCTCATCGATGATTGAAATCGACGTTAGTATAGATGGAGCTCGGACTCTTTTACTCATTGGAGCACGTTATGGCAACGCTAAACATTCAATAATTTAACGTGAAATGCTACCAAGAAGAGGGCGTGGATGTAATGTCTCTTGGCATTATACTTACCAGTTACATGAGAGCTGCTCATTTGTATGGTTCATCAATAATTTAGCAGGGGTTTCTTTGTTGAGCTATTAATTGATTGGTAGCCATGAAGCTAAAGCTATCGATCCGGGTAATCGGAAACAAAATTCGAAATACAAATTAGAAAAGTTCAGATTTTCGAATTACACGTTAAATACCTCAGCGTTATCTAAATTATGCAGCAGTGTTTAAAACAAATTTCACATAACAAGTAAAAAGTGGAAATAAGATGCGAAAACTGGGAGTCGAACCCCACATCTGTCGAATGGAATGCGCTTCCCACTGATATCTCCGAGGAATGGTGCGAGAATGCTGTCCTCGTAACTCAGTTGGTAGAGCACTCGATCGACAAGCTCGAGTCCCTAGGTTCGAGTCCTGGTTCAGTCGAACATATTCTGTAGCTTACCATCATTCTCTCTTGACTTCTTTGGAAGTTTTCCAGAAAAAAAGTCGAATTCTTGAACAGCGTTCTTTGTGCACCACAATTCGCGTTGACCCGCAAGATCAGAGCATCATTCTGTTCAATCTTTGCTTATTTACATATTACAACCAGATCACTTATTGTAATGGAATGCATTTGAAAGGATGAGTGAGCAGGCGATGGATGTCGAAGAAAGAAATGAGAATCGTAGCGAGATAATTATATTTTTCAGCCGGGCCTGGATATACGAAAGTGCTTTGAATATAAGTGATAGCTTAATTAATACGTCATCCAGGCTGGGCCAGCGGGATGGATTCGAGCTCCAGAAGAGAGGGAAGGAACAGATTCCCCTTCCAACCACCAATCTTAGCGGGCTCCGACATGTCACCCCAAAGATCACACCACATTATTTTCGGGCTAGCATTATAAAATCGGCACAAATCCGCCATAAAGGAGTGTCTCAATTTCACATAACCTGGGCCAGCTCTCTTCCTGCATAGGAAGGTAATTTAGAAATGGGAAATCTTCTTCCCTTCCCTCACGCCTCCTCCTCCACCCCCCCTCACCCCGCATGATTTCTCTTCTTATATCCCGCCGAACTACTCTCTAACGCAGCCAACCTAAAAGAACCTGGTAAAAAGCTTCTCTGCATTTTGATTTAATGAGTTTAATGTCATTATACCGCGATGATTTTCCTCGTCCATTTTCCCATTCGAGGCTGAGCATTCGGCAGTTAGAGAGGCATTCGGGTTTAGTCGAGTGGAAGCGAGCACCTTCTACTGAGGTCGCGGGTGTCGGCGACGAGGGTGGCCTCCTCGGGGGGTAAAGGGGGGGGGGGGGCTCTCACTTACGCAAACTTAGTGAGCCGGTTGGATTTCAGCTGATTTTCTTCTTTTTATAATATGCTCTCCCCATGTCTGACTTCGTCGCGATGGCATACTTTCGCTTAAAATGGGGGAGACAGAAAGAGAAAAAATAAATTCGATTTGCGGTTGCGACAACATAACATTTGTTTAGACTTTGTTGTGAAACGTGGAAAGATGTGCCAGCGATTAGAATTCCACCTCAAAACATTTAACACCTCATCACTATTAAGTCCCCTCCTCCCCACAAACCACAAAGCCCCTGGACATCTTGACTGAAAACCTTCCTGGTTGTGTAGTTTGCCTGGTGGAAACAGCCAGCTAATTGTAATGGAGATCCTTTGTATCCTGCTAGAACGCACATCAATTGTTTCGTCAGATATGATAAGAGAAGTTTGAAGATGACCAGTCTTCGCCAGTCTTGCTTTTAGTGATAGCATCTTGATCAGGCTCTGGCTATCAAAGGAGTCTTGTGGGCTTGAGGTGACGTGACATCCTTCAGCATTGATGATAGGGGCGCTTAGTTCTTGTCTTCGAGATACAGCGAGATGCTGTGAAGTTGTGAACTACGTTGCAGAATACAATACGTGCTATATTGAGGAGTTAGAGGTGATCTTTTGTTGGACGACTTGGAAAGCTTGTGGGCGAGCTTGTGGGGTCCACCGTGAGTTTTGCTTTGAAGGAGAGACAGTAATGCTCAATCAGAGTTTAAGGCATAATTAAATTAGTTGCCTTTCTGAATGCCATTTATATTGGAAGTTTTTATCGTTTATAATAGAATTTAATACATTATTGTTATTAAAATTTTAATATACACAATTTACTATTAAAATACTATTCTTATGGTTTATTCTTCTCAATTATAGCGACAAATTGCAGCTTTATTTCAATTGGCCAATAGTATTCGGGCGGAGACTTGCTAAATATCAAGTAAGACAGTAATTTTACAATATTCCCTCGTATTTAAAAATGACGACGAATCCAATATTGGCCACAGCCCGTACATCTCTCTAAGATGAAAGAGCAGCTGAAATGAGTTAAATTTCAAAAAATCAACAATGAGATTGGTGAAATGTTATGTCGTGCAAGTCACAGCTTCACAGGTTAAAGAAAGAAAATCACTCTCTTTTCATTAAACATTGTTCAAACAAAATCTAAGACACCAAATATTGATAGAACACGAAAAGGCGATGATGGTTTGTTGTTCGTGTCGGGAGGCATTTGACAACTTTGCTCACAGTTTTCGGCTCACATTCTTTTTCACAACGAGACCACGTGTTTCACTATAATATCATGAAATAAAATATTGAATTATATATAATATGCTCGTAAGAAAAATATGAAGACCGAACAATAACAGTATTGACATGAGCTAAAATTGAACGGTTAAAATTTAGTTTTAACCAATTATCTATTTGAGTCACAGATGACAACTGGTCTACTGGACGAATCAAAGTTCATATTTGTCACGATGCACTTCTGAATGACGAATCCAAAAAGTTTGATAACATAGTATGTGTATTTATTTTTTTATTTTTTATTTATTATTTTCAAACACACTGTGCATTTGCTGGCAGCAGGAGTAGGGTGAACCCCGTAACACTGTGTGCCCTACTGCCAGCTACAAATAATTAATTAATACATCAAATAATATCACTTAATAGTTACATAATAGTACATAATGTATTTGGATTTTTTTTAAATAATTTTACTCAAAATCTACAGTTGACGGTTTTGGACTTTTGAAATAACTGAAATGGATTTGTAGAACTAAATCTTGGACACAGAATTCATAGCCACGTTCTGGAATTCCACGACTAAACGAACATGTTTTTCATAATCAATCATTCACCATGGAGTATAGTTCATGTAAGTAGAAATTAATTCTCAATGAATTCATTGTGTATTTTTTCACACAGCTTTTTATTTCGAAGAAAATATCGCTAACTCACTGAAACTTAAATTCTGCAAACACGATCTTTACCTGCCGCTAGATGTACAATACACAAAGCTCAACGCAATTTAGAGAACAAATACTAACTAATCCCTTATTCGATTGGTCTCAATTGTAATATGTGTGGAATCCATCGAATCCGTTTTGTTCCACGCGCTTACGAACCCCTATAGGCCCCAGAGAGAACTCTCTGAAACAATCTCCAAGACACTCCTGACGATTATTTTCTTGGACGTCCCGTCATGGCCCCCTAATATTTAGAACTGTTGCCTTTTATACTGTTGCAAAGTTTTGGGGCTCTAGACCGTGTGATTACATCCTAAACCACGACAGAAGTCTTTCTCCCTCTTTCCATCCAACCATCATATTGCGTCCAATGCATTGGCATAGAAGCTCCTCGGGGTTTATTTTTAATTAGGATTTAGGAACGTTGTGATCTTTTAGATAACGAAATGCGTATAGCTCTATTTGCCTCCCCAGTTTCAGTGATGTATATTCCAGTGGATTGTCTCAAATGTAAGCATCCCACCCTCCAATGAATTGAGAACGGCGCGAGAGAAAAAAAACTCTCAACTGAGTCTGCTTTCCAAACAATACTTCAGAATCTCTGGCGAGTAGCTGAGTGCAGGTATCATTCTACTCGAACATTCCAGGTGGTAAGCCCAAATCACGGATGTTTTAAAACCAAGTGGCGAGTAAACGAAAAGGTAGCTCCGTGTGATTCTGTTTTTGCAATCAGTTCTTGAAATGGTGTTATTTTAGGGAAGAATGTAAATTACTGGTCGCGTCGCGCGCGGTCTCTATGCGGATGGCGCGGGAGGGTGGCGGGGATTATAAGAACTAAGGAATCCGATGAATCCTGGCATTGCTTTGGTCAGCAGGAATCACACGAGGCGCCGCGGCGCTAACGCGACGTCCCGATGTGTCATACAATTAGTCAAGATCGATGAGCAAGTAATTACTTGGACTACTCGCACTGAATCAAAAAACAGTCTAATTCGAAAAATAAACAAGCGCGAGGTAAAAAAAATAACATCGCTAGTAAAAGAATTAGGTTGCCAAATAAATAGCCGGACACGAAAAGTAACGTGAACGGCGACGGTTATTAGACTAAAACCACGGAATCCGATTTAATGTTCCGACCTCCTCCTCCGCTACCCAAGGTCCGAGCAGAAACCACAACTTTGTCACGAATAAGTTTATTCATGTGTCAACTTTTGGCAAGCACGTGAATGATCATATTCGATGTGCCAACGCCAAGTTGGTCCTATGTTCTTAGTTGAACTCGACGCCCCCCCCCCCCCCCCTCACCCACATCATCCCCCCAGTAAACTGCCGGAGAATACTTACACACATAGACTATTCTATTAATTATGCTCTAGGTTAAAGGGTAGCCACCAATTCCCTAGTTGTTGCCAAAGGTTTTGGGGCGGAATCAAAGTCCATGTCTCTAACATGTACCAACCACAATGCGATTTACCAATGAAAATATCGTCGCAACTAAGAATGGGTGGGTTTCGATTGTCAATATTCTAAGTACCTATACTGTAATTAATTACTATTTCACTAAATATTAATCACTTACGTATAGTAGACAATTTAACAGACAACGAAATCAATTTTCCTATTGGCACGTATTTTTGCTCTCTCGTTTCCTCGGCGGGATATTGTGAATTTGATAGATTGACGCTCAAGGTAAGGCTCCATGTTCTCCATTCCCATCTTCCTGAGCGGTCGTCACATGGCTCGAGTCCAAGTCCCAATGTCCGGGAACGGACCTCATAAACAAACGACAAAATAATATTGGGCGGAAACTAGGTTCACGAGAATTGGGAAGGGAGACGTTAGTTTGAGCTATGGCCTTAGCTCGTAGGATCTGGTAAATGGAGCAGCATCTTTCTCTATAGAAGGGGAAAGGGGGGGATAAAGGAGAAGGAGAAAGGGAAGGGGCAATACAGCAGAGAATTCGGTAATCGTTTGTCAATGTTTGGGAGCTACTATCCATGCCTTGAAGCGCCCACCTCGGCCAAGAGAATTACGACTTAGGACGCATTAGACGGTATGTGTTGTTCAACAATAGATCGAGATAAAAATCATAACTCAGTCGATTGGCTGAGTCGAAATCTCGATGATATCTCGAGGAGTTCCGTCGTGTCTTTTTGAAAGGCCGGCTCGGAGATTTCCAGCGATTGGGGGAGTTTTTAAACTTGAACTTTTTAAGCATGAAGAGCTCAAGTGGGCTCGTAAACGTCAAGAATGTTTTGATGGCTGATAGAGGTGGGTGTGAGGTTATGTTATTCTAATTATGAGACCAATTAAAACCCTTTTAACATTAAACCACTCTGATTCGAGATTTGAATATTCTCATTATTTTGATAAAATCTGGAATAACTTAAAAAATACTCACTTGTATACAATTACTATACAGATAATAAAAAAATATGTATTTCTATATAATACCTAAATTAATTACCTTATTGGTCAGGGTATTCCGAATTTTCAGGAAGTATCGCGGAAAGAACCTGTTATTGCTATTATCTGTTATATTTGAATATTTTAACACGTAATAATTTGTGGCTCTATTGAAATCTCTGGTCTATTAACAAGTGGTACAGGTGTATATTATCACTGCACCAGACAGACATCATGAGTGAAGCACGGAAATAAATAATATTATAAATATTATAATATTTATTCTTCACTGATTTCCATAGAGTCAAATTTTTTAAATATTATAAAATTTTGGCCATGTTGACGTTGCAAAATTTCCACTCGACTGGACGAACATTTCATTCTTACTTTGCAATCAATCAGATAATTTTGTTCGAATCCTGTACAGCAAACCAGAGTGGTCTGAAAATATCAACCCGATCAGGGGAACTGTGTGGTCAGCATCGCAGCAACAGCGGGAAAAGACGAGACCAGAACCAAAAGAGACAAAATGTATTATTCCATTACGTAACACATTCGCCCACTCAACTACTGTTGAAGTCAATAGCAGCGATCATATGAGATGAAGAAATAGATATGTAAATTGTAAAAAGATTTAAAAAATGGTAATTGCATTATTATAACGCAAAATGAACAAATAATACAATGAAGAATCCGACATAACAAAATGAATAATTACTAGGAATAATATTACCGAATTCTTTATAATACAAAAGACGTTACACAAGGGAATGATTATGACCTGATTAAATACTAGACAGGGATATGTAAGGAAGATAGTTGGTGCTATCAGAATCAGAGTGTCATAACTCAGAAAACTTAGAATTTTTTACTCAGAAAATATTGGGAGTTTGAAAAATCGTTATGATTAATGGTTAATTCAACATTTGTATATATCTAAAAAATCATATAAAATTTTTAATTGTTGGCAATATGGTATATAAACTTAATTACTCATCAAGGTAATTGGTGTTAAACGTGCGACATTTATTGGTGTAATGACATTTTGTAATTGTATCACATTTGTAGTATTGTACAGAATAGTAAGTATAACAACAGCCTCGACCTTACGCATTACAGTTATTAAATTATGTGCACTTTTGACAAATATATGGCATAATGCCAGTAAATAAGGCAAGATATTCTAAGAAATGTGCGAACTCAAAAAATTTATTTTTGTGACGAATGACAGTTGATTCTGACGAGTTGGAACAGAAAGTCAAGAAGGTAAGGTCTTATTGGAACTATCCCAGTACCTCCTCGGTCCCGGCGTATGGTATGCAACACATCACATCTTTAATTAAAGACTCCGGTAGGTGTTATGTTAATGGCGATGGTGGTAATGGTGTTATGATAAAAACAAAGATGGATTCTAAATAAAATCATAGATTACACATTTTTAATTAAGAAATTAATAATTATAGGATAGATAACCAATTATATCCAAATGTATATATAATTGTTTGAACTTAACAATACCCTACAATTATAAAACCAAGTCATTATCTAATTTCTGCATAATTAGTCGTATTGCATGTATTGCATACTTTGCTAATTAACCATGTATTGTATATCATACCCCTCATTATCTCGTGACCAGACACCCAATATTTTTGTTTCTTTATATATTATATGTTTTCATACAAACCTAATTAGGTACTATAAAATAAATGTAGATTTTACAATAAAAAATAGTGTGTATAAGTTTTTGGTCTGAGGAAGTCAAATTGTGCCACAGTTGGTCCCCGGAACTGAAATTCAGGACCCACCGTACACGAACCTCTGGCTCCATGCATAAAAAACTACAGCATGTTGAATCTGTCAAATATCTGCAAAGAATCAAAAAACAATTTGTTTCTTGATGTCATTGTTTTTCAATACAAATCTTTTAGGCAGTCTTTATTCCAAGTTGTCTTCTTTTACTTCGCTTTTATGCTTCGTTTACATTGTATGTGAAGAATTCTGTGTGTACGGACGGCTGTATGGTATATGTTTGGACGTTTTTGTGAGATGTGTGTCAACAAAATCAAGGCTGACTATGTGGAGGCTGGCTCCAGTCGTAGACGCTGGTGGTAAGAAGAGCATGGGTCGCTCGGTGGGGACGGAGATGTACAATGCACGATAAATATAGGGAAACGATGGTGTTTATTTGTCTAAAGTGGAAAGAAAATCAAGCTCGAAACCGCCTTGCGGAATATATCTCACTAGTTTACAAACACAAGAATTACGAAAACATTCTACCAGCCAGCCATCTATTACCACTCCTTGTAACTAGAATCAGAATAATTGTGTTCGTGGTTATTCAACGAAGAATATTTTTGTTCTCTAATTATAATGTTTGCAATGTGTAACAGTTCACATTGATATTTTTTTAAACATTCATTTTTAGAAGTGTTTAACATAAATGATGATGATGATGATGATGGTGATTGGGAGATATGGGTAAGGATGGACGATGCCCACCTATTAGCATCTACTAGTAGGCCAACTTCCCAGTTGTTTTACCTGAGGGAAACCACGGATCCTGAGTCAGGACGCTGAGACACTGAGTCAGGAATAATGGCCGCGGGCGCGAATGCAGGACCTCCGACATGCAGGTCCGGAGCGTCTTGCTGAACTGTCACATTGCACTGGTAAAATGTCCTGACAAATCAATTAAGTGATGTAGTGGACGTTTTCGGAACCATCGTGTAATGAATTGGCAGTGGTGACGGTTTGTTCCGATGAAGGTGCTGGTGGCCCTGATAAGGGCCGTTCGCGACGTTTCGAAGGAGTTACTTCCTTCATCTTCTGGCGGTGACTGCAAATTAAGTAAACGCAAAGTCACGAATTTATTTTAAAGTAAAATTAAGGACGAGAAATACGCAATTTTTTTATACAATTTAATGAATGTTTTAAAAAAAATGTGTCATGCCAATTAAGCTTTTCATCTAATTGATATTTGAAAACAAAATGCTGATTAGACTTTAGACGGTCAACTGATGAATCACCCCCCAAAACCATCCCTTTGTAAAAGAGACTCAAACAATGGCATTATTTTCATGAATTCTCTTTGACTGAGCATAGGGGTAGTTGTCCCTTAAAACTGTAGCATAGAATTCACCCCTTTGACCGAGCATCGGCGCATTTAACTATTGCTATCTTGAACTAGCTTCTTGGACCAGAAATAATGCCCCCCTCTAACCCCCCCTCCCTCCCTGTAAGAGGTTAGCAGGTTCCCATTGCGACTCTACAAGATTGCTTATAATACGCCTTTAGATGTAAGTCATGCAATTCCCATTTTCTTGGGTTACAGTCCTATAAATCATGGGGTAGGGGACAGCTATAGGGCTGTAGGTACGTGCTCTAGGTGCATGATGTAAATTCTAGGGTTAACTAAGACATTGCCCAGGTTATAGACGCTGTGCCATTTTCTTAATAAACCTTACCTCTGTTCAGTTATCAGCCTCCCCCCTCCCCCCAATTCGAGTAACGTTTTGACTAGTAAATAAGAACGATATGAAACGGTAAGCAACAGGATAAGGTAATTAAGTAACTTCGTTTGGGAGGGTTCGAATTTGGTGGAGATAATGTGGATCAATTATCTTTGTGCATTAATAGATAAGCCATTGAATTTTGTATACGAGTCCTCTTTTTAAAGTGTGTAGAGTGGGGTGGATGCCCCACGCCAGCCAAGTCTTAAGGTGCACATGGTGCTCATCAACAAACTGGAAGATATGTTCGGAGGATGGATATTTTTATCATGGTTTTACGACCTCCAAATAAATATTATCCTCGAATTTCCTGATTCACTCAATCTGAAAAAATTATTTTCAAATCATATACCGTATTCGACGAATATGTATAAATACGATGATTTCAACACACTTTAGTTTTATGTTGTGGATAAACAGTCCAAATTGAAAGAAACGGTGTATTTGACATAATTTCTTTGTGAATTTCTATCTCTCTCGCAAATTCATTCAAGACGTTGCCTACCCATAAAAACTTAAATGAGGTAATTGGTCGCCTTTGGAATGTATGAAGAAGTTTCTATTTGCAATATGAACAGCTGGTAAAACACTCCAAAATGAAATTGAAAATAATAATGAAAATGCATCAATTACCAAACTTAAGCCCACATTACACCAAAGCAATTGAAATAGGACAATTCAATTTCTATAGACCAATAAAATTGTATTGTAAATGAAACTCTGAAATCCAATTGGCTATTATTTAATTTGTGAAATTTGAATTGCTAGGTGGAATCTGGGCGTAATACAAATTGCCATGAAACTTTCCTACATATTCAATTATACATACATAATTCCGTCAAACACTGAGCATAATTCCGTCATTGTTTTATAAAAACATAACTATAATCATACTTATTACAAATACATAATTCCGACATACTTTTAGACATAATACCGCGATACCCAAGCATAGCTCCGTCATACTTACAAACATAATAACCCTATCATATACTATTACAATTCCGTCATCCAATTATCTAGACAGAATTCCTCTATACACAAGCATTCCGTCATTATTTTATACAATCATAACTAATCATACTATTACAAAGCCATAATTCCGACATTCTTTTACATATACATAATACCGCCTTACTCAAACTCAGTTCCGTCATATTTGTACACAAAAATAACCCCATCCATCATACTATTACACATACATAATTCCGTGATAGCTCTATGCAGACAAACTCCTTCATACTATTACAATTCCGTCATCCAATTATACGATATAGACATAATTCCGTCATACTACACAAACATAACTAAATCATACTATTACACAGACAACTCCATCATACTATCCCATAGACATAATTCCGTCATACTTTTACACAAACATAACTAAATCATACTATTACACAGACAATTCAATCATACTATTACACTGACATAATTCCGTCAATACACATATTTATGTTAATTTACCGCCTGCATCTCTGACTACTATAATCTCCCATGTCTGCGACCCGTGCGTCATTAAAGCCACACCTCATGTTTTAAGTGTTGTGTTGGTGTACATCCTCCATGTTTCTGTTTAATGTATCTTGCACATCATGTCGGCGTGTCTAAACTATCTGCATCTTGTCGGCATCAACACTGTATAGCGTCGTCAACAGGATGTTTGTCATTCACGTCTTGTTTGTTTACTATCCCAACTATTTTCTTCTTAGACTTTGAAGTGTTAAAATTTACTTGGAAGACGCGCCGCGTGGGAAGAAGGCTTTCACATGTTGCTTCTATTTTTTTTTCACCTCGAAGCGAGGCGTGAGAATATTGTTTTAAACCATCCCTTAGATTTATTTTATAAATAATAAATATGGTAAACCACAAACAGTAACCAACGACAAGCTATGAAAATATTCATATGCTAAACAGTTATCTTCGCGAGATCAATTTTAGATAATTGGCGTACTTTCACTTTGGATTACTTACGCAAGAAACATGAGAATGATATCAAATATGCCTAATGTGTAACCACATGAAGCCAACTAATGTGTGTCCATTTTATGACTTCTAAATTCGGAGTAAATTATTTCGAGACACCCTTCACATTGATAACATTGTACATAATTTGAAAGGATGAGATCTCATCCATTATGAGATTTTTTGGATTTTCACAAATATTATTAAACCTAATTCTCAACAAGTTTTAATTATATCTCAATTAGAAAAATTAGAAAAACACATAAATATTTAGTATGTATCTGCTTTTACATTTTTTAGTTAATTAAAATTTAGGTAAGTCTAGAGAGAAAAAATGTAGCGTTCAATCGGTAAAATCTAAATATCTTTATTTTGTTTAGAAAATATGCATTTTATATTATAGTGCTTTCTTGAATTCGCATGGTGTTTTATTTGATTAGAAGTCGAATCTACCTCAACATGAATAGCTCACATTTTGTAAACATTTTCATTTTGAACATGAACATTTTGTAAATCACGGTAATCCTCAATCGGGATAGCCAGCTCCTGGACTCGAGCTCGTTAACGCCAAATCTTTAAATCTGTGATTTTTTAACAGTGATTAGTAGAAACAAATTTCTTTTTATTAAACGTTATTTTGAACTGACAAAAGTGATATAAACAATTCTAATTTATGCCACCTCCCTACGAAACACACAAAAACGAAAAATCAACAAAAACAAACTTTCCAAACTTTGACTTCTAGCTGATACACAGTAAAAAGTGTTATTCATACCTATTCTTCAACGTTGTTATGGAAGCAAACAAAAAGTTACGGCGTGCAAAAAGCCAGGGTTTTATTAAAAATATATATTTGTATAAATCTCTTAGCTAAAAACAAATCTAAACCAATTAGTCTTACAAGACAAATAATTATCTGAATACAGCTGCGATTACACAATCACGTTTATTCCTAATTACAACTATATTTTAAATACAAAACTATGACTCAAGTAATCCATTTCAACTTTTCTTCATCTCCATCTAAGAACACGTACACATCTAGATACAAATTATTCCTGTCATTAGTGACTTGATTCTTGTTTTCCCTGCGACACGTTTTGCAAGTAGTTGATTACGATTCGGTGGCGCTAATGGCGCCTAGATGTCATATACTGACTGGATGATATACTAGCACAACTTTACAAGACGGTCTCGTTTCGACGTTAAGGTATAGTATGTTTCTTATACGCACACCCTCAATCCTTCAGGTCTCGTGACAGCGTTCTAGCTTGAAATCTAACCTTCGAGACTGCTGTTATAAGGGTGTTGCTGTTTTTGCTCCTAGAATCTAGAAATGCCTATCCATCTAGTTGTCTATTCGTTAAGTATAAGTTTATTCCCATGCTGAGACTTAGCTCAAAGCATAGTCATTAATTTAGTCGATTCTTAAATTCATGTCAAGATCTGAAGTATCCCTTGTTGAGATGAAAACTACTTCTCTGCCAATGACCCCAGTGACTTAGATCGAACGAATCTCGGCTGGAGCTCAAGGATTATAATATTGTTCCCCGAGTTTCTTCGGAATTGGGATTGTCATAGCTGATAAATATCTAGTTCCCTGAAAGCCGTTAAAACAAACAACATCCTTATCAGCTATTGCGTTACCTGGCTTTGTGAAAAAATCATTACCTATCTCTATATCTATACCTCTTTACACAAACACAATAAAAGGAGTTGACACAACAAGGAAAACAATGCAAATTTTAACAACACGAGGAAAAGTTATCGCTAGGAAAATTACTGTAATTCATGTACATGCATCAAGATAAAATAAACATGTATAAAAATGAGCGGGAGTAAATTAGTACGGATTTTATGAAGGAAAGCGACACAATCTCTCTGTTGTATTCGTGTCTCAAAACTAAAATACACAAAACTACAGTTCTTTCACGGACCTAAATATGTATCAGAATATTGATATTCACAAATCTCACCGATCTACAGCAATGAATAAGCATTGATGAAGCATGATTGTGCTTTTACAACGATATTGATGAAGGAGGTATCATGGCATGTTATTGGAACTATTCACGCAGTTGATATAGCGTAGTTTTAATCAGTGGACTGGAGGATCTGCAGTTTTATTTCATAGGATGGATATTGAGTCAATAAAGGCACGGGTCAGAGTATATAGTAAGCAGATGTGGATAACCTAGGTAATACATTCGTGAAATATGATCGTGAAAGAAAATCATGGGGGTGGCTCCCAGCTTCCTGGTTGGTCCAGGGCGCATTGCCACGGCAAAAGTTTAAATTTCTAAAATCCATTTAGAGCATTCTCTAGATTTGTTTCAAATAGGGTCAAAACACATGGTATTATTAAATAAATATTATTTGTTATGTTTTGTGTGCGTTATTTCAACACAATCAGATTTCAGATCAGATTTTTTAGCACAAAAAAAAATTGCACAGCGTATCAAGACAATTTAAAAAATAAAATTTTATTTTATATCCAAACTCTTTTAATTTCAAATTTTATGAATGTGCTTACAGTAATATAAAACAGTAACCAGCATGTAAAAGCGTATTGTATCACTGAGTCCACACGCAAAAGGAGTGTTCTGTAAAATAAAATAAAAAAACTAGTATGAATGTCAGTGTAGTAGAAATCCTTCCGCTCGACATGATGTGTAAAATGGTTGAAGAGTGAGTGGTTTTGGACTGTGGGTGGGTGTAATTGCCACCTATCATGGAACCACCGACCTCGTACAGGTCGCGGCTTGCGACTCAAAGTCAAAGAGGGTAGTGCAGTGTCGCTCGTACCCGCGTCTACTTTGTGCCGATGTGCCAAGCAATAGAGGGGGGGGGGGGGGGGGGGTGTATAGTCACCTTAATGCATGCCGAGAGAAAGTCGACGAAATAATGCTCACTTGAATTACTAAATGTTTGAAATTATTACGTCCATAAGTGTTGAAAAATATCGTTGTATTCGTAATATACGCAGTGTTGAATCCAGGCATACTTCGGGGGGAGGGGGGGGGGCAGTGCCCCCTCCCCGGCACAAATACCTATTCAAATACCTTCAAAATAATATGTGAAAGAAAACACGTAAAAATAGACGGATCATGTCAAAAACCTTCCAAAACGGTTAGAATTAAGTTAAAATCCAAAAAATTTCCGGGGCTATGCGCCCCGGACATGCATATCCTGATAAATTCAATAAATTTACCTATTCATAAATATCTTAGACCATTTTTTGGATAATTTGCAATTTATAATTCCCCAAAATACCTATACACTGTGATTCAAAATTGTACCTAAACGAATTACCTTGATCAAAAAATTTCTCCGAACCCCCTGTTTTCCACTGTGACTTTTCAAAATATATTGCGTATAATAATTGCTTTGTGCTTTGTACAACTACAAGCATTATTAATAAATTAACTCTACCCCCCCCCCCCCCTCCCCCGAAACACCAACATCCAAAAAGTACCCCAAAAATATGCCACCCCCAACTATTCAAGTGCCCCTCCCGAGAAAAATGTCTGGATTCAACACTGAATATACGTGTCTCGTTTGATGAGAATTAACAACAACAGAATACAGGATTTCACATGTGTGATATGATAAAACAGAAACAGTGCTGGTATAATATCGCGAAATTGGTAAAAACTATACTTAAATTAGAGTGGAATATCTATGAATATTTTTTTTGGGGGGGAGAGGTTGGTGATTTTTCTTATATTATGGATGGACAAGTGTGTTATGGGGGTAAGACCACGATTTTATGCGTCCAGTGTGTCCATTTGATGCAGTTTTGAAGCTTTTTTCAAAAACAATAAATTATGAAAAATGTTACAATTAAATTTGTATATATTTTTTTATTATACGCTTGTTTTGGAAGATACACATAAAAATAATGGCTTCTGCTGAAATTTAGTGCAAAACTTAGTTTTTTGATTAAGTTTCCGAAATAAAAAATCTACTATTATTTAGCTGACGTTGATATTTTCAAAAGGCCTCGTCTTCCCCTCCGCCCCCACCCCCTACACGCAGCCCTGAATACGCCACTGGGTTATGAGGCAATGGAGTATATACATTCTTTCAGAGTTCGAGAGTGTTCGATTTCCACTTTTCTCACTTTTGCTCGAAATCGATCATACAGGCGATGTTGAAATTTGTGAAGGATTTGCATTTCAATTCAACATCTATAATCCTTCTTGCATTGTGTGAATTGTAAAACAATGTTGGAGAATTGTCTTTCAAGTGACGATTAAAATCTAATGTCTTTATCGACAGACCTAGTTACATGTGCAGCTTGCAATGTACTTGAACACAGGAGTTCAGTTTTCAACATTGGCATTTGCGAGATTAAACTCGAGAAAGTTGATTTTGTACAGTGGCAAACGAATTAGGTTGAATTCAAATCTCTGCGTATCGGTTTTTAAGGACAGTATGCAAAATACAGCTTAAGGTTTCACTGATGATTTTAATAATAGGTTTTGGGAAGTTTTATGATATGGGGTGCGTTTTACAGACCTTGACTGCATACGTTTGTGATATGATTTCTTTTGTCAAAAATGATTGCAGGTTTACCAGAATGTTTGCAGTCGATCGAAGGATTCATATAAAACAAATCTAAGAAGTCTTGGATGAATCAGTTTCTTGTTCTTGTTGTGACTTGTCAGTTACTCAATAGCGTTGTAAAAACAATTTTTTAAAAAGTTCGATTTGAGAGAAAATTACGATTTAAAAAAAATGTATTTGTATTATGTTTCCAAAATGTATTATAACGTTTCTATTCCTATGTCTGGTGGAGGTGTCGTGCGTGTTGCCTGTACAGCCGCCTCGTTATATTGTGATCAAACCAGTCTTGCAAATCATCCCTCTATACAAATATCAATCAATCTAGACAACTTATACTACGTCTGTGTACGACTGGTAGTCGCCATAGGGGGTAAGTTTTATCACAACATAATGAGTCGACCATACACAGCGAGTGTTGCTGCCTGTACGCAGCGTGTATTACGTGTTGCCTGTACATGTGAGTGTGTACTGCGTGTTGCCTGTACCCAGGCGCGTGTGTAATGCGTGTTGCCTGTACATACACAGCGTGTACTGCGTGCTGCCTACGCGGCCTGCCATGTGCTTGCGAGCACGTGGTGGACAGCGCGTCACAGCTGCGTGTGTACTGCGTGTTGCCTGTACCCAGGCGCGTGTGTAATGCGTGTTGCCTGCACATACACAGCATGTACTGCGTGCTGCCTACGCGGCTTGCCATGTGCTTGCGAGCACGTGGTGGACAGCGCGTCACAGCTGCGTGTGTAATGCGTGTTGCCTGTACATACACAGCGTGTACTGCGTGTTGCCTACGCGGCCTGCCATGTGCTTGCGAGCACGTGGTGGACAGCGCGTCACAGCTGCGTGTGTAATGCGTGTTGCCTGTACATACACAGCGTGTACTGCGTGTTGCCTACGCGGCCTGCCATGTGCTTGCGAGCACGTGGTGGACAGCGCGTCACAGCTGCGTGTGTACTGCGTGTTGCCTGTACCCAGGCGCGTGTGTAATGCGTGTTGCCTGCACATACACAGCATGTACTGCGTGCTGCCTACGCGGCTTGCCATGTGCTTGCGAGCACGTGGTGGACAGCGCGTCACAGCTGCGTGTGTAATGCGTGTTGCCTGTACATACACAGCGTGTACTGCGTGTTGCCTACGCGGCCTGCCATGTGCTTGCGAGCACGTGGTGGACAGCGCGTCACAGCTGCGTGTGTAATGCGTGTTGCCTGTACCCAGGCGCGTGTGTAATGCGTGTTGCCTGCACATACACAGCATGTACTGCGTGCTGCCTACGCGGCCTGCCATGTGCTTGCGAGCACGTGGTGGACAGCGCGTCACAGCTGCGTGTGTACTGCGTGTTGCCTGTACCCAGGCGCGTGTGTAATGCGTGTTGCCTGTACATACACAGCGTGTACTGCGTGTTGCCTGTACAGGCGAGTATGTACTGCGTGCTGCCTACGCGGCCTGCCATGTGCTTGCGAGCACGTGGTGGACAGCGCGTCACAGCTGCGTGTGTACTGCGTGTTGCCTGTACCCAGGCGCGTGTGTAATGCGTGTTGCCTGTACATACACAGCGTGTACTGCGTGTTGCCTGTACAGGCGAGTATGTACTGCGTGCTGCCTACGCGGCCTGCCATGTGCTTGCGAGCACGTGGTGGACAGCGCGTCACAGCTCTGCCGAGCCAGGAAGGAGGTTCCGCGAAACCGACGAGAAGGCGGGATTGCGCATGCTAGCCAGCTTCCCAACCGAACTCAAATCAACCCACTTGTCGTAGAATCTTCCGAAATTTGCCTGTCTTTTCCTCAACCCATCGTGCTAGGCCAAACCTCTCGTAACACTACTTGGTATAGCCTATATACCAGCACGCCTAAACGCGAAGGAATACTAGATAGAAAACGTTTTCAGTGTTCAACTTAGTGGCTTACTTTCATCTTGTTTCAAATGAACATTGAATACGGAGTCATTATTCTTTGTTTTGATTTCGGGGTTACGGTTTCGGCGGAAGGTACACAATAACACGTCGGTCTCTTGAGTGATAGTTGACAGAATATTGTTGGTACCCCCCTCGCTCCGCGGCGTGTGGAGCGGCGAGCCAATGCAGTGGGTTGTTGATTTGAAGGAGCAGCGTTCCTGCTTTACTAGGCGCGCGAAACTCAAGACTCGTATTGCCCGACTAGTGTGGGAGATGGCTTCTTATCCTGTGATAAGTCAGGTAAGAGATTTACCTCACTTATCTCTAGACTGAATGTCGTTGTCATGTGTTTTCTTTTCGCATCGTAATTTGTCGTGTCAGATTTTCGAATGTAATTTATTTATTATTCGATAGATTTAATTAGAGTTGTGTTTTTAATCGTGATTCATTGAATGACTTCTTTGGTTTTGCGGTTTTATTACGCATCGTAACTCGACCAGATTGAAGACATTCGGTTGCGGCAATAAGTTCCTCGGTGCACGATTATCGCGACGCCGTAACCGACGCCCGCCGTCGCATTAAGTGCTCCAATGAGTTCCTTCCTTCACGATGCCCTGCCTGGTGCAATTCAATAGCGGGCGGCCACCACTCCTTTCTAATTAAGATCGTTAAGCTGCCATGAAATGCAAATTACGGATAAGAAAGACGCTCTGGCGCTGGGGTTTCTTGGCGAGATGATCACTCGGGTGGACAAACCAACCGTTCGCTACCCTCCCTTTCCTTGCTCGAATCCCTGCCCTTAGCCCCCTGCAATCCTCCACTAACATATTCATACGTCCAATGAGTCCCATCGATAACTTTCAATCTATTTCATTGTTTCGAAATTCGCGGTTGATTCTGGTCCAGCTGTCTGGCTGGATGATAAATTTCGACCATGAGACAAGTTTATAAAAAATGACTGATTAGATGATGATAATAGTGCATGATTGGGAATAGAAAAGTTGTGTGGGCGTGACTTAGTGGGTGTTTGAGCCATTTGGATCCGCCCATATCACCCATCCCAACCCACCCACAACCCAGTTTTAGTCACAAACCTGTCACCTAAGAGTGATACACGTATAGCGAGGTATGACGATGTGTTAAAATCCAGGGCAATTGTTGGAACTCGTTCCTCCGACCGGTCCACTTGCCAATGCTCATTGCTTTGCTTCGACCGAACCCGTGTCTATGAGTGACTATATTGATCAAAAGAGAAGTTGCGCCATAGATAAGAACAGCTGACGTGACGTGGCATGTGGATGGTATTGGTTTACGTAACACAGCCCAAATTGTAAATGTCATAGTAAATCAGTTCACGTCAAAGAGGAGTACTCAAAGCGCCATGACATTGTCATAGACGCGTTCAAAAGATGAGGTATATATGGAACGAAATGTGATCTCTGGGTTCCGGGTTCGAGTCTTATAGCCGAACATCCTGATTCTGATCTCAGTGATTTCCTCGAGTTTTCCAAGAGGTGTTGCTCCCATCGCTTCCTTCTCTAATTCCTACTAAAATACAATGTTGAGGTTGTAATTGAAAATGGCACCAACCGTCAACTCGTATTATAGGCTCTTTGTTCTTGAGAACGTGCTAAAACCACTGTGCAACGGTGTTTTCTTTGTTAGTACCTACTTAATATTATTCAGCATTGCTTTGCGTTCCGCATAAACACAACATCGCATCCCAGAGGCCGATGTTGAAGGTGCAAGCACAGGAATGATCGAGGCCTACATCGCCGTACCCACGATTCGGTTGTCGACGTAGATAGAGAGTCGTGTAGCTTTTCGATACCGAACTCGATAAAAATTGAAAACAAAAGAACATGAAACTCCTCTCGTTAGGGCTACAGTCTCTACATGGCATTATATTGAATTGCCTGATGCCAAGAAATTCTATTGGACATAACGGACTGTGGTGAAGGGGGGAGGGATAGTTATTCTTTTCGGGATCGGAGGGAAAGAGGTTATTGGCTCGATGCTACTATGTAAATGCGAGGTTATCGTCTGATTAGACAGCTAATAGATGCCGAGGAGATTTGGAGGTGTTACGTGACTCTGAGGCGCCTCGGCTTCAAGTAATTTGTTACTTTTTGGCACAGTTCTCGGTTTAGTGTACTCTAACTTACCAATCAATTAGTTATTAGCGAAGACAGGGAGGGAGTGGAGGGGGCGAGGGTGACATGTTACGTCTCTCCTCTCCTCTTACAGATCATAACGCACGACTGGAAGCAAGTTCTAACACGAGATATTGCCCCCATGCGACTAGTTGCCTACAATCTTCTCCAAGTTCATGTAAATGCTATAAAGTGGCTTTAAAACTCGAAATTACCTTCCGTACTGGTACTTAACACATCCCACCTTTGAAATCTGCGCCGCGTTTATTATAGACCTATTAGTTTGACTTCAAATATGAAAGGGGGTGTGGGGGTGATATACATATTTTAGGTCATAAAGACGGTGGAAGAATGATGCGAGAAGTGAAAAGTGTGTTGAGGAGAAGAAAAAGGGTTGCTTGCGACCCCGTGTGCGAAACGGCGGGGGGGGGGGGGGGGGGGGAGACCACTTGCCCATAGCCCGGGCTCAGTCCGTCCACAAGAAAAACGGCGGTTTCTTCATACAACGGAAAGAATATCCTGACAACCGATATAATATGTATAGCCTCTTTAAAAAAAGCTCTTGGCTTAACGGTATGCCCCAACAAGAAGACTTTTCTAGCTTTTTTCCCCTAAGAAACAAGCAGCATTGTAATGCCAAACTTTGAAATAGATGTGACACCTTTTATCACCAGTTATAAATATCACTTCTTCATCTATAAAACAAATGGTGTTTTCCTGTATGCTACACATCATAAAAGGATGGCAGTTATGTGAAATGTTTTAACGGCGTTTTGGTAAGCTTTTTCTTCCTTCGGCGACCCTTTCTTCCGCAGTGCTGGAGGACAATAGAATATCCGCATCCGCTCCTCATGCAAGTGATATAGTATTCAAGAGAGCCGAGTGTCCAGGCTCGTGTGTTCCTCGGAGAGAGAGAGAGAGAGCGAGGAAGAGAGCGGGAGGAGAGAGGAATGAGATCTCAGCCAATATTCCAACTAAATCGTGGCAGCATTTAATCAGCCCCTGCGCATTTACAGAGCAGACATGTAGCTGGGACATGAGGATGACATTATTATAGAAAGTATCTAGTGAACAAGGAGTTCATCTTGCTCATCTCATCTCCTGTGAGGCGGGAGGCTGTGGATCTGGACCAGGCGGCAAGGAGAATGCACATTATTCATGGACACGACAGCACCCCGGCGTTGGGGGCGAGGGTCCTCAACTACTACAAGGGATTACGATTGACTCAAGTAAATGGATTCACAGAGAACACGGCACCTAACGAGACGATTTATAGAACATCGTACTTAGGTAACGTAACAAATGGCAATCGGTTTGGCTGATCGGAGTGACGGAGTGTTGAGATGAGAGGAATACTACCTATTATCATCCATTGTCTTTGCATTTCCCTCCCCTTCCATCCCCCCCTTCACCCACCCACACCCAACCTCAAGAAAACATCCCAGTAATTAAACTTGTAATTTTTATTGCAAGCAACATTGCCCCCTCACCCCTCCGCCTTAAATTTTCCTGGGGCCTATATATACACTCCATGGGTTCCTACCATTTTGAAACTTTGAACGGCGCCCCTCTTTAAACTCTGAGAACGAGTGAAACAATTCCACGTTTTCCCGCAGTGTTTCAGATTGAATAAACACTTGCTAAATAATTCTACCAAAACAAAATATTTGGCTAGTTGTCGACTATAATGAGATCTTGGCTCTGTTTCTCCACCAATCCGAAAAGCGCTGAATAAGAGAGGAGGGTTACCATTGGCCAGTGCACGAGAGATGATAATTGAATGCGCTCCGATCTTATTTTTCCACGCGTTGGGACTCCGACATTTATAGAAACTGACGCGCTGGTTTCGATTTCCTTCGCTTCTGCAATTACTAATGCACCGTCCTCCGATAGCCACCGTCAACTGCAGAGTGCAGGTCACTATCAGCTGGAGAAGTAATGGAGAAAAACTGCACCTACAGCCAATGTTTGAAAAGACGAACGGAATTTGCATTACACGTACAGTTTATTTGTAATGCTTTTTCGGGCCATGTTTATGCTGGGATGTGGACAGAGACCATGTTTCCAGGAAGATGGTGTTTACTCACAAAATAACGCCAAATGTATGCTAGATATTCAAGCAAGCATGCGACTCGGAGGCAAACAACTTGGCCTGTATATATACCCACCATCATAGCCAAGTGGCATCGGGCAAAATTGCCCATAGAAACAAACAAGAAGGAGGCGCAAAGAAAACACAACACTTGCGGTTGAACTTGTCGGAGAACTCGCTGACGGAGATGACATCGCCATCGCCTACAGCAAGGAAAGAACCATCCTCTCGCTCTTTAGCTCCTATTAGCTTCGTACTGATCGGGTCGGGCAAAACAAGCTGACATGATAATGTTGGTTTTTCTCCGCGTTGGGCTATTGTTCTTGAAAGCTCGTCGGGTTCGGCATGTTGACTCAGCTTGAACGCCATCTTGAATATGAAATGTGGGAGGGGGTGCAAGGAGGATATTGATAGAAGTGTAATGCTAAGGTCCTTGCTTAATCAGATATTTTACTAATACAATGTTGCCTTAGCAAATAGCTATTACCTATATTATATAATGGTGAATGTGAAAAGTAGCTCTCTCTCTCTCTCGCACTCTCGACTCGCTAATGCTAAGGGACGAAGGAATTGGATGAATGGATGGGGAGAGATTGCTACGCCTAACACTTGATTCTCTGTCTTACTCTTCTAGTCGAGCTATAGCTGATCAACTTGGCTAAACTAGGGAATTGAAGCTTTGAAGAAGTCTTCAGGATGAAAGCGAACGATTAATTTTACGACAGTCAGCCTTCTACTGAAAACTGCTCGCTCTCTTATCGCAATGCCGCCTAACTTTCTTCTTCTTCTTCTTCTTCTCTTCGGAGAACGCGGCGATTCCGTCACCATTTATTTCTTTTGCCGTGCGCTAAGCAGCTCGAAAACGAAAACTTTTTCATATAAGAATGGGTGCAAAACAATAAAAAATAATAAAAATTTGGCTTTTGGCGAGATGAAAATACTGTCTCAAAAAAGAAAAGAGCTCATCTTCTTTTCACCACTGAGGAATAAATAATGAAGACGTAAATAAACTTTTCTCTGACGGTTTTCTTAGCCGCTCTCGGTAATAATATAATATTATTAATGAAGGTGGCTTCTATTGTTTGGTGCACAAGTGCATGCTGGGAAGAATGAATGGTCTCAACTGTCAGTTGCACATATCTCCGCGGATCGCGTTGGCGACGACGTCGCGGTTTTCCAGCCTCGTCGATGAGGGGGGTAGATCATAATACGGTTTGTTTAGGAGGCTGCACAGGAGGGAGTACCGGGGGATGGGGGTGTAAGCGGGAGGGGGGTGGGGGAGGGAGACCTATTTATTCTCCCCAGCACTGGTGCTCGATAAGCATGTATGTTTCCGTCTGATAGCAAACAACGTTGTCGTATTGATCAGCAGAAGCCGAGTAAACAAGTGTTGAGAGGCCGCGACAGGGGTGGGTGGGTGGGTGCAAGGGTGGGTGTATATGTATATATAGAGTCTCCTATACAGTGTACAACACAGATGGTATTCACGGCTTGAGCTGATCGGTCATCGCGTCGTCGAGCTCGACGTGATTAGTCGGTACTGCGAGACGGCCGAGAGGAGGCCAGTGTGTTGTCCGTCGCTGTCAAGAGACGCCGAGCCGAGAGTGTTGTTGTTATTGTGTCGTGGATTGTTGACGGTCAGCGAGTAGCGAGTGAACGGGTGGGTGTGCTCGATGCGCGCGCGCCGCCGCCAGCGTGAGAGCGACAGAGAGTCGGGGAGAGAGAGTGAGAAGGCAACGGCGAGCTCGTGGTAGCGTCGAGCGCCGAGCGACGACTACTACAACGTTAAACGCTAGCAAGTGCGGCGGCGGCTCAGAGCGACGTCGACGACGCTCACGACGACGCTCACGACGACCACGACGACGAGCGACACGACGCTAGGATCCATGCTGGAACCACGTTGGCGGCCAGTTCAGGTACACCACCATTCGCTATAAATACGAGTTGAAATCATCATGCACGAGGTTAGAGAGTATGTCAAATGAAGGAAAAAAAGATTTTTGACACTCGATAATTTTTTTTTCTTCGTCGTCTTTGCGACGTGGGTGTGAGACAGAGGAGTGAAAAAGTGGTAGGTTAAAGAAGTCAATGGGGTGGAGGGGGAGGGGGAGAGGGAGGGCACGACTTCTCCGATTAGCTTTGGTTCCTCTGACGTCACGTCTTTCGACCTCTAAGAACGAAGATTTCCTCTGAGCCATGCATCTTTGTAACATTCGAACCCGGGACTCCTCCTCTATCCCCCCCCCCATCCCCCCCATCAACCACTGCCACCCTCCACCCAACGATGGCTAGTTTTACATTTGGCATGATTGTTACTTGTTAGTGGTCAGCGTTGATTTTATTGATGGTTGGTTGATGTTGATGGTATGTCTTAAGAAGATGTTAAGGACCTTCCTTAGATCCACTGTGTAGGACTTGTACCACGACTTCACTCTCTTATTACTAACGACAACACATAGTTAGCAAATATTTATAATATTGTATATTATATGTTATTTTTATCTAAATCTAGATAAAGCAATTTTTTTTTCAATATTTATTAAATACTACAAACGAATGTATTGTGGATTTGTTAGAGTTCTTATACCACCTGGCCAAATCATATCTCTAACACTATGTTTGACGTATTTTAATTGCATGTAAAGAAAACATGTACTTGGTATGCTTATTTTAGGCAAATCCCAAGTAGCGTCTGAGAAAAACATGTTGACGATGTAAGACCCACAGAAAGTTATAAATAATGTTATTATGAAGGTATTTATCTATTAGCTACTACTATTAACGACGCACCTCTCTCAATTAAAAAAATAATATATCTCTCAACTCTAGTTTGCGATTACTTCCTGTTGTTACCTGCTGTGAAATAACTTCTCCTTGTATTCCGAAATGTTTTCAACTATTCCAGCTCTGCGGTTCCATAGCTATTAGCAAAGTAAAACTTTTCGCAAGAAAACTTGATTATTGTGTTCAATTAGATCCGAGGATTATTGAGCGAGAGTTAGTAAATAGCAAAGCAGGCGATTTCCTTTGCATCTAGCCGCTTGTGCTTTATCATTGCATCATGGAAATTGGTAGATTTCTTAATGGCGTGTGGTAAACACATTAGTTCGTACATTTCATTGTATACAATTTCGCGGATAAGTTACTAATAATTTCAGTAGTGAACTAATAATAAATAGCAAAAATGCAAATTTGTTGACGAATTAGTGTTTATATTTTTGAGTTGTTTCTATGAATTTATATTAAGAATATAATCGTTTTAAAAACACGGTTTTGTATTTACAAAATTTTGCTACAAAAATGTTTTTTTAATAAATATAATTTATTCATATTTTATTGAATTTATCTTCAAATGGTGTACGATGTTAAGGCAATCAGTTTCTTGTTTCGCAAATGACTCTATTCCGCGTGTAAACTGCATTTTTCAAGATCAGATTAGAGAGCGTTTCTTCACCAATTTACCCCTTAAACTGTTCGAAAAGTTAACCTCAGTTTACTTTTGCGTGGGGAATCGAGTTGAGTGGTTTAGATTTGCAAAGTCTCGCCTAAGTGCTAACTAAAAACTCTAGATTCTTTCAGTCAAGATATTCGAGATAGAAGGAAACACACTTATCTCGATATTTTGTAAAATGTGATTTAGTCAAGTTTTACCGGGAAATCACTTAGGGAAATAATTTTTCTGCCGCCGTCGGGGAATGAAAAGTCTCCTGCTTTGATCTCTAAACCGACCTGCCTCCGTCGGAACATAAACCAACTGGAAATAAAAATATCAACAGTAAAATTAATGTTATTTACTTATTTATATATTTATGTATTTATGTATTTTGTGTTAGTATTTATTTACAAAATCTTTTATGTATACAAAACAGCCGGGGAATAATTTCGTTCGATTTCTTGCTTATTTACATTTACAATAAAAAAATATATAAAATCAGAAGAGAGACTGTGATATTATTAATATTTTTCACGACTGTAACAAATATTAACATTCTTTAACAAGAACCTTCAATACAAATCTATCCGTTTCTAATAATTTAGCTTTTCATATCTAACAACGACCTGACATTATTATATAATTATAATTTGTGATTATATATATATGCTGTTTAAACTGTTTAATTTGAAGCGAGCTCTAATCTCAGAGACAAACACAGCATCCTGGAGCTGGAAATCCGCGTTACATTGGTGTCAGCAATAGGATAGGCTTCCATGGGACATTGGTTATTATTGAACTATTTAAGGTAAATCCCTTTGAACAATGGTGAAGTGGCAATCTGGTAGAGTTTATAGAATCAACCCCATTCTCTATGTAATTACAACACTCGCTGTTAGATCTAGTAGGCATCTTCTTGGGTATTGTCTTTGTGAGTATGTTGGCAATGTTGGCTAAGGGATCAACAATATACTAGTGGAAGTTGTCCAAATCCATGGGGGTAATATTTAGGAAATTTGTTTAATTATTATGAAGTTTACGCTTTATGAAAATCGTTCCCGTGCTAGTTCCTATAATTTAATTTATTTTCTAACGCACAATATTGGTCGTCTTTCTGTTCTAAAATTTGGTTTCATTTGATAAGATTTCGAAACGATTTTCTTCGAGGTGTTTACAACGTGGCGCGAAACTAAATGAAAACTCCTGTTTCTAATTACTGCTGTTCAGGAATTCAACATCTTACGTGAAATATTGTAGCGTCCTATGGTACGTATCACGTAGATTCTTTGCCGTATTACCGTCAAGTTACTTTATGGATATGTAAATAAACTCTGTGACATAGTGCCGTTATGTCTGTTATTTTATTACTCTTCATAAACGAAATATTAGATAAAAATAATTCGCATTTTAAAATTATTTAATTACGTCTAAAACCAGGTAATTAATTAGGTTATAATTATTATTGTAATCTATGTATATGATTTAAGTTTAAACTCTTTGAAACGTTACCGATAAACTTAAGAAAATTTACATTTCATTACGTTTAAAACAAACGCGTCAGGATGTAAACTTTTTGACAACTCTTGCGGGAATTGTTACTTTGTATCAGTTTACAAAATATATCACCTAATTAAAGGAATGTTGTTATCTAACGAAATCACTTCTATTGTATTCAGTTAATTCTATGTATTTAACGTTACGGGAAACTTAAAAATTACAATTCAAAAATTTAACCTTTTAACGTGAAATTATTAATAATTTCATAAACATTATTTCTATATTCAAGTGTTAACACTTGGATGATTGGCCAACTGTTAACATATACGCCAAATATTAGTGTGTACTAACGTGCTTGCCAAATATTTGAAAGTTCGGGGACATGGACTAAGGACAATAGCATAAAAAAATGTACACTTTAGTAACGTTATTGTGAATATGCTAAGAAGTGTTAACCATTTACGTAACCAATATTCAGTTCGATAGAACACGAATCCGTTAAGCGGATAAAAGTTTTCTCTGCTTAGAAATTTCGGAGAATCATATACAAATTTGGAACCAAAAATTAATTTTTAGAATTTAAAAAATTTGCATATTTTTCAAAAACGTTAGTAATAATGAAATTAACTAATTTCGGAAAGTGTTTTGTGCGTGAAAAATGCATTATTATTTTATACTTAATCGTGTGTTATTAATATTGTTTCGATATTTTTAATACAAACTTAAAAAAACGTTTTATAATAAAAACAATTTTTGTAAAATATGAAATTACATAACCAAAAAATACTTATAAATAAGTAAATATAATTTGTGATTTGTAATGAATCGTACAAGTGAATACGCTTGAATTGAATTGAAAGTTCCGAGCATTGCAATCTACCTCAAGTGTGTCGTGTGCGTTGTATCAGTATTGAGACGTTAAGTGTGCGACACATTGGCTGCAATTACCACACCAAGTCTCGGCGACTGGCGAGATGCTGTCGAGAACAGAGAACGCCGGCCGGGGATTGGCCAGTGCACGCGCGAAACTTTGCCGACGGACAATGTCTCCGACGCGCTCAAACCCTGCCGTCCCGACGCTCGTCTCTGATGCCGTCGGTTAGCAGATCGCGATCTTTCGGGAAATAGTGCTCTTTTATCTGTGATTTTATGTAATAATTTTTATTTTTGGTTGTGATTCTAAAGAAAATTAACGTATATCTGACTAAATTAAAAATATTTGTGTATCGTTAAATAATATTTGTTTCCTCGAATTGTGATTTTTATTAAACGGATATTTTGCGATGTTCTGTTTTCTAAAATCATACATTCACAGTATGTGTGTATTATTGTTATTTTAATTCTATGCAAAACGTTTTTAAAATGACGACATTTCGCTTTTGAAGAAGTACTTTTTCATATTTTTACGCTAAAATTATTTCAATTTTTGTTTACATTATTACAGAATCTAAATAAACTCCCAACGATCTGTGTTTTATAATTTTCCTCCACTCCATGGATACTGACTATTACGTAGGTATTAGTGCTTAATTATTATTTATATGGAAATGCCCGTTAATCGTATGTTTTATATTTATTTAGTGATGTTTCTACGTATTACATTTGAACTTGTTTCTTCATAACGAAAAGTGACGGGTTATTTTTAAATATATTTACATATATATTACATTCGTGTAATGTACAAAAACAAATACATGAAATATAAATAAAAACTTATAAAACGATCATTTAAATCAACCAAATACGAAGACAGAATAAATTTCCCCTAGTATCAAAGTAATTATGATCCATCAAAATTGCCACACGAAACCGTCTAATGAATATGCAACGATCAATTAAATTTAGTGTCGTGTGATTTTGTTTACATTGGTCAGTCCACGGACTGTACCTAAAGCCATCATGTGACGGGATGCGACCAATCGTCTTCATAGGCTAATCTTCATTCTCATTGCTATTGCTATTAGACCTCCAATCTTCGCCGCTAATAACATAACAGCTACATTGCGGCTTTATGCAGTACAATTGTGTTTTGAACACTTTCTTCCTGCTATCATTTTGCCTTATCATATCTGCTAGCATGGTAAATACAATAACATATCGAAAGTGTGATCCCTCGACTTGTTCGCTTCACCCTTCTGTATCATCTAACTCTCGCCCCCGCACTTATCTCATTGAATTGCGTGAACGGTCTCCACTATTGGTTAGAGTGGTATGATACAGAGAGGTGTAGTTGTCGTTTTGTTGTGGTTTAGGTATTTGAACATTGCGATGGCTTGAATCATTGTTCGGAGTTATTTTTCTTCAGAAAATAGTTTATGTGATTTCAGTTATTTTTTTATCTATTGTGATTTTTCGAACTTATTTGCAGCTGTCCTTGCATTAATTAATCAAGTTTTCCAACCATAGGCCAACGTCTAAATGACTATGTGGTTTTTAGTAATATCTAGGATTAATAAAATTAACTTTTTAGAAAATTTGTGTCCCAAGATGTTTGTTGTTTATTCTTCCAAATTCGTTTAAAAGTGCAGCAAAATTTTATTTGAATTTTAAATAACACACACGCTATTTAAAAGTGTATTAGTACATCTTTTAATACGACGAAATCTTAGTTAAAATTGCATACAAACTATTCAATTTACAAGACGAAAACTCACAAAATATCAGAAACTCCCATATCAGAAACTCAAATATCAGAAACTCCCATTTATGGGAGTTTCTGATATTTTGAATACATTATTCGCATACGGTGTTAAGATATACAGAGTAATTTCTTGTCCGAAATTCTGTAACTTTTCTGTGTTGTAGAAATTGTGAAAACAGTTTCAGGTGTATCTAAATCTCAAAAGATTTTAATATGCATTCCATATAAAATATAATACATTTTGTTATTTAGAAAGCCATTGACTCTGGAACTGTTAATGAAAATCATGGCGCTTTGCGTATTGCGAGATAATTGTGTGGCATGAATTTTTCGTTAAAATCTGGTAACTATCATAATTCTAACATTACAAGGGATTACTGAAATTTCTGACACGAACTACAAATAAAAATCCAGGGTATCTAAAAATGAAACAGTCACATCTGAGACGCAAGAAATTTCTGAAAAACACTCTTGTCAGATTTCCTGAGGCAGAGTTTGAAGAAAATAGCTTGTGATGAAGTAATTTTCCTGATTGTAATATCACTTTATTTATATTTTAAGGATAGGCGAATTTCTTGCAGTGTGGTGTGCATTGAGCTCAATAACCAAAATTGAGCAATAAAGTTTTTAGTTCGTGTAGCGAAGCTTGGATAGGTGTAACTAAAAGTAATTTCTGTAGGAAACATAAGATTCTGCCCCAGCTGAAGATTATATCCGCCAGATCATAGTTTAGCATGAAGAATAAACGCCAATTATCCCGTTAGCATCGGTTTTCATGGTACAATGTACAGGCGATCATCCGGTAGCTATGTTCTCGTTTTTCATAACGATTGCTTGGGAAGTTTTGCAATTAAAACAAGGCTGTTTAATCGGGGGAAAACTCTACAAAATATTAATGATCCACCGTGATTTTCAAATGAAACGCATTCACTGACGAATGCGGGGTGGGTATAGGCAGGGGGGAGGGGGAGGAGGGAGTACGTTTCGACTTGGAATAAGTAAATAACCAGGGAGTAAAAAGAGCCGAGGTTTCAATTTGGAGAACAACATGAAACGTGGAATTGTTCACGTTTCGTGATTTGACAAAGGAAATGCGGTAAATTCTTTCTCGCGTTTGGATTTTCGGCAAAGGTTCTAGGAGCGAAGACGGCAATGATTAGCATGCACCAGGGGTAGGTGTTCCCGCGAAGACGATTCTGTTAGCGGCGTACAAGAGGGCGATAATTGTAGAAAAGAAGTGTCCCGAAATGAACGAATATAGTATTTGGATAGCGGTGCCGAGTAACATAGAGCCGCTTATTTGAACTTCGAAAAAAAAAATCCCGTCCACATCTAGGCGTCTTAATTACTATCCAAGGGCTTAATTAAACTTTTTTTTTGAAAGTAGTGGGGCAGGCAACCCCCGAACCTTAGAGGAGTTGCGTTGAATACATTACCAGAGACACGAACACTTTTGATTGTCGTGCCTACATTTGGTCTTAAGACGTTTACTTCAAACACTGCTACGTTGTTAATTTGTGTTTTAACTACGCTTATGTTATATTTTATCGGCTTGTTTTGTTGGTAAAATTGTTTCATGCTCAATTATACGCTGATTGCTAAAAACTTCAGAGGCTTAAAAAAATTACGAAAGCATGATTTTTTAAAAATTGTATTCCTTTTCATTTCGCTTACTAGATACCTTTCCAGGTCCTGTTTAAACATATGTTGACTCGTTGCTCGACTGTTTGTGTTGGACGAGCAAATATTGAAGACCGAATTGAAAAACACGTAAAAATGAAACAACACCATCATTCCGAATGCCTCGGCAGCGTTCGTTCTCGTCGTCCGTCAAAGCTTGCGCGTAATCTTATTGAGTTTCAGTTGGTCAGTTCTCGAGTTATTACAATCACAGATTATCAATCAGTTATTTGATAATCGAATGAGCACGTTTCATTTTACGTGCTCACTTTTAGAGCAGTAGATCGAACTTCTAATTAATTAGATGTTTCTATGGATGGTTTATCAATCCCTAATTTATATAATATATCTAAACTAATTTTAACTATTTCCGATAGGGTCGATTGGTCTATTATTAGATACTTTGCCATATCTAATAGTAAATATTCGAGGTTCATAAAATCAACATTAGTTAAATCAAGTATCATAAATAAACCACGATGCATTTAATGAAATAAGTATTTACTAATAAATATAATAATTATATGCTTATACTTTATTTCGTGTGCCAAAGTTTTGGAAATATAGGGCAAAAGAAAGTTTTATACAAATCAAAATGAGCGCTGTCGTTCTCAAAATAATGATCAAACAAAATAAATAAACACACGATACATCCAATTATACATATAATTTTAAATATATTACCAATATAAAAATGAAGATAATTAATTTTTAAATTTAATTTCATTACTTTGAATCTTTTCAAAGATGCCATGAGTCCGTACCAATTATTCTAAATAATTCATGTGCATAATTTTGTATTATACCATTGACACAATATTTAGTAGTTTGCACAGTTGACTGTGGTACTCAGCGATTCCCACTTTTAATGCAAGAGAGTGAAATAACATTTTGTTTTACTGTTCGTTTTGGGGTACATTTCTACTCCACATAGTAATTGTCTTAGGTACTAAACAATTGCCAGAGGAATTTTTGTTTTCATTTGGATCTCTTTCTAAACTGTCAAACCGAATTACTGGATAGCATAAGAGCCAGGATACAGGAATTAGAAGTATGATGCTAATTTCGTGCTATGCTCTTTCAATGGCATTATAAAATGACTCTTTCTTGTGCGTTATCAGCATTAGACCATAGGGAGTTGAAATATCTACAATTGATGAGGAGGAAGAAGAAGATTTTGCATTTCGTCTCGAAGCGCTTTTCTAGAAAGGATTACTCGAGTACCAGAGTGAACTGATATCCGCTATACAACTCCCTTATATTATAGTAGAAGATCCCGAAAGGCGGAATGGAATGACTTTCCACAGGAATGCTCCTTATATAATGCGTTTCGTTTATTCTTTGCTTTTGGGAAGTAAGATACCCAATTGTTATGCTATAAGTGGGAAAGGGTCCTCATTTGGCTCAGGTTTCAGAATTAACTCTCTATGAATTCTCGACAGCAGGACTTCCACCATAGTGAGGTTCGTTGTAGATTATGGATCATATTGTACCTGTACTTGCTGATAGAAAATTAAGGTTTCTTGATTCTGAAATAAAAATGCCGTAAAATAACATTTTATTTTGCGGTGGAACTTTTTATAGTTATTGCTGTGCTTTAAAAGTTCGCAAATTATTCATAGAAGCCGTATACTAATTTATACCCTAAAGGTTGAAAACACTTAATAATCTGTATACCACCCATTTAATACCCAAGACTAAGTGGCAACCGAACGAAAAACTTACGAACCTTGCATCACAAATTTGGCGATTTCTTTCATCAGAAATAATGAATCTCGTGACATGCAAGTTGCATAAATTTTAGGCGTGCGCTTTTTTAATTCCCCTCTGCTTTCTAAGACAGGATTACGAGTACGAAATTACTAAGAACAGCATAAAACGTGACGGTAATACGCCCTTGCTAAAGCATGTTAGACTCGGCCCAATCTTAATGATATAAACACTTTTTCTTAGCTGTTATGAAGCTTTGTTTTCTTTGTCTGTTGTGGTAACCCTGATGCATGCGAACCTCTCGTCTTATAGGGTGTTGATTCGAGCTTAGAACGGTTGTTATTTTTAGCAGAGAACTGAAAAAAAACATAGATTTTTACAAACATAACTGCGTTAAAAGGAAGAAATGTCCCTGCGAGCCAGGATGTTGTCAGCGTTACGCTTTGAGGATAAGAAAACAGAAGATTAAAATAAAAAAAGCTCGCATAGGAGAATAGAATGCACGATTTTTGTGACAAATAAATTCCATTGAGAAAGTCCCGTGTTTTATACGAGCTTCATATATGGTAGCCAGGGTTGAAGTCACATCCTATTCCTATCAACATCCCGAGGACCACATGCATTATACAACGCGTTATTCCATTGTGATAAAAAAAACTCGCAAAAGTGAAACGCTAAATGGCATCTCCTATTTTCAAGTGGTCCTCACCAACTTTCTGTATGGTTCAACTATGTAAAGTGAAACTTTAAAATGTGTGTTTGTGATTCGGTATATAGATGTGTGTGTGTTTTTATCTGATGGAAGTTGTGTTGGAAAAGTGTAGAATGTAGGGAAGAATGGGCTTTTCCTGATTTTAGAAGGGCTCGAAAGAAACGCGGAAGTAATGCTCTTCTAAAGTATAGGTATAGGTTTAGAGTATAGAGTACAAGACGATGAGGAATCAAGAGGTTTTTCGAATAGTTGACGGGGATCTCGATCTCTTATCGGTGCCAAGGTAGTCAGCAATTGCTAATAAATCCTATCTGTATAGAATAGAGAGAGTGCCACACCATTAGGCTAAACAAAGGCTTCCCGAAAGAAGTCAATTCAAATAGAACTTCGAGTTGAAGAATACGATGAAATTGTTGAAAAGGGGGAGAGAGATCTTATATATAGGAATGGAATCAAATTCTAAAAGACTCCAAATACTGAGTACTTAACGTCGGTGAAGTGAGGACGGAGACTTTTCGAATCTCAAGTTCTTGCACTCTTCTGTATTGTCTTAATTAAGTACGCTGTGGCTTGTTGCTTGTTCGCGAGGCAAGTGCTTCATTATCTTCAATAGATGTGACGGATTGATTGATTACGCAATAAGTAGGGAATTGCGATTGTTACGGAATGTATTTTCTTTAAAAACAATCGTTGAGAGTGGTAAATTAACAACCGCCGCCGTACCCCGCGGTTATTCGAATTTTCGGAATTTAAGTAGAATGTAAGCCACTAGACCACAAGCGGTAACTTAATTTTGTCGTTAAGTAGAATGTAAGGTATTCGGTCACAATTAAATAATTCAGTTTCCGCATAAAAAAGTTTTAAATATTTTGATATCAGGGACGCAAGAGTACGCAATTACATAAATTATAAAACAATGTAATACAAGAATGGACATATTATTGTTATTGTTGTTTGTTGATAATTTATAAATGCCCGCGGTGCATTTAATGGTACATAAAGGTGCATTTAATAAAATAAATCGATGAGGAATTAAACTTTATAAAATATTTTGGGATTTTAGCTTTATAATATAAAATAAAATTAACAAATTTCGCGGCAATTCGATATAACACCTTATATTTTAGACATGTTTCTATAATATTTCACTTTTCTTTGAAATTGTGAACTAATTCTTGTATTAAAGTCTATACGGGAATACAATAATGGGCTACCTCCAAAATATTCTTTTATTGGTTCAAAAGTATTGATTAATTCTGAATGATAAATACATCATAAACTCTAATATTCTGGATCTGAATGGTCAATCAATGTAGTATAGAGTTGGATGAGAGAAAATTGCGTTAGCATTAAGGATGTGAAAAGGAAGACAGTCGTGACATATCAGTAGAGAATTTACTTATCAAATTAGTTTGAAGAAGAGAAACAACATCAGTTTGGGTGTCCTTGACAAGAAAATTATAACATTTTATTATTACTATAAGTATGTCTACGTTGATCATTACAGAAACGTATCAAAAGAAAATCGTAAACGTACCTCACACTCTTCCAATACACCAAAATATTCAGTTATGATCGTGTTATGCACTTTCTAAACGTTGTTCTCGGGGTCTGGAAGGGGGGAGGGGTTATAGGTCGATCGGGAACCCCTTTTGACTTAACTCTATAGGTATGGTCAATCCCTCTAGGCCCATCATCCCGGTAGACATCCCTATTATTGCTTCGTATATATTTCAACCCCGCAATCCAATACGAATGGTGCCTCAGAAACTGAATTGAGTAGCAATGCTCAAGATCCAATAGTTTGCATGCGGACTAACTCTGTAATACCCAACATAACATTGAAAATTGATGGCATATACACCTCTATCTTCTTGCTTGCAGACCGAACTATATTGTGGATCTTGGAAATAGAATCAAAGTCAGCATTTTGTATCCTAAGACGTATAGTCCGAATCGTTTACTAGAAGTGTACATACAACTAGGGAGGGTGGCATTCGAGAGACGTTTATAGTTTATTTCAGACTAAATAGAATAGAAATACTGAAGTCGTTTTTAATAGATTGTTTAAGTTGTTTTTTGTATTTAATCTTTATACATGTTTACCCGTAATTCTAGTTTTATGTTTATATTTGTTTTATATAAAATACCTTTAGAGACACCATTTTAGAAACATGTTGATGTACTATAGTTCTGTGGTTTGTTGCATATTTAACTTAATAATTTTCAGGATGATATCCATAATTTAAATAATTTAAATTTTCCATTTGATGTTATCCAAATGAAATAAAACAAGCATAAAGTTAGAGCAGGATGTCAGTATGTGGGAACAAATGCTGTTAGGAAGATCAAATGGAATACAATTTCATCGATAAAACAGCTGATGTTTCGGTACGTTCGTCAAATCATGAAGTTTCAAAATTACACATATAAATTAAACTAAGGCAAGAAATTGGAATCTAATGATCAAATAAAACATCAATAACTTGGCCTTGGGGAATTTGTTTTAAGGACACTGATTATTGGAAACGTATTTATTGTGTTAGCTGTTTATGAATTACAGTAATTACTCCGTAATTCATTGGATGATTCATTGAATGTGTGACGTTGCAAATAGACAGCTAATATAGATATTGATTTATGAAACTAGAACCCCAGTCGTAAGTCTAGCCACAGCTTGCATTACATAAACATGATCTTACATTATGTCGTTTTATTGGAATGTCCATCCCATAAAATCAAAGAAAGACAAATCGTAAACAATTGTTTGCTTGAATTTAAGAATCCATGGAAGATTTGTACAAAAACAAGTTTTACTATACGTTGTCTTGTCCCCAATAAAAATGTCATAAAAACAGATTCGAAAAAAAATCTTAAATGTCACCTACATAGAGCAAAGCTCAGAAGCATCCATTGTCATTATTTTACTTGACAATTTGTTAGTACGTGATTGAGAGGATTCTCTGCTATTCTTTAGCTTTGAAATAGTGTCGAGATCTCTACTCAAGTGCATATGCAATCGACGTTGAGAACGTTACGCGTTGTGACAGTTTGGTGGTAGGTACTGGTCGCGAAGAATAAGTCGTGTGGGGCGAGGGGGAGGGGGGGGGGGGGAGGTGTAATTGTTTGCTCTCTCGCAGCTTCTGGGCAGTGGACAGGACGCTTCAAGTGAGTGTCTACCAAAGTGTCATCGAATTGACTGGCGGCCGAGGCGATGTCAACTCAACTGAGGATGATCGGATATTCTTTCTGGCAGGTGGCGGATATCCAGAGGATTGACCATTGATTTGATTTGTGAAAAAAAATGCTCGTGAGCATTCACATATGAGTTATACGAGGTGATGTTTCAATGTCTCTCTGACATCTCAGAAAAATGAGAAATATTTTACATAGACATATTGTCAAGATCATTGCCAAAACATATATCAGAGTAGAACTGACTCAGTCAATGACAGTCCTTCTGTACAACAAAGCAAAAAATAGATTAAATATTGTATGTCGTAATTGAAATTACTGAAGCGATGATGGGATTGTGTAATAGAATGATGTCAGTTGTTGGATTCATATACCGTAAATTTACGTTGTCCATTAACAAGTAAAAGTTATAAAATATATATTTTTTTAAAAGCTGATACTGGCATGATATTATGTCATCATTGATTGAAAGATTATAGACTTTGAATGAAATGTCGGAGACCCAATGGAGCCATGACTCCAGAATTCCATCATTCACAACTCCTCTCTTTCGATAATCATTCTCGACGCAATATTCCGTCAATGTTATTTAACCGTGGTGTTCAAGTGTAAATTACACGCCGGGCTTTCTCGAGCCTCCCCAGCAATTGAGTTTATGAGAACGCTTAACAAACGCCGCCGCTCAGATCCCAATCTGCCACACTGCCACGTTTGTTTTAATGCGACTAATATTTAGAATTTGTGTCTCGACTTTGCTCGATTATACCCGACGCTCAGAGTGTTTTCTCTCTTCGTCTTGTTTCTTCTAGTAATGAGAGTTTGCTACTTTGTTGCCTTGGCCATCTCGTCGTAGCTTTATCACACCCCCCACCTCCCCACCTCGCCACCCTCTTTCTTCTCATTACGCTTCGCACTTTCTCATTATTCTTCTCTTCCTCTAGCTCTAGCTCGGCCTTCAGTGTCTCCGGCGTGGGAGTCGCGAGTCATTGCAATGTCTTTGGCTCGAGCTCGGTGACTTTGCGATGTTTTGGGGTGGTTGGGTTGTTAGGAATGCTCGTAGTGTTAACATCCCGACTTAATGAGATCGTCAATCGTCTCGCCTAGCGCTTGTTTACGACTATCAGCCCAGAGCGCCGTGTTGTTTACCTGAAATGATAACGATATTTGGAGTCGGCTTAACGTCCCCCTACACCTGTCCCTCGCGACGGTATGGGTCCTATTGCACGAAAGAGGCTGGGAGAAGATGCAACGATCGCGCAACAGAACGCGTGGGCCATGGCCCTTGGGAGACACTGAGGAATTTGGGATGTAGATTCGAGTCCGTGCTAATGGGATCTTCCCACCTTTAGGCACGCTCTCGCCGGTCCAATATTGTTGAGGGGTTGTTGGAACGATCCCCCTTACATCGGCCACTAGTGGAGTGATATATACACGTAGAAGACGACGTGGATGTGAGAAAGCACATATTATCAGGCTATTAATGTGCAGGAAGCAGAAAGAAACTGGCAATTTCATCTCGGGGCCACTCGTTTAGTCGTATTGCTAAACGGTGAGAACGCGAAAGACTTTCATGGCTGTTGGTGTGGATGTTAACCGAATGTCAAATTACCCGTTTTGCCGGAACATCATTATGCTCTATTTGAAGGACCTGATTTCCCCGAGGGGCGATGTACCACATCGGAGGACAGATATGCCCAGTTTGTCAGATATCTTGACCAACTTGGACTACTTAGACCCCCCTCCCCCTTCTTCTTCCCCCCGCCGTCTTCACCCACTCCAGTGTCTCCGCGACCCGCGAGTCGGAATTTTGGAGCCTGTTTATAGGCTATAAATATAGTACAGACGTCATCGCAACATGGTGTTAAATCCCTTACATAATCCATTACCCCGGAACAAGGCTCGCCTCTGAGAATTGATTATTCCCGGCAAGTTGTTTATCAGATTGCACAGTCGCTAAGCGACGCAAGCGGCTCGACTTGCTCTCGCATCAAACCCGAGCTATGTGGACCATTTGGTCTTTGTTTACACTCGGTTGACAGATGGTGAACTGAGTGACTAAGTGATGCAAAACGGGACAAATAAAAATTAAAACGAACACAATAGCGTTGTTTATCAATGGCTGACGCAGCTAGACTCCCAAGGGGTGAACAGCATACGCGTAGCTTGGCAGACGCCTGCGGGGGCACTGCCGTTTTGTGGACAGAACGAGGGGTTTGACGGGAGAGAATACACCTATGATCGAGAGATATGTATGAAATCCAATTGGCACCATCAACAACTTATGATTAGAGGCTTAATTGTGACGACATCAAAAGTCTTGTCGTTTTCTCACTCCCGATTAAAATGTCCCATTTTGAGGACCCTCGTGCGTCAACTCAGTGAATGCTGATGACGTCTATGAATTATCAGCAGTGTGACGAGAGATAAAACAAGATTCGAACCCACGCTCATCGGCGTCGCTGCCTTCAACATCGCGATCTCC
Organism: Leuctra nigra; assembly: GCA_934045905.1. Taxonomy (NCBI): domain Eukaryota; kingdom Metazoa; phylum Arthropoda; class Insecta; order Plecoptera; family Leuctridae; genus Leuctra; species Leuctra nigra. The sequence goes on along the minus strand of OW203763.1, from coordinate 25,293,737 downwards.
GAGTCGATAACGCCGTGGAATAATACCGGGTAAATACGCGTGATTCTTGCTAATGCTCCGTGGAGTTGGTCTTCCTTCGTGTTATGATCTCTGCCACTCGAGCGCGCCGCAAGTGATGTATTTGGTGAACATCGAGGTGGTCAACCGTCAAAGCCTCGAACAAGGGTTGGTTTTGACCACCACGTGGCCTTATCGTATCGTGGCTTTCCGCTCCATTTGATGCCCAATGATGATTTCAGGCGTCTGAACAATACACAGCCAGCGGCGTCGATAGGCGTCGCCGTCAACGTCACCGCAGCGTCGTCCTAATACTCTGAACTTCGGACCTTGTCTCCCTCCCCCTCCGTCCTGGACCAAACGAGATTTGGGCTATCGGGAATCAATCACAAGTCGAATGTGTCCATCGTTATCGCGAAATACAATGAATCGACACTCATTTCTCATACGTAATGTTAAGGATGGATTTCTTTTTGTTGAGATGTATTCTTTTTCACGGGGGGAATTTCGATCCCCCCTCCCCTTCTATATGCGACGGTACTGATGGAACATAATGTAAATAACAATCACTAAAAGGTTTCAGCGTAGCACAAAATTTTCTTCGATGATTATGATTTGATTGTTCTTTATAATAACAAAGAACTGGTGGAAAAAGTTTGATTCAATACTTTACGGTAATCATTCAACTTTTTCAATTAGAACGAGTTTCAATTTTATCCAAAGTGAATGGAAATGAACCAATCGGACGTCGAATTCAAAAGACCAGTAATACGTAAAACAAACAATATATTATCCCGGTATTTTAGATCACGAATTCGATATATTGTGTTCTTGTAGGGTTTGAAAGCGTCGTGAAAGAATTGCAAATACGTGGACAAATACGCTGCCTTTCTTGTGGTTACTTTCCACTGATAACGCGCAGAAAGTCGTCGGTCAAATCCCACCCAGGACATAAAGAAGAAGATAAGGTATCTTCTATAAATGTAGTACAAGAACCTATAGAATCTTTCCATCTAAAATTCTGTGAAATAGAATTGGTTTAGATTGACAGATCGTTCTAATATCCCAGAAAGATTCCACTGACAGGAAAGGCTCTGACTTTGGTTTCTGTTTAGGTTTGAAGCTTTTGGAAAGCAACCCTTGTAATGTTCCCAGTTAGTCAAAGTGAAACCGGATGACAAGTTACTGGGATCGTTGTTCTTATGGGATCTATTTACTATGTGGGAAGGCGTCTATTCTCTCGTCTTCACTGAACCCCATTATTAAGGTGGATGACATGACACAAGAATGAGAGCTGCTAATAAAGACGTAGGCTACTAATAAAGCCACTAGAGACTTGTTTTCGGAAGACAATTGTTGAAGACAACAACTTGTTTCAATAAGGCATCATGTCACAGGTGTTGTCAGCGTTTCTGGAGTTTTGACAGTTCTGGTGCGCTTTAAAAATGTTCTTCTGAATATTTTTCAATTTCTGAAACGATATGAAATGCATAGTTTTAAAGCACAGGCACACAAACTGCTGTGCTATATTTGTGTAAATCTCAAAACTAGCACATAACTTCATTCGTGTTGTTCGTGTAAATTGTGTTGATAACAAAATATAACTTCACGTTGAATGCAAAAACTTTCTTTTCGCATGAAAATCTTCTTTAAATTGACTTTATTCCGACTCACTGTAATCTTAGTATATTTTTTTGCGATATACAAAAGTATGATAATATCGATGCATACCAAATTGGTAATAATTCGGACGTGCTGACTTTCAACCTTCGTATAATGATTTTCTTATTCAAACCATAAAAATATCATATCTAAAAATCTTCTGTTTTGAATGACATGCACTTCTGTCATTGATAGAGCAACATAGGTATTTGAATTGTCTGTTTTTCTGTCTAAAGCAACAACACATTTTATGTGATTTTAATTCAGTGGGGTGGATCAACTTTGTTAACTTTTTATATTTATCAATCCTAAGTATGCAAATTTCCTAAATAAAACCATTGCGCCTCGCTGATGCAATGAGAGCTTTGACCTGCATTTTGTTGATTAGAAAAGAGAATCACTGTATTTTCGATCAAAATACTATCGATTGAATGATATCAATGTGTCTTAGAATCTGTATACATCTTGCTTGCTACTTCTCTTACTGCTTACTCAGAACATAACATTCACGGGAGAGTTTTCCCAGCTTTTCCTTGAACTACTTTTCAACAATGGCACTTTCATTCTATTGTTTCTTATGAATGCTTCATGCCTTGTTGTCCTAGACATTATTTTATCGAAAAGTCGAAATTCCGCTTTCCCGTTGTATGAAGAATGAACGAACACTTCTTTTGCTAGATTCCCTCGAATCTATCGCCTATCTTTACACATATAGAGTGCTAGTAGACAATACTGTGACGTAGGCGGATCGCCTAAATTGTATGCAGAACATATCACTTTTCCGGAGCACTTATTTACCCTGCTCAAAAGCTCCTGGATCAATAGCCAGCGTCGGTATAATGAGTAAACAGTAAACACGCAAGGAGACGGGGGAGTTGGGGGGGGGGGGGGGGGGACAGAGAGAAGAAGCTTAATATAGTAGACAAATTGCCTGATTTTGTTTAAAATTTTAACAATGGGGAAATGTTGTTTGAATCTTTCTGGAAAGCATTTGTATGACTCAACAGTAGAACTTCTGACTCATTTTGTTATGGACGGTTATGGCACTACAGATGAAAACGTATTCCTTCATTCCTAATAATGCCGTTTTGCCAATAAGAGAGCTGGAAATTTGGCTTATTCTAAATTGTTTTGAGATTTTTTAAAGTTATGTATTTTTATTTATTTATTTTTAATAGTTATAATATAACTTGAATCTTAAATTTAAAACTGAATCTGAAACTTGAATCTGAAATTTCATACCAGTGAGCCAAGTGATAGGGTTGTATTTTGTTCAAGCTAGTGCCAGCGATTGGCTATGAGCAATTGTTAATTTGTTAAATCTGTCCAAAAGTGGATGTGTTCGAATAAGGAAGGAATCAGGATGTGAAGCTACATCACAGACAGACGAAGCAACATCTCGACTCCCATGCACGCCAGACGATAAGGTGTGGACCAGGTTAAGCATATTTTCATTTTTATCTACTAGAATTTCCGTCGGGAGGAAATAAAAACTTTCAACGAGCAATAAATAGAAAATGTCATTTTATCTGGTGCGACCAACAAGAATGATTTCAGATGAGAAATAAGAAGAAGCAAGTTTCAATCTTTTCTAGTTAGCAATAAGTACGAGTCGCAAGTCAGAGCACTGGTGGCAGTATGTATAACAGTTAGTAATAATAAATGCACTGCCGGAAGCGAAGAAAGGGGTTGAATGTCACATTCCCCTGGCGCTAAGACTGGAGAACACCGAGATTGAAAAAATGTTGCAGTCACTCAATTGAAAGAAAAGAAATTTATTCGTGCAGAAATGAAATATTGCAAGATTAAACTTTGTTGTTTCACTGGAAATGATTCGACACAATGAAATACTCTTAAAAACCAAGCAGGAATGTAATAACAAAAAATTATAGCTGGAGGCTGTAGATAAAAGTATAAAATCCTCCCTTACGAAAAAGATATTATCCCCCTGTTTGATTTGTTTCCTCAAACTTTGCGGCTAATCAAGGAATGAGTTTTCTAATGGACTTAAACTTTAGCACGTTGAGGTACAATACATTTAATTTCCCTAATTATTGGCGGAAGCCATAAACAGAAATGTTCTTGTCTAAGTGGAGACTTTGCAGGAATGAGGGTTGTTTTAACTAGTAGAGAACCACCTTCTTTAATACCATACTCTTGTAAATGGTGCCACATTGTGGGCTTAGGGCAGTTAAAAAAAAGAAACGAAACTGTTAAAAACAAAAACTTGAAGATTTGCGTAGAATTTGTGTTGCTAATTAATGTTGTAGCAATCAGAAGGGTTAGGTTTTTTCCCTTTATATAGTGCACTGCATACTAGTGGTCGCTTGTAAGAGGCAGGTAACAATAACTGTATAAGCTTGGCTATGTAATGGCGTCTAATTTGAGTGATGGTATCTAATATTGAGTCTAGTGGTCGTGGTGTCGCAGTCTCGCCACGACCAAGGGCCGTGACAAGGGCCGCAGTAATCCGCGGAATGGAAATAAGGGCTGTTAAAGTAAGCGAGGTACTCGTGGCTCCAGCCCTAATGCAAGACAATTGCCATACTAAATGCAGGCCATTTAAATTGTATGAATTATGAAAGAAAGAACAAAGATTGCCAATTAACAACTTTACTGTTATACCAATTATTTTAATTGATAACATTTTATTATGCGGTCGAGATTGTGATGTGGACAATATTTTTAATTTAAGTAATCAAGGAAATTTGTTGGAAATATTGATGGGAAGGTACTTTGAAGATCAAACTACTTGAACACTTCTGTTTATTAGCGGTGAGGGCTGAGTGCTTTGTAACAAATTAATTGCCATCACTTACCTCCATTATATGATTATTATATTAGCTCCTCGTGGGCAACCGCCATGCAGCATCCCATAGGGGCTCTAGTGTGGGGAGGAATGCGGTGTACCGACAGTGACCAGGAGATTTCGCCAGACCAGTTAGCCACCTCGGTGTGCATTAGAAGGTAAAGATAGAACTCCCAATTTGTCAGCCCACGAAGCAGAACCTTGCGGAAGCTTCACTTGATTGAAAACGAAGTTGTTCTATTACACCTTTGATATCAGGGGAGTGGGGGTTAGTTGGTAACGCCGATGGGACTTGTCATTCTAAAAGGAAGAGGCTTCTCGTTTATCTATTCCCTATTCGTACTGCATTTTTAGACTGGTAAACAATTGAAATTCACCCCTGCCACTCCCACCCTCCTCACTCTCTCTCTTATATACACCCCTCACACCTCCCTCAGTACAAATACACTACAGTATTGATTTATTTCCCCTACTGTTTCGTGTCGAATGCACAACAAAATATTACACGAAGATTTCTCACCCGTTTCTTTCCTCTTTAGGGGCTGAAACTATAGCACGGAATCAAGGGGGTGGGTGTCAGGGTGGGTGTACTTAAAAATGGGGTGAATCAAGAGACTTGCATGGACACAACCCTCCCCCAGGCTCAAAAACCACCCCCTGGGTAACTATATCTTCTACTATCCACATTGTAGAGGAAGGGTTGTTTTTTCTCTCTATCATATGACGGTTGCTATGCAAAGGCAAAGTTATGCAGCCCAGTCTCTTATGCGAATGGTTTTGAAGGGAGATGGGACGTGTTGTTGATTATAGCTGGGTGTTGGGTCCGCCCTGGTGTATACAGATAGATGAATTGTAAACATTGGGTAGAAGCAGGGCAGGCATACAGCTAGCAAGCTGACAACAGACAACCGGCAGTAGGCAGATGCGTGCGACGTGTTCGACAGTAAAGACGCGACGAGTGGAGGAAGGTAGAGGAAGATTCACGGCGATTTCGCACCGATTCGGCGTGGAAGTGGTGATTAGCGGACGGTGTTGTAGTTAGTGCGAACACCACGGCGGCGGTAGTGCTGCTGTTGTTTTCTTAGCGAGTGAGTGCCGTGTTTTGACGCAACGTGTTATCTTGACGGAATATCGAGCAATCTACCAGCGTATTGACGTCCCCGAAAACACGTTCACGATCTTGGATCATTTTCACACTATAGGTATTTCTTGATTCACATTATTTATCCCTCGTAGGTTGATCAAATTTGTTTAGTTTCTTCGATATTCTTCATTTCTTCAGTCTATCCAACTCTCTTGACTCCATCCCAATGATCTCATCTTATATTCCCATTATATTCTCGTCTATTCACCGAGTAGACCGTCCCACATGCGTTCCTTCTTACGTCTACTCGAAGGAAGACGGAAACTGTTTCGCTCAAACATCCTGTGTCCTGTCGACGGCTTCAGAACAATGATAATAACGCGCGAACACTCCCACAATTCGCGGTATTTGTCAACAGAGTTTTTTTATCTCTCTGTTTTGTCCTGTGTACAAAGCACAAGTTGCTCGAGTTGTTTTCCAGTATGCCGCTTACGCCTGTGCTAACTACTGGGATCGATTGATTAGGTTATCAGTACTGTGCAGTCATCTAGGAAGCCTGAAGGTACAGCGCATTTACTATATTACACTCGATCTGCGTTTGTGTGTGATGTGCTAAACAATTCGTTTAAATTTCTATTAAAAATCATGTTGACGTAATTTTCTTTTACTCAACCGGCGAATATTTTCAATTGAACTGTCTGGTAAGGGTGGGAGACTTGAAGGGTGAATCACACAAGTTACCTGGCGGTTCTTCGTTTGACGGAGACCTAGCTTAGCGAGTGAGTTAGTATAAGCTATCTCCCCTCCCGTCGACCTACAGTCACAATAGCAACAGTACCTACACCTGGACCAACAATCACGTCACTATATGTGTATCGTCCCCCCTCTCTCCCCCTCATCGCAACCTCCCGCCGCAACCACCTCCTTGGTCCCCTCACCTCGTCGCAGACAAACATTGCCCACACGTAATATGAGAACGATTTTTCATTAATAATTTTTTAATGGTCTTTATGAAGCTTTTAAGTTTTAGTGTACTTTATTCAATAAAGTGTCCCGAAGAAAATACACGTTTAAATTTGTTATATTTTTTATAGATTCAGTTGAAAGGTTTAATTTGATAGATTACCCTAGTAGTACAATCTGAATTATTTTCGTAAGTGGGTTTACGAACATATGGTTACAAATGTTTTAAGTACGGACTTTGTAAGTAATGACTGTCGTACGTTTACGAATGCAATTTTATGAATAGATCAATCGGTATAGTGACAACCAGTGATCACATATTAACCCATACAATGAATAAACGTTTTTAGTTATTTTTACTATGTGAAATCAGGAGCATTGTTGTTGCTAAATCTAAGGATATTTTCAAGTGAAGTTTACCCCCTGGACAACCCCCTGACATGCGGGATTTTAATGAATAAAATTAGGAAATCTCTGGGAGTTGACAGGACGATCAAGCTGGACATTCACATAGGGATTTGGTTGTCCGCGCTTTTGCAATCTGATCGTTACGAGGGGGGGCTAGGGGAGGGGAGGGGGATTTTACTGCTGACGATCTCTTTTCACGATTTTGGTCAAGACAACGTAACAATCTGCTGATAGTGTACTTGGAAATTACTTAGGAGATACAATTAGAAGTTATCAACGCTTCTTTAGATGATAATCTAGACTTGTTTATCTGGCTGATAGCTATCAGTAGCATTCACGACTCTCTCGCCCCCTCCCCCCAATACAATCAAAATCAAAACTCTTCAGAAACTGTGAAGTTTGAAATGTATATTTAATTTATTTATTTAATAAATACATCGACACTATTATCGGTTCGAGTCCGAGTGTCTGGAAGAATAATCTTGAAGGGAAAAAAATCTATTGAGTTTAGAGCGACCTGGACAATGGGAAGAATGGCGGCAATATTTGAATGAAAGTGTAGTCAACACTTGTCATTTCGTACCTAAAAACATTCTGCACCATTTTCATACATATATATATATATATATATATATATATTTTTAAAACAAGTTAAAATGCATATGTTTATATATTTCTTATTATTAGTAGTAATGTATTTGTCACCTAGAGGCGCCCCTCGGAAGTTGGCGCCCCAGGCTCCCGCCTTGCCAGTCTGTGCGCTAATCTAGCCAATTGTATCACACAGAAATTCATCAGAGATCGTAAAATCATGTCTAAATCGCTCAGCTATCATCGTAGTAATTAGTTCCTTGACCCACGAGTTTTCTTATTTCCCTCAACATGTCTATAACTACGTATTCAAATAATCCTCGGATCACGGGCTTCAACTGCATCCAAGGATTATGGTCCATGGTCAGCGGTTTCTCTGTCATCTTGTCTACCTACCAGCTAACGATGATCTTTGATGTGGTCCTCAGGTCAAACGATATCCAAACAGCTGATTTTAAGGGTCTTTCTAGCTGTTTGATTTCCTTTATGACATTGTTGCGACGAGAAAGGGCTTATCCGCTGAGCTCTGTACAAGCGAGTAGCTTATCACAAATCTCTCCGGCGATTTCCTAGAAGTACATCAAACAATGATGCTTAATGTTAGAGGCTTCTCACTAATTAATGTGCAAGATGTTAATGTTTCAATTTATTCCTTAGGAAGGTGTTTAAAATCAAGAGAGGCTATTTTCCTCTACCATTCGAAGGGGTTGTTGTAATAGGAAGAGCAATTTAACCAGTGCTTTGCTGAACGAATTGTGTTCAATTGGTGTTCATGATAACCTTAGCTTTCTTGTTATTGCACATATGATATTCGCGAGGGGGGGGGGGGGGGGGAGATCGCCGGGCGGTCTCGAGGTCTAGTGTAAGTGTCAATTGGAATCGACTTGGAATTATCTGACGCGGTGTTGCGTTTCGGCGGGGGCGGACGAAACAGTTGCAAGTCGCGACAAAGTGGAGGCCCATCTACACACGGAGTCTTGTTGTAGGGCCTAATCTTTGTGAAGATTGTTATTGCTGGATCTGTTCCCCTTGCTTGCCATGAACATGAATATTACTACTGTTCCCTAACCTCGCGCGGGCTTGCTTGGGGCGTTACGGCTATTAAAACATCCCAGCCCTAATGAAGTAACCACCTCCCAAACTTTCTAACGCGCTTTAATGTTCTTTCGTGTTTTTATAATGACACACTTCGCCGATGATGCCTAGCGAAACTTTCTATAGACGAAAATGAAGGAAATTATGTTGAATCCAACCCCCACCCCTTTCTACTTTCTGGGCCATTTGTTTGACACCGAGAGGTTGTAAAGTTAATTTAACTCAATATTGATTTGATGAGGTTCACTTTTTTCTTCTCCGTCTTCATCTTCTAGGAGGTGGTGTTGCGTTACTTCTGGTCGCTGCATTCGCCCAGCGCCTATTGATATATTTCCAGTTTATCCCACGACGCTGGCATAATAAACTGATGTAATGCATGCGCATCCGAACTTTAATCTAACTTGGAAGAATTGTAACTTTTTCCCCATTTCTTTGCGAGAATTTGCACCCTTGGCATCAACTCAGCTGAATAGTGTCCTCAACCCCCTTCCTGCCAGACACCCTCGGCCCGTATCTCTCTTTCCATCCTCTCGAGCCGTGGCTAATTCATGCTAATCAATAATTTATTATCACTTATTCCTCAAGATTGAATTGTGCTATCGGAATAGTTTCGGTTCTCGAGTATTGCTTTTAACTTGATAGACGCTTTATGACAGAATATCAGGCTGAAAAGTTACCTCAAGTGAAATTCCCTAAGTGGGAATTGCACGTTGTGATAGGGTCTTTTCCGCGAGCCGCAAACAGCCTCCCGAGGAGGAATAGAATAGGAAGCAAGTGGTTGAGAATCTCGCTGAGAGGAGGGGATGTACTAATCTGAAGATGATGACTTAACTCTCTTAGTTTGTGGCCACAGTGATACATACCCTAGACTAACGCCAAGTCAGCAAACTAACCAAAACTTCACTTTTGGCTCAAACTATTCTGTTCTCCTTCGAGCTACGTTGGTTAGAAAATGGCAAAGTATACAAATACAAGAGGGCCCCGTTGGGCGCAACTTGGGCGCAGTTTCAAGTTTCTAAGAGGTGGTACACACACATACACACACATACCTTGTGAGCGCGAGGGTAACATGGTAGAACCAAGTTTTCACTAAGTTTCGGCCGCGCTAGAGTAAACCTCTTTCATTATAAATGGTGGTACTTGGTGTAGCAGTTCACTTGACTTCTTGGGCAAGTGGGAACCAAGAAAAGGAAAGAAAATTCATGGGGTTTTGGAGGGGATGAAACTCGCAATGTATGTTTGTAAAGCAAGATGAAGAGGAAAGGGGAAAGTATTTCCTAGTTAAGAGACGTCAATTGTTGCCTCCGGGTGTCAGTTTATCAGTTTCAAAGTATGTGGGCCTAGTTGTTTAGAAGGAGGGGTATTATAATGTACATTATATATTCTTGGGGTCTTGTATAATTAGTAGCAAGGTAGTGCGAAACATGAACGCCCAAGGTAGCGTAGCGGATCCGAGAACTTGTACAAGATAGCTGGCATTGACGGCGCGATTTTTAAACACCCTACACTATACGCTACATCATTAGCTGAAACGAGTGATAGCTTAATATGAAAGAATGATTGATATTGTTGTTCTGACACACCATCATTGTAGCTGAAAGCAAGTGGGAGCAATCGAAAACATGGAGATCTTCCGGAGATCAACTTTTCAAAAGGCGTTGAATTACTGCTTGTTAGTTACTTTGCAAAATTCTAAATACTCATTCGAAACGGAATTGTGTACTTATCTGTTTTCTAATGTTGAAATCTAGCTGGTTTTTGAAAATATTGTGGAGAATTACACAAGGTATTGAAAAAAGCAATTTTAAAATACACGATTTTACAGAAAATGAAAATGTTTTTTTTTTATATTTGAATTAGTGAGTTTTAAGAATAAAAATCGCATGAAAAGTAATGGAAGCCACTTATTGATAAGCTTGGTCTATTTCCCTTATAACCGCTATTGTTAAGATTGTAACTGTCCTTCCAAAGATGGTAAGTATGTTGAAGCCACAAAGCTGTAGAGAATGAACTAACTGCTCTTTGTGCCTCACTGTCCATTTTAAAAAAAATGTTGATCTAAAAGTCACGAGCAGTTTGCATAAAAGTAATCTATTTTGCTTAAAAGTAGTCGAATTTGAAATTCAGCACTTGTATGCACCATAAAGGTCACAACTTTTAAATCAATTTTTTTTAAAGACGTGGTCAATGGTTCACAAAGAGCAATTCATTCTCTGAAACTTTGTCGCTTTTACATACTGTCTGTCTTCAACGAGCAGGTCACAATCTTAACAAAAGCTACGTCACAATTTCAGGACGACGATCCTGATTTACTCGTCAAGAAGGTACCACAGAAGGTCGTGGGTTTGGATTTCTGTCTATATATTTCGTTATCAGTTTCCAACAAGGAAAAAAATTGGCACACAGAATCACAAAAAAATGTTTTTACATCTGAAATCGTATGACTGACTGCAAATCGGGAACATGATAACCTGAAACGATCTCCGGTGATTTTTCTCGTCATCTTTCTTCTACATCAAGACATATCCACGAAGAAGTTCATTGTCACCCAATACTCTTGTTTATTTTAGATCGTGTTACAAACAATGTGAGGCATTCTGTGTAAGTCAGATCGAAGTCCTCGACAGCAGAAATAAACAACGAGGTGTAGAAGATTGTATAGAAAGGGTGGCCCAAGTTTGTTTCTTGATGAGCATGAAGAGTGGACAATGGCTACCCGAAATGATGCCAACACATCCCATTGTTGAGTTAAGATCCATTGCATTGCCTCATGGCGACACTTGGGATTAATCCAAGATGTCACGGGGAACGGGGAATGGGGAATGGGAAAATGTCTATGCAATGCCGCTGTTGTCAGTTTGACCATCCAGCAAATGTAGTGATTGGAAAACTCGGTGAATGGAAAGAAAAGACACTGATATACATAAATTGTGGGTATGTCCACGAACTGTATACCTGGATTTGAACTGGTTTTTCATTTTTTTTTTACTTTTCTAAAGTTTTCATCTTTTTAAAAACAGTCTTCAAAATATTAAATAAAAATGTCTTCATATTACATATAAATGATATAAATAATGTTTAAAACTTATTTCTCCCATACCGAAACTTTGTCACAAGTGGTAACGTCACAAGTGGCAACAGACTTTTGATTAGGGTTTTGCCCAGATAATAATTATGCTGTCTTCTTTAATTTAATAAATTTATATGATAAGTTGCTTGAAAATAACAGAAAACAACTTGTAAGTATAGCGTGTCACAAGTCCTAACTAAAAGTTTTATTATTTTAGAAAAATAAGTGGATTTCGAGAGAAACTTAAATTAGTCACATCAACAGCTATATTCAATTAAAAATAAAGCTCCCAATTAGAATACATTCCTAGTTATGAGTGACCAGTCTATATGAAGAATAATTCTTGCAAAGTCACAAGTGATAACGTGCGGACAGAACCATTTATCAACGTAGATACTTTAAAGTATCTTTTGAATAATTACAATATATTGGAAATGCTTCGCCAATTATCAGTCGATTATTCTGTTAGTAGAAAATAAGTCTTAACCAATGACCCCTTGATAAAAGTGGTAAAAATAAAAAGCTATTGTACTGGAGTACATATCGATACATAAGTCACAACGCTTTTAAGTGTTTGACAATTATTCAATTTTGTTCCAATATTTATAATAGCTCGAGAGCATAATCTTAATTTACGTATAACATTACACGGTTGAATTACTTAGTTACCTAGCCCTTACAGTTGTCACTTCAATATGTATTTAGACCAAATTAATCATCCCCAAACAGTTTCCATATCCTTTATATTATTAGAAATTGAAAGATATTCTGTGCTTTGTGTTTGAATGATGGAGGTACAGCTTGCCTCCATACGCCTGATGAGTTCGCTTAGCTCAGTGAGATCTAATTAAGCACGGTGGTCCGTGTGGAGGGGGTGGGGGGAGGAGGGGATAGCTAAACGAGTTCTAATTAGACTTGTACTACACCAAGATTATTAGGCCTAATCGAGAAAGGGGATGTATATCTATATATACGCGTATTATGTGTATGTGTGTGAGTGCTAATCACCCATTGGCAGGAATTCTCTGCCGAATGCTGCACAGATTGTGTAGCACTAGGTAACAATTGAAGTATATTTGCACACGTGGTGTTCTCGGGTCTCCACGCAAAATGTGTCGCAATTAGATGAATTTGCGAGGTGCTTTGAAGAGCCGAGAGCGCCCCCCCCCCTCACCCCCCTCAACGCCACGCTCGAGCACCCCTATGCGATGATACAGTTGGATCTTTGGTCCTGCAGACCGCGATTCGAGGCTGGACACCGATGGTATTTAGTGGTTGGGTCGTGAGTTCGAGTACTGACTGAGGCAGAGAAAGATGAAAGATACGTATTCATTGAGTATGCGTAATTATATAGTAAAAAAATATTACTTTTTTTATTAATATACTTTAATGGGTTTCCTGGTTCTCCTCACGAGTTGATGTAAAATTCAATATGTCGAATTTGTGAAATTACATTTTCATTTAGGGTAAATTTTCAGACGAAAATGAAAAAATTATTTCACATCTGCTGGTAAGAAGAACCAGGCGACCTACGTAAAATATCGTCATTTACACGAGATTTTGAACTCTTTACTCGTATGATGTAAGTTCGTTTCCTTAAGAGTATTTTTTTCTAGAAAGTTGTTATTAGAGATTTATGCTATAAAATGCAGAATCTGGTAGATCTAAACATTCGGCATAAAATTCCTCCTATACGCAATTGATAACGTTTATAATGTCACTTCTTTGTGGGGACGTTTTTATATATTAGAGTGCGTTTGTATAACAGATTGTGTGTGCATATATCGCTAGTTTGTCAGGCTATTGAATCTAAAATGACACATGAAAAAGCTTGACCGTTTACGTGCCTACTTTGCCTGAACGTAAAAGCTAAATGTATGCCATGAAGCATATCAGAGGCTGTCATATTTTATTCAAGGATTGATTATTTAGGTAAACAACTGGTACAGTTGAAGATTTCGATTTGGCAATGAGACAAGTCAATTTTGGGGAGGTGGGATAGAAGGCATTGGACGAGTGAGGGGGGTACAAGGGGGGAAGGGGGTGGCTCAAGCAAATAAAAATGGGGAAAATATGAGAAAAGCATCGTAAACAAGATGGCAGTCGATATTCTTGTCTCTACGGGTGAATGGGTTCATCAACCAAACCCGAACCTTTACTTGTTTGGTCAGTAAAAAGTTTGCAACTTGACATTCTAGGCGGTGGATGAAGGAAAAGGATCTGACGCTTGGGTTATGATTCGCCTCGTGCATGGTTTTTCTTACTGAATTCACACCCCCACAAAGCCCCCACCCCCTCCCGATGAATGTGACTAGAAATGAGAAATAATTCACAAGAGGTGGGGGGGGGGGGGGGGGGGGGTCTTGGAGATGGTTGAAGAATGCGAACTTCCTGGCTTTCGAACTTCGATGGACTGATGGAATTGAAACTGTAATGGAATGGAAAGCTGTGATCTTCGGGAGACTGATTGATGGTGGATCAACAAATATAAATGCACACCTTGCGTTTATCATTTCTGTCGCATAACACTAGGGTAGGGGTGACAAAGTATTCACAAATTGCGTGTTTGTCGTGTGTCAGTTCACATATCTCGCATGAGGGCATACTGGGAATCGAACTCAAGTATCTGGAATTGAAAAGTGTACATTTATCTCAACAATCATATAAAGCTCACGGTCCTGTAACTAATGGATATTATTTTCTTAAAAAATAACGTTATAATAATATAAAGCATGCACGAGTGCAATTTATAACTTATTTAGCAAGAAATCATTAGCCAAATTCCTTAAGGTAATAAAATTAATATATAGATAAACAACACGTGAAAAAATGATTTTTAAATTAACTCTTCATCAAAATCGACCCAAGTTTATTTCGCACAGTCCCTAGCTGATCCTAATAAACAAATTCACATAAAATATAAACTACTTCTTCTGATTCAATCTTAAAAATCATATTCTTTTTTGTGACCATTTAATAACATCCTTTTATCGATGACTAGCTCTATAAGCCTACAACATTTTTAAACCAATATGCATGCTAAAGCTCATCCCCCAATATTTTAGCAATAATCACTATTAACTTTCAATATTAAAATTAATAAAAAAAATTGTACCTGAATTAAATTTATTTCTTAAAAACCCGATATCTTAAAGAACGAATAACGTTTCATTACTAATTAGTGTTGTTAATAATTACATCTGCTTAAAATAACATATTGCAGTGCGTCATGGAAGCAAAACTTTGAATCCGAGAAATGAGGGCATGCTATGAAAGTTCATCTCACATATGCATATCTTATTATTGAGTCAATTGCATAAACAGAAGTGGAATCTGACGTAAACAAATCGCGTTTCATGCCATGTTGCACGTGCGTGTGTTGAACTGTTTTCTGCTCCTCAAATGCACGTCTCTCTTCGAAACAATATGCTGACTCTTGAAAAGTTATAAGAGATGCATTTCGAGTAATTATAACAATGATGCATAGGGAATATGGATGATGTCATAGTAATGGTTGTAAGTAATCTTTGTCAAGCTTTGGTGTCTGTTAGTTTGCTGAGGTTTGATCGACAATATATCAAGACATCAATGCACCTACGCAATTCTTAGCTTATAGTGTAATCGAGTTCAACTGAGTGCAGCATGGATTTTAACAAACATAAGGTACTATGCATTTACTAGGTGACTGCTTTTACGTATTCTATTTCGTACCTGTACTTAAATCTGTTTAAAATAACATACCTGTAGTCGTCGAATTTGTTAGAGATTTTTTTCTTTAATATTAGGATCCTTTGTGACTTGTTATTATCATCTATAAATACTTTTTTACGATTTTTCAGAGTTACTTTTATTTGAATCACTTTAATTGTTTTGAATTTGTTAAAAAAAAATCAAGTTGACGCATAACACTTATAGTAAAACATTTTATTCTAATTAATAATAATTCATGGTTAATTCACTTTCAGTGCTAATTTATGTACAATAATTCACAATTTACAATAATATATATGAATATATTATATTTATATTTTTCTATTGGCAATAGGAAAGTAATTGCGTACTCCAATTTTTCGAAAAAAACTTCTATGCATAAAACCAAGAAACACATCATACATTCGCACAGTCACTTATTCGCACTTATTTTATTTCAGTTCCCTTGTGAACATCAATAAATTCGGCTAGACAAAGAAAGATAAATACCGTTTCTTGAATTTGCCGGTTATCAAACTTGTATTTCAAAATATCCATCCAAACACATATAAACTTAATATAAACAAAACACATTGTTATAACTGAAAGTAAAAACGGTGACGGTCTTAGAGTAACATCTAAAGTCATGCTGTTTTTGGCTGAAGGAATTGACTGAGGGCGTCGCATATTCTCGTCAGATCACGCGATTTGGTCATCAAGAAACTATAGAAGTGAATAGTATAGGTCTTAGACGGCGGTGTCGGCTCGACTCTATATGTATACACCATTGGTCTGCGTTCAAACTTTCTATCGACACGAGACTTAAGAACGGGGGACGTACAATTTGAGTGCAAATGAAACATGGCCAAATTACATCGAACTATTCACAACTAAGGTTGAAAATCAATAGTGGCTCCTTTAGACATTTGTGTCTGTTATCTCTGTTTATTTTTTGGGTTTTCTTCTATATAGCTATTCGCGCAGTGCAGGTCAAACCAATCAAGCTTAAATTTGGTGAACAATAGATTACAGAATCACGTTTTTCAAAATCCTCGAGTTGGTTGAAAAATAAAAAGGCTTATAGATCAATGATTGATTGAACAAATTAACTGAAATTTGAAAAACCGATGATATTCAAAATTTTGCACGGATATTAAGATATTGAACCAATAAAATCCATGGATTTTATGATATTATTTATCGAACCCCCAACATTCTCTACAAAGTGCACACCTAAGGGATTGAAGCGTACAATTTTGCATACAAATCTAAGTGAGTTTGTAATATTAATTGTAGTTTTAGCATTTTTTAGGTTGTATACGTTTCAAATGTTCTAAATGTTCTATGTACAAAATAGCCATCAAATCGACATTATTTGACAGACATTGAGACCGACAAACATTGTATACCATTTTGAAAATGTATCAAATTAATTTATGTTTAATAACATTACCTAACATAATAATAAATCATATGAGACGTTGAGAATTGTAACATTTATTTAAAAAAAATAGTAATTTTAAATATTTGTGAAAGGTTCAAGCAATGAAATATAAGCGTCTTGATTAAAGGTACCTAATTGACAAAAGATGCTTTTATTAACTCGTAGTTGAAAGCGTTTCCTTGTTATCTATCAATATTACAATACGAAATAAAATATTGCCAGTTTACTTAATTGCACGTAATAGGTATACATTGTCTTGTTAATTTAATCGTATTTTTTTCTATTGTTAGAAACAATTTTGTCCCACTGAAATAAAGAAATATAACTACGAATTGAAAGATGAATGATGATAATAATAATAATTATTAGGTAATGTAATAATACGATAAATAATAAATATTAAAATGGATTATGTGACATTTTGGTTGCATGCCCGAAAAAAGCATGTTTTTTCAACGCGTAATTACAACTTTACAAGAACATGTTACCCTAGTTACCTGAACATGGGTTATAATAAAAAGGATTTTTCTTGACTCTATTGTTGCATAAGTCACATTATAATTGTTACTTTTATAATATAATAATATAATAATAATATTGTTTATATATGTTCTTATACGTAATAACCATAGTAACTTTAAAATTTTGGTTACTAATTCAATTTAAGACCGTCCGTTCTTTATGTCCGAGTAAAGTGCTATAAAACTGTTATGTGTGACCAAAGTGAAGGATTGTCCAAAGCAATTTCAATCAGGTTCGAGAGTTCAACTCAATATATGAACATCAAGTTGGCATGCGATGTAGCGCTTCTATGTGACGACTCTACAAAATCGTCTGTACTTGAGATTTTAGCCACTTTGGTTACCCAAGAAGACAAAGTGAGGAAGCTTGAAAATAATTGTCAAGAGATCAGGCGCGAGATTGAAGAACTGACTTCGTCAGGAAACCCTTCCGAAATCCAGGGCCGACTGGCTGAAGCTCTTCGTGAGGACGTCGTTAACTCGAACCGCTTGCTCTACGAGGTAGCCGTACTCGTAAATATCGCGAAACAATTCGCCGATGATTCTCGTCATTCGGATTTGAACCCAAAGAGGTCGCCAGCTTCGGCTGACAATGACGTTGTTGGATACATCGGTGATCCTCTCTATGGCAACGGAAGCGTTGTTACCTCCCTCTTTGATAAGGACTTGATGCCAAAGAGGTCGCCAGCTTCGGCTGACAATGACGTTGTTGGATACATCGGTGATCCTCTCTATGGCAACGGAAGCGGTGTTACCTCCCTCTTTGATAAGGACTTGATGCCAAAGAGGTCGCCAGCTTCGGCTGACAATGACGTTGTTGGATACATCGGTGATCCTCTCTATGGCAACGGAAGCGGTGTTACCTCCCTCTTTGATAAGGACTTGATGCCAAAGAGGTCGCCAGCTTCGGCTGACAATGACGTTGTTGGATACATCGGTGATCCTCTCTATGGCAACGGAAGCGGTGTTACCTCCCTCTTTGATAAGTACTTGATGCCAAAGCCGATGAATGATGGGAAGTTACCCGACGACGACGACGACGACGACGACGACGACGACGACGACGACGGAGGCTTTGCTGAGGCGATGATGGACGTGATCATCCAGGAGGCAATTGATTCCTCAACCATGATACGAGAACTGTCAAAGCATCTTATCAGATTTCAGGAAGAGAGCAGCAAGTGATGCAGATACCAGTTGGCACATGCAAAAGTGTACTTATCACAATAAAGAGTCCACCTTCTAATATTACTGGTCTTTATCTTAAGCTATAGGTTAAAGTTTAAAACTTGGATGCTTAGTTTAATGAATTAGAGCACAGATATTGAGTCGAGACCGCCACGTACTTCACGATTATAATTTTCAGACCAAAATTGGCTAGAAATTTGAAGATTTATTGACAACAACTCATGACATGTTTTAAATATTCTAATGATGAAATGTACTTATAAGCACTTTGGTCTCGTTCAATTTAAACACCATTGGTATTTTTCCTTCGTTACAATTATTTTACAAACAAAGTAATAAACTACTTGGGTATTGTTGCATGATTAACATTGATTTCAGTAAACTTTTTAAGAATTAAAAAGCGCATTATTGTAAAAGTATTATTGTTTATTTTAGATGTATAATTGTAAATTGTTATTATTAATATAATTAATAATCATAGTAACGACTATGTGTAAAATGTCAGGCATACTGGACATGCTGCAGATAGGCAACGGATTATGTGGAGTCCAAGTGTTCCCACCTGTATGGACCAAGGTGTTTAATATAAGTTCCAATTTATATAAGCACCTTGGGTTTGGACATGGTATATTGATGATGAGTGAAGGAACACCTATGATGGTGACTCGACCAACTTCATGAGGTTCTCTTGATATTCATACATTATAGTTTCAGTCATAAATCAAACTATTCTCGAGCTTATTCTACTTACTCCTTATTATTTAGCAGTATCTATGGGTTGAAGATGGAATTCTCTTGACTCAACTATTTGGGAAAGGAGCAGATTTACGATATAAAACCGCATGGGTAATCGAACAGTTTTAGAAGGGTTATTCGGCAAACCAACCTGTGCATCAATAATTCGTTATGAAGAAGTTAAAACTATTGCATTGTATTATTTTCTTCTACATTATGTTTGGTTAGAGGGAGTTCGCAACACATTATATCAAAGTGACAATTAGTCATTTGGATACCACAAAAATATCTAGTACAATTTACACATGTGTAAAATGCATGTAGAATGTAAAATGTAGATTCTTATAGGGATGGGATGGGATAGGATGGGTGACACGCTTAATTCTTGTGACTGGGTTTACATGATTCTGGTACACGGGAATGTGTCTGCTATGGATGGTCATGTTTTGCGCTACACGAAGAAAATTAATATACATAAACGAACAGTTTGATGTCATAAAAAGCTGAACATATTTCGAAAACACTGAATCTAAAAAGTGACATCTGAATATCACTCTCAACCCATTTAATTTCTTATAAAGGGTATTCTTGGGGTTTTATCATTTCATTAAAATTATGTTATACCTAATTTTAACAAAATTAACAATTGCTTTGTGCAAAAATTAATATAAATTCAATCAATCAGTCAAATAAGCAGATTTTTAAGAAGTGTGAAAAATTCCTTATCTACAAAATATGTACAACGTAATTATGCTTTCAACTTGTTAACTACGGTCCAACGATCGGCGTATCTTATCGAGCATTTGGAATTTCACGCAACACAAGAGCTCACTTATCAATGCGTCAATCATAGGAAGTGTTTTCTTAATGATTATGTAACGTTTCAAATTGAGACTGAGAAGTAAGATTTTTAGAAAATACCACGCAAAAACGAACGGGTCACTGCAGGTGTTCATCCTATCACGACTTCATCTATGATTTGTATCTTTTGCAATATAGCTGGAAATGTATAAACGCATCCGTATAATGCTCTCTGAGAGGATTTTTAATTAATTATATATTATGAGCAGTGACCTGCGAGTAATAACTTATTTGTTATATTTTTCAGCCAAACACGAACCTCCATGTTGATCTTAATATTATAACTTAATAAGATACAATTACAGATTTGGTATTACACGCTCAATTATTTTTCCTTCTATAAGGAGGTGGGATTTGGCCAGATAGTTTATAATTTTTAAACACGAACTTGAAAAATCTATTGTTTCAAAGTAAGAAGCAGTGTACTATAATTACTCAAATGAATAACTTGTACCTATTATATTATAAATAAAAGAGAATAATTTACATAATAAATAACTGCACTAAATTTAAAGGATGATGCACACTTATCTATAATATGTAAAGATAATATGCAGGAATACGTATTATTAAGTCTTGAGCAATTTCTCGCCAGTAAATTTACAAACCCCTCATATCTGAATCTCTGAATCTGTGAATTTCATTGTAATGAAATTGATTTGTGTTAGTAACACAATTGAATGGTTGTTTTCAAAGTGGACGGAAATAAGTTTACATATTGTTGTGATAATTGGTAAATCAAAAGTTTCTACTGATTCAATGAAGAAGAGCTCGAAATGTTTCTTTCATTGCTGTTAAAATAAATGTTAGTATAAAAAGCAGTGAATTGATTTCGTAAAGTTTACGAAGCAAACAAGCAAACATTCAGAAAATGAATTATATTTTTAATTTCACTTGAATGTATACCAATTAAAATAACACGTACGTATCTACATTACATCCTCTGTTATTGTTCATATACTGTTCGCGGCTACTTCGTTTACTTATTACTTCTCTGTCTGTAGATAAAACAATTATGTTGAGAAGAGCATTTTTTTCGCGTTAAATTTACCTTCGCTTAGAAAGATAACACACTTCGGTTGAAACGCTCGAGTACTGACCGTAATTAACAGCACACTGTGACTCGTGGTGAAAAAATTAACTAATGACTTTAAACTCGAAATTAGAAAATTAAGCGTTAATTTATATCATTTTATAATAAAAGGTAAAACCCCCCAAACACCTCTCTCGACCCAAGAAGTTTTGCAAGCAGGCTTTATCTGTCAAATGACGCTATCACATCCCCTCTAACCTTTCGGCAATCATATTCACTCCTAAATCCATCTAGTAATGAGATCTAATACTTCTGTCCCTCCACAAACACAGTTATGTCTTTAAATATCCCACTCGTTTTTTAAATCAATTCACTAACAATCCTGGAAAAGCATTTGGATTTATTTTCGGGAATGAGATATCGTCGCCTCAACGACTTGTCTCCAGTCCCACACCCTCACTTACGTGATGCTGTGCGTCTAATCTTGCTATTTCTCTCACACATTCAGCCTGATACCATTCCGATGCAAGGGGATCAGCCGGGTGGAGGGGGAGGAGGTGTAGTACCTCATTAATTTAGATAATAAAAGCTAAAAACTCATCTTCTTCCCCTTTTTCTCTCCTATCTGACATTGCAACGAATTGAAGTAGCAGGAGAGGGGAAAGGGGGGGGGGCATTTTCACGCTGGACGTCCGGAAATTAAGTGGGCATAATTATTCTTCTTGACGCAGTCCACTCCGCCTCCAAAGAATCATTCATTCGCACGCTTCATCTCCCAGAGTAATTAATGTATACATAAATTTATTTACAGTTGAGGTAGGCCTAATTACTCAAACTCTGTGGCAATTGACCAGAGCATTTCGACAACCGTTGAACCTCATTGTGTGTCACTTGACTGATTGCTTTGTGATTGTTTCGTTGCAGGGTCGTCTAGGTGAAGGCCCGTTCGAAGATAGTTCGTGGGCGAAAGCACACTTCATCAACCACACGGCGAGCTACCCCAC
Organism: Leuctra nigra; assembly: GCA_934045905.1. Taxonomy (NCBI): domain Eukaryota; kingdom Metazoa; phylum Arthropoda; class Insecta; order Plecoptera; family Leuctridae; genus Leuctra; species Leuctra nigra. The sequence continues at coordinate 25,271,582 of OW203763.1, read as the reverse complement.
CTCCTTGCGTGGCTCGGGGGGTGGCGGACACGGTCGTGCCAGTGTGAGTAGATGCTCTTTATAGACGACTCCACAGCTAGAGTCCCCACCTCCTTGCGTGGCTCGGGGGGTGGCGGACACGGTCGTGCCAGTGTGAGTAGATGCTCTTTATAGACGACTCCACAGCTAGAGTCCCCACCTCCTTGCGTGGCTCGGGGGGTGGCGGACACGGTCGTGCCAGTGTGAGTAGATGCTCTTTATAGACGACTCCACAGCTAGAGTCCCCACCTCCTTGCGTGGCTCGGGGGGTGGCGGACACGGTCGTGCCAGTGTGAGTAGATGCTCTTTATAGACGACTCCACAGCTAGAGTCCCCACCTCCTTGCGTGGCTCGGGGGGTGGCGGACACGGTCGTGCCAGTGTGAGTAGATGCTCTTTATAGACGACTCCACAGCTAGAGTCCCCACCTCCTTGCGTGGCTCGGGGGGTGGCGGACACGGTCGTGCCAGTGTGAGTAGATGCTCTTTATAGACGACTCCACAGCTAGAGTCCCCACCTCCTTGCGTGGCTCGGGGGGTGGCGGACACGGTCGTGCCAGTGTGAGTAGATGCTCTTTATAGACGACTCCACAGCTAGAGTCCACACCTCCTTGCGTGGCTCGGGGGGTGGCGGACACGGTCGTGCCAGTGTGAGTAGATGCTCTTTATAGACGACTCCACAGCTAGAGTCCCCACCTCCTTGCGTGGCTCGGGGGGTGGCGGACACGGTCGTGCCAGTGTGAGTAGATGCTCTTTATAGACGACTCCACAGCTAGAGTCCCCACCTCCTTGCGTGGCTCGGGGGGTGGCGGACACGGTCGTGGCAGTGTGAGTAGATGCTCTTTATTGACGACTCCACAGCTAGAGTCCCCACCTCCTTGCGTGGCTCGGGGGGTGGCGGACCCGGTCGTGCCAGTGTGAGTAGATGCTCTTTATAGACGACTCCACAGCTAGAGTCCCCACCTCCTTGCGTGGCTCGGGGGGTGGCGGACACGGTCGTGCCAGTGTGAGTAGATGCTCTTTATAGACGACTCCACAGCTAGAGTCCCCACCTTCTTGCGTGGCTCGGGGGGTGGCGGACACGGTCGTCCAGTGTGAGTAGATGCTCTTTATAGACGACTCCACAGCTAGAGTCCCCACCTCCTTGCGTGGCTCGGGGGGTGGCGGACACGGTCGTGCCAGTGTGAGTAGATGCTCTTTATTGACGACTCCACAGCTAGAGTCCCCACCTCCTTGCGTGGCTCGGGGGGTGGCGGACACGGTCGTGCCAGTGTGAGTAGATGCTCTTTATAGACGACTCCACAGCTAGAGTCCCCACCTACTTGCGTGGCTCGGGGGGTGGCGGACACGGTCGTGCCAGTGTGAGTAGATGCTCTTTATAGACGACTCCACAGCTAGAGTCCCCACCTCCTTGCGTGGCTCGGGGGGTGGCGGACACGGTCGTGCCAGTGTGAGTAGATGCTCTTTATAGACGACTCCACAGCTAGAGTCCACACCTCCTTGCGTGGCTCGGGGGGTGGCGGACACGGTCGTGCCAGTGTGAGTAGATGCTCTTTATAGACGACTCCACAGCTAGAGTCCCCACCTCCTTGCGTGGCTCGGGGGGTGGCGGACACGGTCGTGCCAGTGTGAGTAGATGCTCTTTATAGACGACTCCACAGCTAGAGTCCCCACCTCCTTGCGTGGCTCGGGGGGTGGCGGACACGGTCGTGCCAGTGTGAGTAGATGCTCTTTATTGACGACTCCACAGCTAGAGTCCCCACCTCCTTGCGTGGCTCGGGGGGTGGCGGACACGGTCGTGCCAGTGTGAGTAGATGCTCTTTATAGACGACTCCATAGCTAGAGTCCCCACCTCCTTGCGTGGCTCGGGGGGTGGCGGACACGGTCGTGCCAGTGTGAGTAGATGCTCTTTATAGACGACTCCACGGCTAGAGTCCCCACCTCCTTGCGTGGCTCGGGGGGTGGCGGACACGGTCGTGCCAGTGTGAGTAGATGCTCTTTATAGACGACTCCACAGCTAGAGTCCCCACCTACTTGCGTGGCTCGGGGGGTGGCGGACACGGTCGTGCCAGTGTGAGTAGATGCTCTTTATAGACGACTCCACAGCTAGAGTCCCCACCTCCTTGCGTGGCTCGGGGGGTGGCGGACACGGTCGTGCCAGTGTGAGTAGATGCTCTTTATTGACGACTCCACAGCTAGAGTCCCCACCTCCTTGCGTGGCTCGGGGGGTGGCGGACACGGTCGTGCCAGTGTGAGTAGATGCTCTTTATTGACGACTCCACAGCTAGAGTCCCCACCTCCTTGCGTGGCTCGGGGGGTGGCGGACACGGTCGTGCCAGTGTGAGTAGATGCTCTTTATAGACGACTCCACAGCTAGAGTCCCCACCTCCTTGCGTGGCTCGGGGGGTGGCGGACCCGGTCGTGCCAGTGTGAGTAGATGCTCTTTATAAACGACTCCACAGCTAGAGTCCCCACCTCCTTGCGTGGCTCGGGGGGTGGCGGACACGGTCGTGCCAGTGTGAGTAGATGCTCTTTATAAACGACTCCACAGCTAGAGTTAATGGTGGAGGCGGTCGTGGACTATTTACCTTCCCAGCATTTGCCTCTTGGATGAGGTGACTGACTTCAAGTGTGACTCTTTTATGAATAATAATTTTAATATTGGCATTATTTCAGTTTTATTTGATCACGAAATTGTCATCTAATTTCTAAAGAATTTTATAGATTACCACAAAATGAATTGTTATATTATATAACATAATATTTTAATATTTTAGTCTTTAAATAAATTTGAACTTCTAATTGTATACCAAACTCTTATCGAAAATTTGGAGAAAACGAATTTACCTAAAATAAGTCTAAATAATATGTCATTGATTACTCAGAACTTTGTTTCAAACGTGATATTTGAACCCCCTAAAAGTTATACCTACTTGAAATTGAGCCGGAAGACTCATATGGCAATGTGAAAGGTATCAGTGACACCGGGCATTATCTGGCTGCCAATTAATATTCAAATGAGTTTTCCATAATTAATTCAATTCCTGTATTATTTTTTTTCTTGTTATACAATGCTACAAAGTTTAAATTTATGTCGGTTGCCAATCAGGATTATTCCATTTTCCTGATGAGCATAAAAAATCAATAATTTTTATAGTCGGCTATCTTTTCCGTGACTTGTGAAAACTGAATGTTAAATTATATCACCTGTTCACAATTCATCTCTTGTTATGGCAAGATTGGAGAATTAATTTCAATATCATTGTCCGATGTGACTTTATATTGCCATAGGCATAAGTCTTCAGGTTCAATTTCAAATAATTGATCAAATCCAACTTTTATGGGTTTTAAATATAAATAGCTTTCACGGTTCTGTCAGGTACATGAAGTCTAATGTATTAAGCGTGTGGTTGATGACAAAGAATGTCTGGAAAGAGGCGTTTGTGGTCTATTAGTAAATAACTAATAAGGAATTAAAAGCAGGAGGATTGATCATTGCGTTCGAACCTGAAATGAGAGTACACCAAGTTTTCTATTCAAGACTATTTCATCAAGATTTGATCAAGTTGTAGAGATGTATAATAACTCTAGTGGCATTTTATAAATATTAATTACACAGCAGTGGCTTTTCTGTTTATATTCCTCATCTTCTCATAAATCATAACCAATTAGAAACTCTATTTATTTATGTGAATCATATGAAAATAAATTCATGTAATTTGGAACTCCTAATTGTTTATTTATCAAGAAAAATTTATTGCATTAAGAATAATTCATAATGATTCAGTTAGAGTTCTGACTTTTTGTGTTTAATTACGTCGTTTCGGACCGTGTCTTCTGCCCTCACTAGGGGCCCCATAGTCTCACCAATAGTCACATTCTTCAAAGAATTCTTCAATATTCAATACATTCTTCATTCTTCAATAAATATTCCTGTTGTACCATCCAAACTCTTGTTGCTGGCATTGACATGGACGTCACTAAAATTATTTATACACATTTTTTTTAAAAAATTGCTTATTCCCAGGAAGATATATATTTGACTTTGCCCATTGTTTTATTCTACAACAATTTTCTCTGACTTTCATTCTGTACAATTTTTTTGTGATTAGTGACGTAAATTATGTGAAGAGGTCACGAGGTCAAGTGAAGAGAAAAGATGGAAAATATATTCAGCCTCCCTAAGTTTTCAAAGCGACTTCCGGATGATCTGTAGTCTCTGCTTCATACAGCCAGAAGCTATAGCGAAACATTCCAGAAATTCAAACACAAGTCGATCTACCGCCTTATTATTATACTGCTCTTCAATAATGGGAGCTGTAATCTTTCGTACTATTTGATTCCAACTCCCATTGTTTGATTATCACATTCCGCGTCACTCATTACCCCCTCCAACAAGATCTCTCAGCTCAGCGTTCATTCCGGGTTGGTTATTTTCTACGTCTAGATGTTTAAAAACCTGGTGTTTTACTCTGACTTCAAGAGTGTGATTACTTATCTTACACATTGTCAATTTCACAATCAGTCACATACATTTAGCAGTATTAAAAAGGACAAATTGAAACTCTTTTTCCTATACTAAATTAAAGTAGCTAAACCATCTTCTGAAATGATGCAAGGAATTATCACAAAAAAAGTATAATTGTCTAAGAGGACTATAAATACAAAACCAGCATTTTCTAAAATATCGTTTTTCAGTTATATAATTGTAATTTGAAAGAGTTGATTGATTTTTTTATCTAGTAAATAAACATATAGAAGAACACAATGCAAAACATTCAAAACAATCTTCTTCCTTAAAATTTGGGTTGAAATCTCGTGCACACGGTTATATATTTAAAGAAAAGGGCCGGTTTTTGTACCTCTTGCTAAAGTTCTTGAAACCAACTAACGGATAAAGTTAGCAAGCAGCCAATTTTACACTGACTTCATCCTCTAGCAAACACTATCAAGAAGTTGATAGACGTTTGCTAACGCTATTAAGGGCCGGTCTTTCAATGCCTTGCTAACTTTTAAACAGTCAATTAGGACTATATTGCCATGGCAACAACCAATGACATTCCTAGAATGACCACTAACTAACTGTTAAGAGCTAATTGAGAATTTAGCAGAGTATTGAAAGACCGGGCCTAAGAACCTTATCCAGTAGCTAACTTTAGCAAGAGGTACAAAGACCGGCCCTTACTGTTTTCCTGTATTTTTTCCATACAATCGGAAGTGGAGGACTCAATTGTGGTTCTGTCTGCAATATTATCTCACTTTTTCACATGTTTTATGAATCTCTGTGGTAAAATCGATAATATATTTTTCCCAATCGATAGGTTTTTCTTATCGGTGTTCCTAATAAATGTTGTTTGACGTTCGCGGTCATGGGCGTCGGCGTCGGCGTCGGCGTCGTGGTGATTGGGTTTGCGTGAGCGACGAAAACAGTCTCACGAATGCGAGGATAATTACACGAAAATGTTCCCCGAAGTTCGAAGATTTCGCTCGTGTTTATGAGACTTTAGTTTTTGGATAAACATTGCGTTTTGAATGGGAGAAATACGTGACAAGGTTTCAAGAAAAAAAACTGTTGGGAAACGTGGGATTATCTTGATTTTCACAATAAGGTGTCCTAGAAACAATTCATTTAACTTATTTCATGGTGGTATACGTCCAAATTCGATAAAGTTTCTGTTTGGGCCAGTTTTACGATTTTCGAATAACTTTTGTCCGTAAAAGAGCGGATTTTATGTTCTTTCATTGGTTTCATTCGTCTTTTCGTACATATCAGTATATTCGGAACATTCATTAAACTGACCCCATACCGTTGGAGATGTAACTTTTGGCATCTTCGACGAATGTGCGATAAAATCTGTGTACCTTCGGCTTATGATGGAAACTCTACTTCATCACTCCGGGGTTTTGGGTTCGCTCCCAGCTGCGGGCTCTGCTGACTGAGGGATATCGCGATCCCCTCGCGCTGCCTTCCTATCCATGCATTCAATTCCCAAACCAATTCGTCGCCGCAATTTGCCTACAGGCTAGAAGAGTGTGTCTTTAAACATTATGATGATGATCATATACTCTCATATACTCTCATATACTAGATCCTTCCATTATGTAGAGCTTCCACCCAGCTAGTAAGATGTAAAGCATCCAGCTCAGACCGTAACGCTCTCGACGTAACTATCCTGATTCGATTTCCGCGTCCGTTCTTTCCGACTGAGTTGATTTCTCAGTTGTCCTCAGTCGAGAGGGAAATGCGAGGACGGTTAATTTCTAATAGGCCCTCGATTTCTCACATTCCATTCCTTTCTTCATCATTATCTCTCAATCAAGATCATGATCAGCCTATAGTTTAAGAACAGTGCGACGTTGAACACCATTATGAATACATACATCTTAGTTTTATTACGATCAACTTATTATATTTGAACAACTGACATATTATGAACTTTAGTAGCGTATATCGACTTCTTCTCCAGAATGTGTGTAGACACGTTTAAAAAGTTGCGTCCACAAATCTCGCCAGGGCACCCTATTTCTTGAGCTTTTTACAGCTTTCGGAATCTGAATCTATGCCCCCATACACTCCTTCCTCACCCTGGTTCCAACAAACAGCACAGATATATGTTGCTACATTTCCGCCGTGCGTTGTTTTTACCACGGTCAGGACACAACTATAATAATATGCTTAGTCTTCAGTAGACGGTATATAATAGTGCTGAATGCTGTGTAGGAAGGGCATAAAATTTAGCGTTTTGCAAGTGGTAATTTCCTCCCCCCGATTTCCCCCTTCACCCCCCCCCCCCCAACCCCCACCCTATCCTGGAGGCAAACAAACAAGAAGCTGGCACAAAACATCCAAATTGCCAGCCATTAATTGTTCTTTCAATGCGTATCTTTCTCTCGCTCGCGCTACTTTGTTCGCAAAACAACAACAATAAGGGTAGGAAACAACTGAGATTCGGTTTAATAAAACTACCTTATAGCACTCGTGATAATAATGGCTGGTCCTACAATCTTTCACGCTCATAAGCACACAATTTAAACTCATGAATCCGATTTAGAAAAGAAAAAAAACACGCCAACATTGTTTTAACTTTCTTTTATTTTCTTTGTATCTCTTATGGTTGCCTCTGTCTAACTTGAACAGATCCCTGTTGCCAAAATTCATCTCTTTTTCTATCCTTAGTTGGGGGGGAGGGGGGGGGGGGATGCCCGGTTTCTATAGCAACCAGCTAATTTATTATGTCACTTGATGTGTAGCTAATTACTTCCCGAGCCAGCAAACAAACAAGGAATGGCGAACCCCGCATCTCCTATAAGCGACGTTCTCCCCTCAAATACCTTCCTTCCCCTCCCCAAAACCCTCAGTCCTCGCGAAGCAAACTGGACGACGCAAGAGAAAACAATGCCACGTTCTGAGATTTCTCGTTATTTTTTATAGTCGTGAATGGCTTCGTTGTAGATTAAGTAGATTACAACATCGTTAAGTACTGTTTATACCAACCAACAAATACAATTTCAAATCAACACTGTCGCCTACTATGAACGTGACAAACTTCTTGATAAGGGGTGGAAATGGGAGGGGGTGGGGAAGGGGGAGCTTATCAATCGTAAATTTGTATAGTTTCACGCAGCTCTCCTCCGATATTATTATATTATAACGACGCTAATAACATTTTTTTGCGAATCCGACTTTCTAGCTGGTGAACAATTGACAGCAATTTGCTGTATTATTGATTAGTTTAATCAATAGGAATTCATAACTTTTTTTGAGTGATAAGAGTCATTATTTATGAGATGGCTTTGAGAATATATATAGTAGAGTTATGAAATCTGAACCATTGGACCAGTAATGAGCTAATTTTTTTGAATAGGGAAAATGGCTGCGTACCAATATAAATGAGGAGGTCTCTACAAATGCAAAATTATACTTCTGTTAAAACGGAAAGAGTTTTGTTAAAGTACGAATATATATATTCGTACTTTATCAAAACTTTACCCAGGGTTGAATATGTTTAGGTTATTCTAACATCATTTAAAGTCATTCAATATCTGTATCAATAAAGACAATATTAATCGTGTAAAAAATAATTACGAAACCATTTTCAGTTCAGCTCAGATGGATATAGCTTTCATGATTTTGGTTTCCACTTATCACATGAAATATTTTAGACTTCGTATATTTTTTTAATTTATGAAGTGCATTTCTACATCTCCGTAATTTTCTGTCACTACTAGAATAAAATTATCCTTATTTAATTAAGGACGTAGTGCTTTACATTTTTTGCCACAATATTTGATACAAATCAGTTGTTCATAGTGTAAGAATTCTCTTAAGTTTTCAATGAAACGCATTGTGATGTTTTGTTTTGAATAAACGGCCGCATCTCTCGCGCCGCTTACGTGTCGACGTCGTGCGTCGTCGCGGCGCCTCCGACGAAGCGACGGCGTCTTCGCACAGCGTCGAGGACGGAGGTACTGAGGCTAGGATCTACCTAGGAGTTGGGTGTTGGGTGGGCGGTGCCGTACGAGTACTGGAGATGACGGAAGTCTAGCTCGAGAGCTATGGGGGTGGTATGGGGTGGTCCAACCAGGTATAGGGGATGCGCAACCGTACACGCCCACTCGTCAGCAAGACCCTTAGATAGAAAACCGCCCCAAAAACTGACCAGCAAAACTTGGCTTGATCACCGACCTCCACCCTCTACACCCCTGCTCACTCCCCCCCCCCCCCTTACCACCCCGACGCTCTGTGCCCCTCAACAGGCGTCGCCACTGTCACCTCTAATCGTCTTAGAACTAACCCTTTGCCTTTCTCGACGCTTTCAATCCAAGCGTCGTCTGCGAAATTCTTTGAGACATGACTTCATTAATGAGGGAAATTGCTAACGAACATCAGGGTGTGCTAGAAACAAATGGTATCCAAGTAAATAGATTCTTTCCTGGTTGTGTGGAGAGTTTTCTGGGAGTAAATTGTTTATTTTGTCGCCAAGTTCGGTGCACAACTTGACGTAGGTGCTGACTGACGGAAATGCTGTTTTGATGAATTCATTTTGAAATGCAGGTCACTTTGACAGATATGAGAAGATCTAATATTTATTCTGATTGTGATTGAAAAAAAATCAATCAGGAATAACTAATGAGCATATCTCAACTCAGTATGACAGAGTTGCAACGAGCACAGTAATAAGAAAAATCTGAAGCATACTAAAATATAAATTATTTTTTTCAGTGTTTCCCGATTTCCTTACGTCTGGAAACCTGCACTCTCCCCACCCCCTCCTCCACCACCATTCTTGGAGTCACCTCCTCACCAGCCAATAGGCTCTTACTGGGCCCTGCTTTTTTCTACATCACTGGAAATTTACATTTCCTTCGCTTTTTTATCATCTCCTTTTTCTCTCTCTCAGTCTCTCTCTCTCTCCTCTCTCTCGCTCTCTCTCTCTCTCTCCTCTCTCTCGCTCTCTCTCTCTCTCTCTCCTACTATAGTAATGTGACTTGCGCAAAGTGTCTCGCAATAAAGTGCGCTGGGGGCTCGCGATTGAGAGGGTCGCTACTTCTGTTTGACGACTCGTGATAATTGGAGATTCACTCCCTCCCAATTCACTCTTTCGCGTACTGAAAGTTGATGCAGTTTTTTTAAGACGAAGGTGGCAAAGCAACTCAAGCACGGCAAAAGTTTCTGGCAATCGCGTGGGGAAGGATTTCCAGAATAAACTGTGTCTCCGTTTCTTTTCTATGTTGATGAATGGATTACACGGCGATATCTTGATGCAATAATGTGTGGTGTATTAGAGGGAGTGCTGAGTGGAGACATTTTTGAGGGGTTCGAAATTGTAGGCAAGTTAAGATTATTTAAAATTGCCCTTCCCTCGAAATAAAGGTAATTCCGGCAGAGTTTATGACGAGTAAATTGACATCCTTTTTTCAAAATTATTTTGGGAAGCCCTCGGTTGTTTGTGAGAAATTGACTTTTTCTATACTCCCTTTTAAGAAAGTGGAAAATCCTTTGTCCTGCTTTTACAATTCCGTTCTTTTCGATTATTATATAAACAAAAGTCTCAGGTTCTGGGAGTAAGATTGGAAGACGATAGAAATGGTTTTTCATTTCCGCAAGAAAAGAAGATAGAGTACCTGCCTTCTGATAAAGCATTGATGCATTAGGTATAACCACTTGTAATCATTGACTGTAGATGCACATCCAAGAACACAAAAATTGCACGTTTCCATAAGCACTTAAAATAAAAATTCTGAGTCCTTGTGTACAACAAACACACAATAAGGAAATTTAAATAAAACGTATTGTCCATGTATAAGAATCCTGGTTAGCGCTTTCTGCAAGTTTGTGATCAATTTGCTGAAGCTCTATCGAGTTATTACTTACTTGAGCTTTACCTGACAGGAAATTGATTGAGAAACATGCATGGGATTAGGCGGTGTTTTATGTGACATAACACTAATTCTTTGAACAAGCAATAAAACGATGTTTTCATTTTGTCTCCTCATCAATTTCATTTTTTGCCTTCGCCGCAGATCGTAGAAGAGGCGGAGGAGGGGGGAGGGGGGTTGTGAATATATCCCACCTTTATGTTGAACCTATTGTGAGGAGTATCACCATTGTAAAGTTGCTTCTTTGTAAATAGAAATCCAAGAAAATCCCCTCTTGAGTCCTGACAGACATTCAATGATAGAGAAATGAATTTGTTTTGCCTGTCCTTATAAGCAAATAAGATGAGAAAATAATAACGAGTTCGATGTACAGATCTGTTGGTTAAATTTTATTAAGAAACGTAAACGGATGTGTTGAGATCGAAACAGAAATTAATATTTTGCATATTTTCTATTTTTAGAGTTTTGCTTACTTTCATGTGAAAGTATAAAAGCTCTTCGGAGATGTTCTAACGTCCCCGTCTCGTAGCGCTACTATTTGCGAGCTTATCTATGGGCTTCCCCGAATGTTTAATAATATATTGGTTTCGACGGTGTGGTGATATAATGCTCGAGTGATTTCCTCGTTTTTCACATCCGCGTTCCGATGTCGGGATGCTGCAATGGACCATCAAGGATCGAGTGATGAATTGTCAGACATCACGCGTGCCAATATATCATGAGATTCTGACGATGCGCCGGAATGGATGATTGGGTTCACCTTGAAAGAGATCCAGGAAGGTGGCTCTCATCTTAATTCTTCCTTCTGACACTCTATCGGTCATTCATGTTTCACCAAATAAACATCTTTCTGACCATTCTCGAATACACAATATCACAACTTTTGAGTGGGTATTTGCTATAATAATCACTCTTCCTTTCAGTCTAAGTCTATCTTCAAAAACCCTCCTACATTACTTGAAGATTGGGAGTGGAAGCTTTCATAAGCCCTCTTCAGTATCTACAGACAGATAAAGAGCGGCATTTCCCAAACATCTCTATCTAATATGAATCGATCTTAGGTATCAAGGCTCAGCGTCCCGTCCTTTTATGTGTACACCTTATTGCTTCCCTTCCCCCTCCTTCAACCTCTTCCGCAATCTCCACCATTAGCTCTTCATCGAACAACATTGGCGATTGGTTTTCAAGGAGACGGCTCATCGAAGGTGGCGCTCATTTCCACTTTCCGCTGGTTTTGTTTCGAAAAGCGAGGAACTGAAGAGAGGGTGATTCAAAGTCACTCACTTAATGTCACCTCGACGACGTCGACCGACGCTCGCCGATTACTCAATGAAACCGACGCTGCTGCGGTGAAGGACGAGGGCCGCCATTTCCCAGTTCTGACCCTCCTTCCTGAGCGTCGCCTCTTTTGTTGACCAACAGTAACAAAGAAAAAAAATAAAGAAAAAGTGACCGGGAGATTGTAAAAGCGAAGAGGAAGGGGTGAAGTCACCCCTCCCCCTCCCTCTTTACTTCCAGCTTGCAAGGTTGGCAGTTTTCGAAATGGATTAGTACGAAGCAGTAGCATCATGGGCTGGCTAGTATTGGAGTGAGATCAGTATAGAGATGTTGGGACCTATACGCCACCCTCTTGTCGCCGACTAAGCGACCGCGTTAAAGCTACCTAACTCCGTGCAGCCTCTCAAGCTATGCCGGCTGGAATAGGATAAATGACCAGTAGGGTGTCGGTGATGGGGTGGAAGTGGCGGCGGGAGGCGGGTGGGGACGGTGGGGGTGTGGGGGGCGGGGGTGGCATTCTGAACTATACCACACACTCGCTTTATCTTACATCTTACTTACATCTCTTTTCCCTGATTCCCGAATTGTTCGCGCGTCGTCATTGAACGCGCGTCGGCTTGATTTGTGACTCTTTGCTGACCCGTCCGTCAGCTCTCATTCTTCGCATTGGTCGGGACAAAAGAGGCTGCATTTGTCTCCTGCAGAACAGAATGGAGATGCCATCACGTGAGCGCCTTGTGTGGTGAAATTGCATATCGAAATTGCCTGTCTCGAATGTTCAGTGGTCAACGCGGGGACTGCTGATTGTGACGGGTGTGAGCTCGATTCTCGCTTAAGCCAATTCCACTCTCAAAAACTTGTAGAGAATAATTTTAACGTCACACTGTTTCGTCGCTTAGGGATAATGGGGACGATGGGTGTTATGTTTTAAGATGATTGGATTATTGCGATAATAATGTAGCATCGATGTCTTTAGGGGATCCATTAGTTTAGTATCTCAATTTACCTGGAAACCACGTGAAAACTCCTGAGGCACCTGATGTTGGTGATTCTGTGCGCTGAACGATGACCGACACTTTTTCATTTGTAATGTGTTTAACATCTCACTGTTAGGTTTCAATAGGCTAATAGCGTCGGATGAATGATTATGATGTTGAGAGGAGATGACGATGAAGGAAGGGTAAGCACGGAAGGTAGAAAGGAGGCGGTTGTAGACTATCAAGAGGAAACCTTCCCGGCATTTTCCTCTCGACTAAGAAAATCACGAGAAACCAAAGTAATTTAAGAACGGTCTCGTAAATCGGGACCTCCGGAGCGTTACTCCTGAGCTAGTTTGCTCCTGATGTCTGTGTTTCTCTGCGCAAGTGATCCTGATGATTTTGTTTTCTCTTGCCAGGATGATGGAATGATGGACCATGAAACAGATGGGGATGGCGCCATCAACCTGTCGACATCGCAGCGACCCTCGGCCTCCACGACGCCCAACGGCCACCTCGACTACGACCAAGACCTCGAGCAGGTAACGCATCACACACAATCACACATCCAAGCTTTTACTCTTCTGGAATACTCGCCTTATGTCTCGACTTGATCAACAATGCGAAGACCATTACGAATGGCAAGATCGACGCCAACTAAGAATAACGGGGAAACTTAATTACTATTCCTTTTCCAAAACAAATCCAACTAATCTGTCTAGTGTAGAATAGACATAATCACTTACTGTTTCGACGTATACTTGACTCTATTACACCTTTATTCCCGAGTCCAGAGTTCGAATCCGGTGACCGGCTATCCTAACCATGATTCCCGCAATGACTCAACTCAGCTTAGTCTTGAATATGATGAATGATCACGTTCTCATCATGTTTATAATCATTTATTACTCACTTTATTACATAGCAGTGTGATGTTAAACCAAACAATTAGGAAGAGAGGTATATTGGACTTGAGACATATGACAACACTCGTAGTCGTATTTATTGGTTTTATCGAAGAAGAAAAGTCAAATCCCAACAGAATGAAGCAGGGCGGCGTCAAGTAATGAATTTCAGGGTGCGACATAATTAACAACTAATTACGATTGAAGCTGTATCGTAAGAATTTAATATTCAAGGCATGTATCATTTGAACTGAGCAAGTTGGCTTAGGCAGTAAAGCTCTGGACTTGCACTCCGTATGTCCTGGGTTAGATTCCCGCGACCTTCTTTTCTGACTTGAGGTTCTTATCGTGACTTGCCTCAGAGGAGAGCATGGTCAAGAGGCACATGCAAGGAAGGTTCTCTTCTAATAGGCCACGACCGCCCTCTATGCCCATGCTTACTTCTTATCTATTATTCATCATCATAGCCCAATCAACATATCATACCTTTCACAAGAAAGACACTGATGAAAATAGGTGATTTAGGAACGACTCGCAATACGTTTTGTAATTATGTTATTTGTTTTGAATCAGTTTTCAGCATTGCACCGAGTGTAGGAATATTTAAATTCAATATCTTTCAATAATATTTATCTTCACTCATGTTTTAGTAGATGTCACATAATTGATTCTGCTGAAAATTAGTGACATTTTCTCTTCATTTTAAATGTTGTGCTTTCGATTAAAGCACATATACTTAGGAATTCTGATGTTGACGTTGTGATTTACTGTTGAAGGGGGGGGGGGGGGGGGGGGGGGGGCACGGCCCCTCCTGATTCTGTCCCTGAATGTATAAATCAGCAACATTCGCTGGACGAAACATGCTGATAATATATACATGTTGTCTCTTGCCTCTCCTTGCACATGAAACACAGCCACAGAGTCCAGCATCCCGGTCCATGAGATCCCGAGATGTCCAGGCGTCTCTGACGACGTCCATAAGCGCCGAGGCGTTGTCAAGACGGTGGCCGGAGAGCGCCAAAATGTTGTCTCTCAATAATGCAAACACCCTCGACGACTTTGATTAGCAGCCGTGCTGTGTTTTGTGTGGAGGCGAGGGGGGAGGGGGGGTTGACTTAACGACCCTCGTTGCATGTCCATGTATGTTCTCAACAACTAGGATACAAGACGCGGTACAAGAGAGAGCTAAGATTGCCCCGTAGGCATACCGTGAAACTTGAATAGTTCGACTCCACCACCATGTCCCTTGTTTATAATTCAAACTCTCTTGCCACCCCCCTCTCGCCATCGGGTTCTGTCGCACCCGATCGCACCCTCTCTTTACGATGCCACTCTCTTACAATCTGCGATCATGCAGATCTTTAGTTAGTAAATAAGAATTGAGCAAGGGGGTGGGGGGAATGAAGATTGCCAAAGAATATGGGCTGTCCTTTCCAATCAACTTACCTCCCTCTTTTCCCAATCGCTCTCCCTTTTTCCTCTTAATTGAAAGAGTTTGTGGAGCCAGATGGTTCAGATATAAAAAACGGGAAGAGATAATCCTTGTATTTTTCTGTATGACGTTTGTACCCCGAACAATAAAGTTAGTCGAAAGAATTTTGAAGTGGGGGGAGGGGGAGGGGGGGGGGGGGGCAGGACAGAGGCGCGCAAACATCGGGCAAGATATTTTTTCTCAGACTTATTTTCCAAACTCATATTAAGTTTCGAGAGTTTCTTTAATGATAGATGTCTTCGATGAACTTTTCGAAAATTAAGATATTTGCACGCTGTTATAATTAGAAATGAAGCTAATTTTTCATCCTTTGTTTTCAGCACTTTTCTTAGCCTTTAATTAGAGGGTGACAAATGCCAGGTGGAATGACGCACTTCGCTGATGTCGGAATTAAAAACTGCTCTTAAAGATAATTTGATGTGAATTAGGTGACCTTCCGCCTTCCCCGCTATTTGTCATATTCTTTTGCAAAGTTTGCGTTGAGCGAAGAACGAGAGCAAGGGGTGACGGCAGATTGGGGATGTGACACTCTTAATCACTATGAAAGGGGCATTTCATGAAAAATCTGACGACGTCGTTGCAGTTGAGAAATAGTCAAGTATATATTGAAGAAACGCCGTGATTGACTCGTTAAGACGTCGCTTAGTTAAGCTAATCAGCGTCTCCCTTGCTGTCTCTCTCCTGATCCTTGTCGACGACGAGGTTCTCTCTCTTTCTTCTCCAAGTCTTTCAGCCGGCTTCAATAGCTGCATTATTGGCACTGCATTTTTACCCGTGTTAACGTTCTGGCTTGGCTTCAGCGCATAGCTCCTGGGTATGTGTTGACTTTACTTCGACTGGTGAAAACCTTTGTTCATGACTTTCCACACAGGCATAGAATTGCGTGTTTAACTTTTCCAGGACTAATTCATACTTCTAGCAATATTTACAACAGCAACACGGGCATGCTTTGTCGAGAATTTAGAAAGTAATGCTTTGATATTTTATTTGCCACTTTGAAAATAAAACTTGAAGTTTTCCGCGGGCAATTCAATGACCATCTCGATACTCCTACTTCCACTCATCTCACTTTGTTTTCGTGTGGTCGAAAAATGTATCCAATTTTCTTTGTTTATGCAAGAGCTTGTGTGTTGGTTGCTCTCCTTGTTCTGGGAGGCAGGGGACCAAATTGAATTTGGGACTTGGTCGCTGTTTAGATTCCTGGTTGGTTGTTTAGTTTAGCGGAACAAAGAAAACAGCCATGTGTTTATTCTGGCTGAAATAGCAGGCGGGATGGGAAGGGGGTCTCGGGAGGTGGGGGACTGGGAGACTCTCACCGCCACCCCGCATTCACCACATCATCATATTATAGGCTCGACAGCTAATAGTCTTCCCTCTTATTGCGGTACAGTCGTCACCTGGTTCTTTCATCTTCAACACTTCGCAGAATGCAAGTCATGGACGCAGCTTGCAGCATCCATTTCAATCAAGTACCAAACAGCCAAGCCATGTAGAGACAATAGTAGGTCTTAGAATCATTCATATATTGATTCTGATGACGGTCTTTCTTCGACGGTGATCATGTTCAATCATCTACGTACAAGTCGCTTTAGAAGCTGAGAACATTGGCCAAACTATTTTGGTTAGGAACTCTTTCAATCAGTGATCATGCTGATTTAAGGCTATTCGAAAAAGTTTGTTTTCAAATCAAGGTATACCGACAGCGGTGTGGAGAGGGAAGGGGGGTATATGGAGCTAAGTCCCAGCTTTCTTTCCAATTCCTTCTCGTACTAGCGTAACTTTGTTCGTTAACTTGGTCTAATGACCTGTCTCGAAGCAAGTGGGCGAAATATTGCCATCATTAACTTTAAAAAACCTCTCCGCAAGAAAAATTACCAAGTCAACAAAACCACTCTCTTATACGCCTCCCTTGAACCATAAAATAATTTAAAAATTAGTAAAATTGCATACATTGCATTTAAGTCGGGAACCAATAATTATTGGGAATTAATATGCATACTTCAAAGTTATATTAGAGAGCAGTCAATCTTAAAGTTGGCTTAAGAAGGGGGGAAAAACACGAAGCAAAGTTTTCTAAAACTTCGACTTGGCATGCGGTAAAGTATTTAATAAAGCCGCATTTAGAGGGACCTAAGAATTCTTTCCTGATTTGGTATATGAAGCAGAAGTTGAAGCCTTTCAGAAGGTGGTCTCAAATTGCCCTGTCCTGTAATCTATCATGGTTGGGTGTTGGCATATTATGAAGGGGCTGTACTGGCACTTGACAGGTAAGAGATTGTTGTGTCAATATTTTATAAAACTTCTTCGTTACTTTCCAAGATGTTTGCATAAATAATCCCTGGATAATATCATTCTGTCTCAACGTATATATCCAGATCACAAGAAAAGATTTCAGATGCATTCCAGTGTTTGTAGCGGCTACCCAGATTTAGAGCTCGAATGTGGTTATCGCTTCTTTTCTTTGTCGATTGTAGAGTCGGTGATCTGGATCTATGTACTGCAAAGTCCGACACGTTTATTTCGCATCTTCCCTCACTCTCTTCTCTATGTATACGCTGAGAAAGCGGATGTAATCCACGCGTTAAATTTTTAAGCGATTTCTAATTAAAATGCTAGTTAAATAAGAGCGTATTGCTTGAGGCCTTATATTAGAGCTGCTATGTTTTCCGAGGGTTGCTTGCAGAGAATATGTACCCTATGAATCGAGAACTGCTATAGTCTTACTACATGATAATACACAGAATTACAGAGACACCAAAATCACTTAACATGAATACATTCTATGGAGAATTATCATCATTAATCGAGGCGTCTGCAAGAGTGGGAGGAGTATGCTTGAATACGTGCGATCTTCAGTGTGATTTAAATATACAATACGAAGTCCTCCAGGATAAACGAAGTTATCGAGTTTGATCATTCAGCCGCCTAATGGATGTTTTCACGATAGAAAGGCAGAGGTGCACTTTAAATAATCCACGAAATAACGCCGAGAGAGAGAGGATTTTAATCTTTGATTTTATTTATAAACGGGTGATGGTAACATTTGACACAACCAAACAGATCAGAGGGAAATTGTGTTCTTCAAGTGTCGAATGGAAGATGGCGAACAACGTTAGATA
The DNA here is from genome assembly GCA_934045905.1 of Leuctra nigra. Lineage (NCBI taxonomy): Eukaryota > Metazoa > Arthropoda > Insecta > Plecoptera > Leuctridae > Leuctra > Leuctra nigra. Next base: position 25,253,415 of record OW203763.1, on the reverse strand, counting down.
AATCCCTTTCAGCTAATTCCGACCAGATTAGAGGGGGGAGGAGGGGTTGAGTTGACATTTATCCATTTAACTAACGATCCGACTATACACTTTTTTCTCCGAGCAATTATCGATTCTAAAGACTCGTAAGCCTTTTAACGTCATTTAGTTGATCTCCTCTTCGAACAGAGCCAAAGTCGTTCCTCCACGTATCGGTTGTGTCTGAAGGTGCTACATGCTTGGGAATGGCAATGTCCTCCTACACGTGAGGAGGGGAGGAAAGGAAAAAGCGTTCGAATTTCGTGGTGTGAAACCAATATCCAAGTTAAGAGTCGAGCGCTTGGCTATCGCTTGACCGAAACCAAGCTGTCTGTCTGACCGACCGCTTCCTATCTACGAGCAAATCCCCTTCACTTGAACTCTTTAAATCTCAATCTGACTTGCTTTCCACTCGTGAAAAATGTTAAGGTATTATCCCAGATATTTCACCCCCATTCCCTTAGCTGGTAGGTGGGAAACAAGTCTTGAAAAACAACCGTTGTCTTCATTCATCAGGATTTTCTTATCTTTCTTGTCATGGAGAAGAGGAAGAAATGAGCGCTCTACCAAAGAATAAGAGGTACTTTTGAGAGCGGCTAAGCCGTGTGCTTGATAATTTTGTCGTTAAGCACTCGACAACGTTTGGTGTTGTGGGAAAATGAGCAAAATGGAATTAGTGGTCTATACTAATGGGTATTGGAGCTTATCGACAAAGAGAGAAATCCAAATTTGTAGATAAATACGCGAGACGAAACTTCGTTCAGTGTAAAAGACGAAGAGGAAAGATTTCCGAGCTCAACATTTCAAGCCTTGTAACTTGTAAACTATAATTGGTGGTGGAAATTGACTCACAACAGGAGAATGACAGATTGAGCATTTCAATTTCAAGATCCGTCATATAATTATAATAATAAACCATTGTGTAAATATAATTTTAAACATTATTTAATGATATTTCAAAACGTTTCGATATACTGCTTCAACCAAATGTCTAATCCACATTTTGTATAAAATAGTTTGAGAAAGTACAATTGGTGGCAGATGTGGGATTTTTAATAACTTTTCTTGGGAAGAAGACTGCATTAATTATCTTATTGTACTATCAATAATGTCTACTATCTAATTGTATTTTGTACTATTTTACATATTTCATATTCTTTTTTATCATCACTTACTATCTTATTAAAATACCGTTACTTACACTTTTTGGTTGATTCACAATTGTAAATCAGCCATTTAGCTTTCCGAACACTTGCGTTAGTTCATTTTGGGCAAAGTACCAAGAAGAAGGAGAGATCAAAAATGTTCATATTTATCAAGAAGTTTTGCCATAATTATTTCTGGGGTTGTCACCGTAACATGAAATAACCCATAAAAATTTGTTTTTTATTATGCAATCCCATTATTTTTATAAGCTCCGCTTCAAATACTAGAAATGAAGGTTTTGAACGGCTCTCTGCATTGCTTTGTTCATCTGCGCAGAAGATGCAAATACTGTATGTATATCGGTGTATTTCTCATGAAGTCAGTAATGTGCCCAAATTTTGTCTTAACACGAAAACCTAAGAGTGTTTATTTGAGAGCTTTTAAATATAACAATATTGTCGCATTTTAAGAGAAAAGAGTCGTCTTATTTCCATAATTGGTAGAAATGAAAATTCGAATGTTTCAACATTATGGCTAGATGCAAAAGAATAAAATACGTAATCAGAATCTGAACAATGTCTGGATGCTGCATATTAATTTAATTGTACTGTTCAATGGATCTAACAAAACATGTGAGATGCCTCTCTAAAGCAATAAAACATTTATGAATTTTACAAATGGTGGCAGAAGTGGGATTTTTTATTTTTAAATCTTCAAACACCTGAAACTGGAATATGAAGTCTACACAATTTACAGTTATACAGAACAAATATTTCCCTTTAAATAACACACCGTGGGGGCGCCTTGCGTGTTATACCCAGTCAGAATGTAATATGTATTGGCCCTCCCTCAATCACGATATATTGGATGCGGCCTAATAAACGTATTTCTTGATTATATCACAAAGAAGAATAGAAGCAAAGCACAACCTTTACTCCGTGGTGGAGGCGCCGTGTTCGATGATATTAAACTCAATAGTGAATACTTGTAGGTGCCGTGTTCGATGATATTAAACTCAATAGTGAATACTTGCAGGTGGAGGCGCCGTGTTCGATGATATTAAACTCAATAGTGAATACTTGTAGGTGCCGTGTTCGATGATATTAAACTCAATAGTGAATATTTGCAGGTGGAGGCGCCGTGTTCGATGATATTAAACTCAATAGTGAATATTTGCAGGTGGAGGTGCCGTGTTCAATGATATTAAACTCAATAGTGAATACTTGCAGGTGGAGGCGCCGTGTTCGATGATATTAAACTCAATAGTGAATACTTGTAGGCGCCGTGTTCGATGATATTAAACTCAATAGTGAATACTTGTAGGTGCCGTGTTCGATGCTATTAAACTCAATAGTGAATACTTGCAGGTGGAGGCGCCGTGTTCGATGATATTAAACTCAATAGTGAATACTTGTAGGCGCCGTGTTCGATGATATTAAACTCAATAGTGAATACTTGCAGGTGGAGGCGCCGTGTTCGATGATATTAAACTCAATAGTGAATACTTTCAGGTGGAGGCGCCGTGTTCAATGATATTAAACTCAATAGTGAATACTTGCAGGTGGAGGCGCCGTGTTCAATAATAAACTCTATAGTGAATACTTGCAGGTGGAGGCGCCGTGTTCAATAATAAACTCTATAGTGAATACTTGCAGGTGGCGGTGCCGGGTTTTGGCCAAGATTTGAATTTCCAAATGTATCAACACTCTGCACTTTAATTCTTTCAGTAATTCAGATATTTTCACCATTAATGGAAAATGCTCTGTTACTAGTGTTAAGACATTTGAATCATACTTATGAACTATTTTAAAATAATGTTATATTTTTAAAAACATTCGTTCTGAAATATGGCCATTATAATATTTACGTAATGGAAAATAAGATAAAAATTGTGTCCAATTATACGTGGTGTAAAGAATTATAGAAAGTTATATGCATCTTTATATTTATATATCTTTCTATAGAAAGTTTTGAAGTTGTGAGAGGTTTTCATAAACTAAAAATAATTAGCATATATTTAAAACAATATTAAATTATCAGTGTTTATGAATAAATAAGCTCTCTTGTATTACGAGTGGAAAAGCTCTTGAGAAAATGCGAGAGCTTGATCTCTTGTTTTCTGTACTGTAGGTACCCTCGGCATGCACATTACGCTGCGAACTATGATAAATACGCCGCAGTAGCATTACAGTGGAAGACCAATATTTGCACTACCTCCGACTCCATTGCTTTATATTATGAGCTAGGGGTAAAATAAAGCTGGAGAAAGAAAGGTTTGCATTTGGCGCTGCCGTAAGAAAATACTGTATCTCATTTTTCATTTGGCCGAACTTTGCAATCCTCATCTGCTTGCTATATAATAATAACTTGAGGGACTGCGATTTCTCCTGAGATCCGTGATAAAAAGGGTAAAGAAGGGTGAGTGAATATAGTTGGTGTGTATATAATATAGAATATAGCCCTGTGCGTAGTTGAGTTTTTGGACCCCTTACACACCCGGGCCGAAGGAGGGGCTCCCTTTAGTAGAGAAACAATGATACTCCAATTAAAACTGGTGTTTGTTTAGTATCTGGGAGATATGAAGAGGAGAAATGTTTTAACCCAAATAATAAGGAGATGGTGACCGGAAGGGCAAGAGGATTCGGTTCGTGAGTTTGGGGAGAAGAGAGAGAGAATTTGTATCAAAACGGTTTCTTAGCTAGTTTATGAGGCGGTCTTTTCCATGAGACCGGACGCCGTTACGACTGCAATCTTTCATTTAATTCACTAGTTTTAAGCGATGGTACTTAAACAATTAACAGCATCTTTCAATTATCGACGCGATCTATTAAACATGCGAGACGTTTCCTTGGGCGTGGTGGTTCGAGCACCTCCGACACCTGATCACTAATTGGTATCAAATCCACCTCACGACACGCGTTAAATAATACAAAGATGAAAATGTCACAGATATCCAATATTCATGAACATGGCGTATAATTCCGCCGATTCATGTTAACTGTCGTGTCGGAGGGTGGCGACGGCGAGTCGACGTCGTGGATGTCCAGAGCTCGGAGACGACGGAGTCAAGAGTGCTGGCCGCACTTCATTAGTCTGTCGCTGCGATGTGAGATTGGCGGGTCGGTCAGCGCGGCGGTCCAACGTGCAGGGGCAAGTCCACGGACGGAAGTGGGGACCGTCGACGAGGACTCGACCCTAGAGAGAGAGACCAAAGGAACAGACTGCTGACGCGGCAATTCTCGAGCCAAATAGCCACCAGGGCTAATGGCCCAATGGCCGCTACAGCTCGACCCCAACCAAATTGTTTATGCCGGCAAAAAAAAAACGGAGAATACGCGCGAAAAAGACGACCTGTTCCCAGGATTTGAATCTCTCGTTATATTGGGGTGGGTCTTCGAGGAGGGGTGAGGGGGTGTTTTTCTAAGCTGACCCTGGATGATATCGCGTTAATCAAATCCCTCTCATCGCTCATCCCTCCCACTCCTACTAATACACAGACAAACCGATTTATATACCCAGATACATTATTTCGTAATATATACTTACCTTAAATCTTGACAAATGAGGCCGATGTCACCTTGCAGCCTCTATTTAATGGAGGATTGCGAGGCATGTTATGGTTGCAGTTTAAAATAGCGCTAAAAGCGTTTCAGATGAAAATCCAAATCTACCCATCTCATAAGAAAAGCGACAAGAATTTCGCGTAAAACGCCCGGTGAGCCGGTGAGAAAAGCGTTCGACGTATATGAGAATAGCGGAAAGGGGAAAATGAAAAGATTGGTATCTACGAAATTGCTTTTATTTCTTGGTTGACACCCTTGTCGATTATTTGTTGGCTCGCTTGTGCAGCGGGAATATTCTTCGCTATCCGCGCCCGAGTCTTCAGATTGAAAGAGATGATTTGGGGCGATGGAGCGAATATACGCCGCCAGGGTGTGAGGATAGATCGACGGGTGCTAAGTCTCGCTTTAGTGGGCGTTATAGCTTCTACTATATTATATAGGGTCAGATCCTATATGACAATCGCGAGCGTATGTAGCAGGTGTGGTCGCTTTCTTTTCAATATCGTCTTCGATTGGAATAAAACAATACCTTGGAACCCCTCGTTCCACCCTCTTAATGCATCTTCGCCCGCATATTGTTGTCATATATTAAAGCTAAGATGATTTTCTATTCTTTTTCACCCTTCGATGCTTACAACATGGACCCCAGGAGCCAGTTGATATCATATAATGAATAACGATTGAATTTCTCGGAAGCCGAAGGGATATTTGAATTTGCTTTTAACAGTTTTTCTTCTTGCTGAAAAATCTAAACAAACAATTGCAACAAAATCGATGTGCATTAAGTTGGTGCACAACAGTGAGTGCATAAAGTGAACAAAATGATCTCCGCGCTCTTTCTCTCTCTCTAAAATAAATATCTCATTGTTTTTTGACTGACATAGAAGTAAATAAAAGTCCATTTTAGAGCAGCTTTGTGTTTGCCGCGAACAGCTTTGACTAAAAGCTACTTTTATTTTATTATTGTTATGCGTTCATATTATTATTCTCGGCATGCTACTTTAACCACGAATTTATAAAATGACCGAGAGGTCGGCCAAAGTAGTCTATTTCTCAGCAAAGTGGCCCGTTTCACGCGTCTCTATTGCTGAATATAGTTTATTGTTATACCGATTACCAAGAACTCGAATGTATAACCCTTGGGGACTACAAAGTGACCAAAAATTGAAAGATATCATCGTATAAGACATTTTTGATAACATTTTCTTCGCGTAACACGTTGGTTTCTAGTAGAGGGAGGCTGTGATCCTTTGCTTTCAGATGATGATCAATGCGATTTATTCCCATTTGTGTCAGTCAATATTTATTGCTGCACTATCTCTGACGTCTGTGTAAAAGTGCTGAGAAAGAGAAAAACTTGTCCGTAATCTATTCGTATATATCTATCTATAAGCTGTTGCCATCATTTTATAGAAACTCCAAACTCGGCTCATTTTGATGGTGAATCACATTAGAACGGCGATCTGGACATTGCGGCCAGAGGGGGGGAAGACGGGGGTGAGATGACATAAAACCCTCTGACGGAGTCTTCAAACTGCTTTATGTTTCATTGTACGACGGATGTACACGAGGCCGTTATCCACCTGTGTTCCAATTCAAATGGCCATTGGTTGGTATTTTGATTGTCTGTCAATCATTGGGTGTTCTCATTGGTTAGAAACAACGTATATGGTTTGCGGTAAGAGAAGGGTGGAGGGGGGGAGAAAAACTCCACAGCCAAAGGAGTCCCGTTGAAAAGCAAAGGAATAAACGAAGCGTCGTGCAGGTCGCGTCGTGGCGCGCATCTTTGCAACGACGCCGATGGATCGCGCAACTCTGCCAACCCACAAAAGACCTTTTTGCGCACCGTCTAACGCTCTCCTCCACCTAGGAAACGAAATAATCAATGGGCATCTAGTTTGAAAACGTGATGCTGTGTATATGGCTAAATATTGCACATTGTTGTATTGACGAGGAGGACAGTGAGGTGCGAGCGTCGAGATCGCAACTGTTGGCGTCGTGGTGGCGTCAGCGTCTGTGCGAGGTAGGTCGGAGGAACGTAACCCTGTAGACACTTCCATCCTGACACCTTATTGTTGTTGTCGATATTGTTGTTGTTTATTATTAATCTGATTTTACTTAATTCTTCACCCTGTCACATAGTATAATATGAAATGAAAGAACATTTAGTTTTCTACTCCGTGAGAATTTGTTTTGGCTGACGCGGAAGCGAGGAGATCGCGATTCGCGATGTTTCTCCCGTGTTTTGTTGTGTTGTGGGAGAGAGGCTCGACGGTGGCCTGCCGAGCGGGGATTCACGCTGCGACTGCCTACACTACACCAGCGTCGCGACGGCAGGCGTCCATTCAATGCTCGCACTCTCGACGCTCTTCGCGCCGACCGAGAGAGACAGAGTGAGGGGGGAGAAGAGAGGGAGTGAGAGAGGGGATGTGCAACTCACACATACGCACACACACACACACCCACACACACACTCTCACATGCGACTTGTTATGTAAAAGAGAAGGTAGAGAGAGGCATTTATTTAATATTGTCCCCTTCCATGGGTATGTGTGTGTGTGATTTGTTTTGGGACCTCTATGTGCTGGCTCGGACTTGAGAAATGTAACAAATGACGCCTGTCCAATGCACGCCGACGCTTAGGCCAGATGGCGTTAGTATCGATAGTTTTCGTCGTCGACCTCGTAAATCAGGGCCAGTATTATTGCCATTTCAAGCCGCCCTGAAGGGAGATGGATACAGTTGACGGACTAGAAATGGACCACCGCCTTTATTCAATGTGCCGCCTTGTCGTAAAATGGACTATCATGTGTGAAATTCAGCAGTCATAGGCATTACTGGAAATGGTCTGCACTAAATTACAGCCGCCGCCAGTGGACAGTGTCCATACCCTTCGCCTCTCCTCTCACACCACCTGCGTTATTTCTTTGGGAAATGAGAAATTTGTCAACCTCTTGCCTATATATAATATAAAATATATCTGTATTCTCAGTCTGGACCACTGTGGACATTTTGTTGAAATATGCCTTTGTGCCAAGTAAGGGATATTCGTCAACTCACACCCTGCCAGCTAGTACTGGACACGCTGGACGAATTGCTTCCTCCTTTCTTTCCGGGGGACGGGGGATGGGGAAGGCGAGAATGGGAATGGGGATTACCACCCCACAAGTGTCTATTTACGATGACTGATGTATAGTGATATATAGATTTCCCCAGTACTGGAATGGCCGTGATTAAGCGATTCTAATGAGAACCAATCTCTACACGTGTAATCCACTAACAGTAAAATATTCACAAGGGGATGATTTGGATTATTATCTTTAATCGTCATGCACGTTTGATCAACCAACTAGCTCTCGCTTGGTCATATCAAGTCGACTCGCATCTGAATCTCCTAATATTGAAATGATGCGAATTTTATAACTACTTAGCAAGATTGTCTCATCTTCATCGTCTTCTTTGCACTCAATTAGTCTTAACGCGTCCATTTTCCCGTTGTCTCTTCTAGAAGATCAATTAGTATAGGCTCACTCATTCCCCTGCCTTGTGCTTTCTCCACGCCTGCAACCTATTTGAGACTTGTAATTAATAATTAGGCTACTATTTGGCTTGGATGACTAGAGTCACGTATTTCATTGCTCTCTATCTCTAACCAACCTACTATAAAAGCTTTTTCACTCAGGGTGTAATTTGGGGTCCAATGTGCAAATTTCTTCTTCGGAGACGAATTCAAATGGTTGTCATTGCAATGTTGAAATGACTTGAGGTACGCTTCGAGTTCTAGCAATGAGCAATTTCACTTGGATCAACTCTATTCAACTAATTAACCTTTTCTGAAAGAGAATTTCAATGGGACAGCGTGTAGGTGAATTATGCGAGCACCTTTAATTTGGCACAAGACTTTTTACGGTTGTTTTGGTTCTATATGCATGTTTGGCATTCATTGGATGACAAACGAGGGGTGGGAAGAGGGTGGGTGGGTGGGTGGGTGGGGAGAAGAGGGACAGAGCAAAGGCGGCCCTCACAAATGTCAATGAATGAAGCCTGCAGGGGAAAATTGGGAAACTTTAACCAATTTAATGGGAAATATAAATGCCTAATCTGCGAGCGTGCTTGCAATGTTTATGGAGGTAATAGTCACCCAGCTAGCTGCTACTTATATACTTTCTCATTCCACCATGGCGTCAATGAAGGAGGAAGGGAGGAACGAGAGACACCTCCAAGACCCCCCCCCCCCTTCCCTCTCCCCATGCCCCACGGTAATATATTTCACTGTTAGGAAAGTTGATCACAGATTTCTCTGCAAGATGCCCTTCTAAAGCTATACACATGTGCCATATTTTACTACTTTTCTTATAATCCACAATGCTGGAATATTCTTGCATGTCTTTGTTACGTTTCGTTGAGCAGGCTTCAAGATTGAGACAAAAAAAGAACACAAAATTAATTTACTTTTTATGTCCCTCTTCAAATCACCTAATTTCGTTAAATTCTTCTTTCTCAAAAAGCTCAATGAATAACAAATTTCCGTCATTTCTAATATAAAAACGCATGTCAAGAAGGCATGCAAAGTAGGATCTCTTTCCTTGTCTGTCAATCTTTTAGCTATTTACTGAAGTGTTATTTTTTGATTTTTTCCTCTTCGAATAATTCCCAGCGAACTTTTGTTCTTCGTGCCACCATTCTTCTCCTCCACTTCTCACGGTATGTTGTTTTATGTTTCATTCAATTCTTTTCATTCCACCTCAACAGACAAATAGAAAGAAACTTTTTCAGAGGAAAAATGGCAAGATCCTGTTAGCTGCGAATCAAGCAGTAAAGAGTTGCTGGTGGAAAATATATGCAGAATATTCTTTTCACGAGACAAGCGTACGTCTTCGTGGCTTTATATTGTTTGCTTATAAAAAAGGCGTGATGGGTAGGAGGGCGAGGGTTGCGTGGGGAGAAATATCGCCGATTCGTTAAAACACCAAGTTTGATGGCCTCAGATCGAGTCAAGTCACCGACGCCAACGCCGACGTCGCTATGAAATTAAACTGTTCTGGACGACGGCGTCGACGTCGACGTCGGAACAACCGCTCGACGATCGACGTTATGGAAGCTGGCGTCGGCGAACATCTATCGCGATCTGCTGATATTTACATAAATAAAGCAACAAGAAACCGATGGCGTGAATGTGAAGATCGAGATGCAAAGTTTTGGACGAAGTAGAATGTGGAATTTCCGTCTTTATTGCCCATAATTCCCGGAAATCTGCCATCAGAGGGCAGTTAGCTTCTCATGTTTGTATTGCCGTATTTCCATATGCACTGAGCATGCATGCTAGTGTTGTGGTAGTAGGCATGGCGTCGGCAAACTCCCCGCAATTCTCGACGCTTTTCTCCCGACGGCCTGTTTCGTTTTCGTATTAATGGTCACATTTCCTCTATGCGACGCGCGTGCTTTGCCCGACGTTCCTTCTTTCCCTGCCTCACCTCATACATCAGCCGAGCACAAGAGGCTATGGCCCATCTTGAACAAATATTTACTTGGTATAGCTGGGTTCTTTGCATGGAGTTGTGAAGATGCCGCAATGAATGATAAGACGTTAAAATGCATTACCATGATGTCACATGAAATAAAAGCCATACACAGCGGCGCATTATGTGAAAAATATGGAAATAATATTGCTCCCGGCAAGCAAAACAGCCCTCTGCATATGAAATATGTGATAAGGGATCTTTTCTCAAAAAGGGATGAAACGCCAGGACGAGTTTTTAAGTTTGGTCGCGGCTCGCAGTGAATACCAATAGCCTAGGTATGAGCCAAGAACGCAATTTTGGCAGAATTAACGAGAAAACAAAGCGTGAACCGTCTTGTCAAAGAGTTTCAGCCGTGGATGCGAGATGCGTTTACCATTTCTTGCCGTTTATTCGGCGTTGATGTCGTGAGAGCCTGCCGGTGCCGGCGTCGCCGTCCCGACGCTCGCCTCGCGTCATATCGAGACCTGCATCCCTGGAACCGGAACCCAGAGTTTCAAGTAGACCGTTTCCACTGCCATCAATATGGAGATTTCTCCACCCCACGGTCTAGATTCCAGTGAATGACAAAGCCATGTCACCTTATAGTGGCGAAGAGAGACTCGTGAAGTTGACTCCGTGCAATGTCCGGCTTAGTACATGTGCGACTCTTGACTCTGTCACTCAACAAACACACATCAGCACAGCTTCTTTATCATCCGCGTGAGGCGAGGTGGTCCAGAGTTTTCAACCACCACGCCGCATTGCCGAGAGTGCAGAACGCTCTCCCGAGTAATTAATTACTCCAGTGTTTGTGAAATGTATACGAAATTTGCTCGCCTTTCTTTTATAATATTGCAAAATGTAAAAGCGGATTGCGAACGGCTGAAATAGCTTTTCTGACTTGCGTGGGGAGATTTCTTAGTCTTAATATTCAAGACTTCGAACCAAATAAATATTCAACAAGGTAATCGTTTTAACATTGCCGCCACTTCGATATAACCATAATGAATAACTAAGGCCTTGTATAAAAACCAAAAGAGGCTATACTCCTCATAGTATATAAACCACTCTTCTTAAACCGTCCGACCTCTTTGCATTTTAGATACTTTTTAATATCGGTTCCTTAAAATGCAAGCCTCTCGGATGTTCTTTCAAACGTCTTATAAATTTATGTCAAAACAATCGAAGGCGGCGATGCCGTAATATATGCATAAATATTTAAATTTGTATGTAGAATGGTTCAATATAAAAATAATTGATGCAAAATATATCAATCTCTAGTGCGTGGAATATAAAGTGCGTCGACTCGCTTTTCCTAACCGAATCACATCTCCCAAAACAAATGTTCTATTATTTGCATGTTAAAAATAATGCCATTACGAAGGGAGAACGGGACAGAGAAAAATCAAAATGCTTACCGGGGAAGGGCCTAATTTCTGGTTGAAAAATGAGTTAATCTGAGCCGGCCGTCTCGCTGCACATGAATTTAATCTCATCTTAGACGTCATGGTTTCTTAAGTAAGAGAGGGTAGGTAGCTCGGTGTAATTGTGCTCTTCCTACCCCCCACATTATTCTACTCGTGAGAGAAGACGGGAGGGGTTGGCGATCTTACCAGAAGTAAGATAATAATATTAGATACACGAGACCTACTACCAGTGGCAGTAGACATAATACCTCCGCCTGTGTTGCGCAGTGTTATGTTCATTATTGCTGTCTAAATTCACAGCCAGTAAATGAACGAGCATCGTCCACCCGAGCTCGGTGCGGAGTGGAATGGAGTGGAGGTAATTCTATTATGTAAAAGTACGCTCTGGGCTGTGAGAGACAATTCATTATAATCAAGTCGAGCTGTCCCATGTTTCTTATCTCTTTTTTTCTCTTAGCACTTCTGCATAACTTGCAAGAGGGTGGAGGTCAGGACCTCTTCCATTGTAGACACCACATTAAGATTTCAAAAAGCCCAACACAAACAGGTCAGATCGTCTTGCCAAGTAAAGCAGCGAAGCTAAAGAACTGTATAATTCAACGCAGTACTAATTGATACTAAATTATTAAGCCTAACAAAACAGACGTCTCCCGGTATCAATGCTTGTTTGGCCTCATTTCGTTCCCAACAACACACAGAAGCAGAATGGAGCTACAGGAGCGGGTAAAAGACAGCATAATTTGCGAAGAAAAACACTTGCCTCGACGTAAATGTTAAAGCAGCCATGCAAACTCATCGGCAAGTTCGTTAGGGTCGGCAATATTTGATTTGAACGAGGAGGTGAAAGATGTGGGAAGTGGGATGGGGCAGAGGGGTGAGGCAGGGGGGGGGAATAACAAAGACGACGGAGACAAATTTTATCCTGTTTGAGGAAATCAGAAAACGCGAGATGTCTTGCATAAATAGCATTTAAAGCTACAGAAATTGTGAGTGACATTCTCTCACCTTTCGGATTTCTCTTGTCAATGTGCAAAAGAGGAAAAAGTTTCCCTGGTTCATATTTTCGACGTGGACTTGCTCTGAAGTCTGAACGTGGTGCCATCGTTCAGGGCACTGATGGTATGCCATATTACGCATACTAAAGTGGTTGTATAACTTGTGAATATTAAGATTGTCATGTTGAATCATCGCCCGTCTTTTCCTCACGAACGACTCGCGAACAACGCAGCAGAGCAACGGTGGTGAAGTGTTGGCAAATCTTATTCGAAATTATTCGTTCAAGTGGCGTGGCTTCTTTGCTGGAATGAAACATGGAATATTGTTACCGAGGCAACAATCAATGTGGCTTCGTAAATCCTGTTCGTTGATTTGATACAACCATCTAAACGCAAAGTCGAATTCATTCAAGAGGAATAATCTTGGAACTAACAAGATTCGTCTGGGGCCTCGTGAGTTATGGAATTGTCACTTGCGAAATATATTATGCATCTAAAGTTGATATTAACGAATGAACATGAAAACAAATAAATTTCGTACACCACGGTTGGGGCACAATGAAGGAGTTTGGAGTCAGAAGGGGTCTGAGAGGAAGAAATGCCGGATGGTGGCTGGCCTAGCCAAGTTACTCATCAGAGACCCCAGTTTAATCTCCGGCCACAGTTCGACTAATTATAACTGAGTCAGAAAACCAGTGCAAACTTTCTGTATAATGAATTTGAAAATCGTACTGCTATGTACAAATATTCTATCTTGACAAAATCAATTAGCCAAGTCAAAGTTCAGAGAAAACGGAAATACACTTTTGTTCATGCGTTTCCTTCGAACTGGGCTTCGCAGATTTAACAGAGAAATAATACACCATTGCATTAAATATAATCTTCTGAAAATGCCCTCTTGTTTTTTTCAACTGAACTCCCTTATCAACTTTTCAATAATATTATAAAAACGTCAAAAAATTATGTTCATCACAGTACAATCAAGCACTTAAACAACTACATCAAATTTGGTAGCTAAATGTTTATGATACTTTCCAAACGTAGGCGTTTAACCATGAATTTATTTTCTATTCGTTTATTGCACACATTATTCTAAAAAGTTCCAATTTTGCTCTCTTTTCTTTTCAAAAGTTGAAGAGCTCTTAAAGAGTCTTAAAAGTTAAGCTCTCATAAAGCACCCCGCTATTTTGAAAACCCCTCTTCCCCACTTTTACATGTAAAGGCTGGGAGGACTTTTCTATAATAACCTATAAGTTGCACCGCACAGAAATCTAGCTCAACTCTCACAGGGCACTTCGAAGAAAGGATCGAATTCCTTGTAGACACAACTCTTGTTCATCGGCCATCATATGGCCATGGAATGAAATACAAAAAATGCCTTCATCTTACTAAAGCTTAAGCATGGTACTTATTTCTTGGGGTTGGGGATTGTGTTTTGTAATGTCAACACCGAATGCTATTACTTTACGACGGCATATTCTAATCTATTGCTTGACTTGACCTCCGAAATACTATTCTCTTTTCTGTTCTCTTTCACAGACAGCAATTTGTGTGTAATTTTAGTTCATGTTTTGCGTCTTTGAGCAACAACGCTTGACGATGTACAGATTGTCTGAATAAGCTTAGATATTAATACAAAATATATACTTCATTACGATGAAGGTATGTGTGATTTGCTGTGACAAATATTCAGCATAATATAAAGATTTTCTTACCATAAAAGCCAAGTATTGCATAACTTTTGCACAAGTACAATAATCTGTTTATTACATATATTTATGCATCAAGTAATTCTCTATAGATTGAAGCTTATGTTTGCTTACTTATTTACTGCTATTATGTAACTTAGGTTACAGGAAATTATTACAATTGCTTTAATTGCATATTTTAAATGAATATGAACACTGCTGATATGATTTTCTGCATACGAACTACGATTTCCCTTCGGCCATCCTTACAACTTTTTTATAATCATCAAGAAATCATCCCAATATCATTCACCTCTTTCTTGTCTTAATCACTCGAAACAGCCAGCCAAAACATTGCATACAAATAAATATATGTATTTATGTTTTGTATTTTTTACACATGTTGGTAACAGGCAAAGGAAAGTTGTTTTAACATTACAATCCCAGAATAATTTTCGTATTCTTTATATTAGTACGACGTTAAAACACATTATACAAAAAAATGCTGACGTCCGCGAATCTCTTTTCTTCGTTCCAGGCGACTTCTCTGACAAAAGCACTGAAGCAACAACAGATCCGAGACCGAGACCGTGAGGGCGATCGCGAGCCGGAGATCGTGGGCAATGGGAAGAACAGTCCGACATCATCGGCACCTGTTCTCAACCATCAGTCCGCTCCAATCACACCGTCTCAACGTCTCCCCTCCCCGCAAACCGCTCAACTTCCACTCCATTCCTCTCCGCAACAGCAGCAACAGCAACAGCAACAGATGATGCTCAACCCGGCGTCGGGGATCCACCAGATGCAGCAACTACTGCAGCAACAGATTCTAAGTCCGGCGCAACTTCAGTCGCTTATGCAGCAACATTCGCTCTTTCTACAGCAACAGCAACACCACCATCAGCAGGTAACAACTGATTTCGATTGAGCACAAACTCTTGATTTCTCGTCATTATCCCGGAACAAATCGTAAAGATTGCTTTGCTTTTAGGAGTCTGCGAGCGAACATGCGGCCACCGATAGGTTCGGTTATCTTACGCTCAAGTCAATGGTAAGAACAAGATGAAAATCATCAACACTCCATCCTGAACATAGAAGTTTAACTTTCACACATTTTAGTCAGAATTCACATATTACTGATTATGTCACAAAAAAAAAAATCCCTCAACCTGCTACTTGCATTCATACCTGCAGTCTGCTTCTGATTCTGAGTCAGATAACTCCTTGGAGAGTGAAACCAAATATCTTGCCCTAAAATTTAAATTATTATTGAATTATTCATTAAAAAAAAAATAATTGATGAAATTACAAATGGTGGCATATTGTGGGACTTCTACTGAAAAATTCAGTTATATGCATTTTTATCAAAAACACTATTTTTATTATAAATACCATTAAAATATACCATTAATAACATAATTTTTCTTAAAATTATATTATTTATGTTTCTTGTATTGTACTCTCTGTGTTTGAGATTTGGGCGGTATTTGCTCTAAAATGTGTTACATTGAAATTTCTCTCGATCACCTTGTGTTCCGTTGCCTCCAATGTGCCTAATGTGCCAAACGGATGGCGTGTGTTTGTACCCCCGTGTTGCGTTGGTGTTGCAGCAACAGCAACAGCTCGCCGAGCTCGGCAGAAAGCAAGTGGAACAAGTGATGCAACAACTGCAAGAGCAACTGCAGCTGAATCTGATCCAGCAGACGCATCTGCTCCAGAGCGGCGACAAGAAGAAGGCGTCGTCACCGCTGCAACAGCTCGCTGCGCAACAGCAGCAGTTGATGCAGCAGCTGCAGTTGACGCAGCGGCAGTACTTGCTGCAGCAGGGCATCGGCATACAGCCCATGGTGTTGGCGCAGGCACAGGCGCAGGCGCAAGCGCAGGGAGCAGGTAGGCGAAGAGAGGATGAGCAAAGGGCGGACGACGACTGCTAGTATTCTTTCTCTAAGTGCCAAACAATTTGATAGTCATTTATTATAAATATTTCAAAAGTTTACATAATTTTTATTATAATTACTAAATTAAATCAATGAAGATCGTCGTCATCAATTTGAAGAAAGAAGAGATCAACATTTTCAATACTAACTATTACTTTCATAGTTCATCTTTTAAACTAATTATCCCTTGGGCCAAAACTTCATTCATAAAATTCATTCAAAACACATATTCATACATCAACATCACTCATTAACTTCTAATCATCAAGATCATCACTGAATTCATCTCGGAGACAAGTTCCGACTGACGATCTGAGACTGTTGAAGCATTAAGCAGATTTTGATTAGTTTTAACCCCCAACTCGACGGGGCAGGCCCTGAGGGAAACGTGGACAAACGAAGGCGATCTGCTCCTCTTGAATCAACACATGAAGAAATGATGTTGCTCTTGCTGCCTACACCACAAGGCAATATGTTTCACGGAACGGTCAAGGAAAACGAACATTTGGTTCATTGGATGTTACGAAATTTCTCTCAATTTACAATTCAATACAAATGTCCTGTCTTTATTCATATGTATTTTATTACAAAAATAATGAAAAGTTGTTCCGTTTTCATAAATACCATAAATATCATCACGTTTTACGATTCCATTTTACAAATATAATTAGTTGGGCATTTGTTAATTCATATTTAATTGTTTTGAATTGAAGTACCAACCACTGATTAGTCATCTAAAGGCAGTTGAATAATTTTAAATTAATTGTTGGTACGAATGAAATGAAAATATCAAAACAAACGCTCGCTGAGAAACTCCAAGAAACGAAGAGAGAAGAGTACTTGAAGAGAAGACATCAAGATTTTCAATAAACTTCACTTCTTCAAAACATAAGTTGCCTTAAAATCCAATTGACGAATAATTCATTTCAAGACATCAAAACTCTATAATTTCTTCTTAGCACATTAATGGATTGTAAATATCATTTGCTGGCAACATTTATACATATCTTTAGATTGGTATTAAAACCGTACAATATATCTTGCTTTAGTATCACTAACATTTAAAGTTCATCAAGAAAATTACTTTAAATGCAAATGGACACAAAAATCTGACATTTTACAATATATATTTTGGAACGATTCCATATATTGAAATTGCTTAAAAAATATCATAACATTTACGTAATACTGATGATAATCACACACAATTCGATATTGGAACGACGGTCGAAGGAACAGTGTTGAAGGTAGGTTTCCTTGTATCCTACGAAACTCCATTCACTTGCCTATCCAAATTATTCAAATTGCAAACAAATTAACAAAAAAAAAATTTGTATTTATTAGTCGGTCTGTTTTATTTCTTGAATACGAAGAATATCCGTTCCTTGTGGGTGTCTTGTATTGTAGCTACTCATTCTCTACTAATGTATTGAGAGCAGGAAACGTGGGGAAGGAAAAGATCCACACACGCGACCTCTAGGAACTGTTTCATGGGGATGAACTGCAATTGCTCTTTCCTTGTTCTATTCTTCCCTCCTCGCTCACCCATGTGACCTTCTCCCTGTTCGTAAATCCACCTCAACACTGTGACAGAAACACGTTGCGTCAAGTAAAATTATTGCTGCATCGCACGAGAATCGAGATCAAGTTGATACAGAAACATTGATTTCGTTCTAGTGAACTGGCGTTAATGACATCTGATAAAATTTATAATGTAACAATGTCAGATCGTATAAATTAATTGAATTGACTATTTCGTGGGCTGACATTTGACCCACCAACCGCAAGATTACATGAAGCACAAGAACAATGACACCCATTCAAGTTGAGACGGAAATTCTCCGTAAACTTCAAGATTAGATCAATTTTTAAGATTTTTTAATAATTTAAAAATATTATAATTCTTAAAACTGGCACATTTTAAGACAACATTGGCACAATGTTACTTCTTATTCAATATAATATTTTAATTTTGACTTTTCTACTTTTACTTGACTAATTTTTTGCTATTAAAATGGTATCATACTTGAACCAAATAGCAAAGATTTCATGTGACACTTGATTTCAGGAATGTCACCTGCTGATTGGAAAGATTCAATGGGCGAAGGAATTGAGGCGCTTCATAATTCATCTGTTCACAAGTCCCAAGGCTTGAACGGACTCCTGAACTCGATATCAATGGGGTTGGGACGTCGGGACGGCCTAAACGGCGTCGCCAACTTGGGATTGCAGGATGACAAACACATTCTAGGGCCAGACGGTTGTGGAGAGAAAATGCATCCACTCTACGGACATGGAGTCTGCAAGTGGCCGGGCTGCGAAGCGATTTGCGAAGATTTTCCGTCTTTTATCAAGTGAGTGCAGATTTGATTTTAACTACTTCTTTGTGTAGTTTGGTATTGAATTTTGTTTCAAGTTCCTTTGCTGATATTTCTATCCCACATTTAATAAAGTTGACCATTGACTTGGATTTTCTTTAGAAAAGGAAAATGGTAGTTGTATGGTTGTATAGCTTAAGATGCTGAAATATATTAAAAAATGAACGAACATCGCTAAAACAAAGTCAATGTATTACAAATCTTAAGTTTTTATTGAAGACTATGAATTCCGACAAATCTGGCAATCAAACTATCTGATCAAATAAACTGGATCAACAAATTATTTTTATTCTACTTTGATACGATTCTATTCCCTGATTTTGTTGAGTTTTGGTGATACTGAGGTAGCGATAGCCAGATTTATCAATGTGTGGTGTGTCTTTTATAAAGCAGACAGCCGGAGTGTTTTGATTTCGTTGGCTCTCGGGTTTGCTATTCTTCTTCTCTAGATCGTGTAGGTGTCCGATGAATGAGCTAGCAGAAGAGCAGCGCCGCTGTTTGTATACTTCTGCCGGATGTCAACTGTTTTGATTTAATGCGATAGGAAAGATTCTCCATACAGAAAGACTAGCCAGTCCAAGTTTTTCACTTAGCAACTCGTTTTCCCCATTTTATTGCGGCAAATTTATTGACGCGATTCTTCAACGATTGCAGTATTATTTATCTACCGAGAATTATTTTCTTTCTCAGTCTTCTTCGGCTGTCGCGTTCTTGTTATTCATCGGTTTCATCCAACGTAATTAAAGTTAATCCTTTGTGATTCTTAAGTTGGTTGGTAACAGTCGAAATGCATTGGTTTTAATCCCTCTTGAATTTTAGAATTCTCACCCTTTTCCGCGGGCAGATTGATTAGACCCCCCCACCACATCGCTATTCAGCTGCATCGTTAAGAATTAAGATTCATCTTATTGCAATAGCTGGGCAACATTTTTACCAAGGAAATCCGCATTTCCATGTCCGTTTCTACGCCTTTTATAGTCCTACCCCCAGCTTTCGTAATCAGTCGACTCCTAGAGCATTTTTTTACAAGACAAGTGAACAAAGAAAATTATTGCTTCCCTCAGCATGGAATTCGTTTAAAGATTTAGCCGCAGTACCGCCATCCGTTATTTTTAAAACACTAATTGCTTTGCCTAATTAATATTCAAGACCTTTCACCGTCTCATGATGTCGAGACCTGGTATAAATCCTTATAGCTATGCGCCACAGAGCTTTCTATCTTTCTATCTTTCCTTCTTTCTTTCTTCTTTTCTCCTCCTCTGAGATTGCCCCCTCACAAGTCACACCCCAGCACACTGGATGCAGATTCAACAATATCAACTCCAACCCTCTAGACAACTGGCCCGAATAACTTCCATCCTGGAGTCATCAGAAAAAAAACAGATAGAAAATTCATACAGTTCTAATTACGACTGTCATTATTGACACGTGCCAAGTTCGTACAACCCTTTGTCAAAATCAAAGTTATATTGAAAAAGAGTTATTTTATTCCCGAATCACTCGTGAATATTGCGTTTAAGTGATATCCCCAGAATGCACCATTAATTAGGATTTGGCCAGTTTTACTATCAAATGGGAAAAGTTAGAAAAGTTGTTATATTTTACAAAATTTACAAAATTATTGTATTGTCCATACGTACAAAATAAAGCGGGAACCGATGTTACGAATAAATAATAATATTTTAAATGTTATGATAGATAATGATGTCATAGTAAAATCAAATATTTTTCGTAAAACTGCCAACACATGACAGCGACCAAACGACAAAGAATGTTTGCACTTTTCCCACCCTCCGATCGTCACACAGAGAAACGGCGAATACATTCTCGTCCCATCTTCGAAATCCGTGAAGTGTGAATTGTGTTGGTAATGTCTGCAGACACTTGAACACCGAGCACACGCTGGATGACCGGTCCACGGCTCAGGCCCGCGTCCAGATGCAGGTGGTCTCGCAGTTGGAGCTCCAGCTGCAGAAGGAGCGGGACCGACTGCAGGCGATGATGCACCATCTGCACATGACCAAACAGCGCTCCTCACCGGAGGCTGCCAAGAATGACACTCAGGTAATTCATCATACAGCCATACTTACCGTCATACGGTTGTCAGTCAATTGTAAATGTCCTTTTTTCAAGTTCATCTTTTTTAACGGACGGAAATACATTCTTAGATTGTTATGGATTGTATTTTATCATTGTTTAATAATTGATAACATCGCGAACGTAGATATTCGGGTCCATGGGCATCCGTTACCGATGATTCACAGCATGTGAAAGTTCAGCTCTTGAGTAGGTAGGACGGGAGACTTTTGCAACGAATAAGCTTAGCCTGACACAGTATGATAATAAACTTGTCGTTAGATGATTCCTTAAAGATGTTGAAATCATGTTTCTAAAAATAGATTTGTATAATCCTCATTTCAATGTTTAAATATGCTGCACAAGTGTTGCCTCATACGTCGACAGGGACAAACAATGTTGTCGGTAGAGCAGATGTCTATTCAGAATAGGATGTGAAAAGTTATTGTTTCATCGATGACTCTGTAGTTCCAAGTAAATACCAGTATCATTGACGCCATTCGCCGCTCTTGCGAAAGAGTAACGTCATTAAAACGGAATATTTTCCCGTCTCTTAGTCGGACTTGTTTCAATCGAACAACTCGAGTTTGACAAAGTTGAGTTTGTCATCGGTGTTGATGAGCCAGGCGCCGCCGACGCTTGGTTCGACGGCGATCAGCCAAGGGACGCCGGTGACGATGGCGTCGCTAGTGTCCGCCGTGCGCTCCCCGGTGCTCCAGCCGCCGACGCCGAACATGGGGGGACCGATCCGACGACGCATCAGCGACAAGTCCGCGTTGTCGCTGGCAGGAGGTTAGTTGAGATCTCGTCTTGTCTTTCATCTCATGTCCAATAATCACAAACCAGAAGTAAATCGTAATGCTGCAAATCCCAAGCTCAAACTTGCATTGAAATTCAGTTAGAAAGGCAATATCACACTACTAACTACACGTTCTTTTGAAACAAACATTTGCATTTAGTTTGCATACAAAAGCTTGCTGCAAATGGGCGTATGGTACGTAGTGTGATACGGCCGAATTAGAGTAGATCGAGGATCTAATTGGTTAGGGTGAGATCTTTTCTGCGTGTACTACTACGATCTGTTTTTATTAAGATATGTCCATATTTCTAGAACTTGTATCAGGTCATAGTTAAGGTAACTTGTAATGTCACATTACTGTAAAAAAAAGACGAAGATTAAAGTCGATGTTAATTATTAGTTCCACTTAATTCACTAATTACTAATGAAATAAGTCACTAATGGTATCCATGTAAATAGCACTCCTTATTGGTTTTGTCAATATTTTAGTCAAAGCGATTGTCAGTAAATCTACTCAGTTTTACTTTTACCAAGTTCGATAATAATGTCAATCAAAATTTATTGAACTTTTGTAGTGCTCTTTTCAGTTTTAATGTGATGTAATCTATATCTAAATCTAATGATCTAGAGTTCGATCTCTGATCAAGCAAGACAATGATTCTATTACTCCACAGCTTCTAGTTTTGGCTGAAGTTAAAGATTGTTGCAATGCTTCTGTACGTCGCATCAAATGGGCCACGGCCAGAGGCCCCGGCATATCTCTCTATAGCATAACATCTATTTCTATAGTGACAGTGATATAATGCTTGTACGCGCGGCATCGGCCATATCCCCATTGCTGGTTGAACTTGATGCGAATGTTTCGGCCGCTTAAAACTACCACGATCTGTGTCCTTTACCTGTGTAGGAGCTTTTGATCAGAGGCGACGACCGGCAGATCGAGTCGTCGTAGATATTTCAGAAGGTAATTTCATAAGATGGTGTGCGGTTATTGTGCTTGTTCATGCTTTCCTTTAGAATAATAATGGTCAATTACACTATTTTCAATCTATGACACAGAACGATGCTGTTGAAAAAATGTTTTCTGATTCGATTCTCTTTTTCTTTTTCTTTTCTTCTCTCTCTCTCTTTTGCCTACCTTCTTCCGGAATATTGCTATCGCAATGCTAGGTCTGCCGTACATGCTGGAACGTGCCGGCCTAGATGTTCAACAAGGTAACATAGCTTCTTAATCTCTTTTCTATTAGCAGTACCCGTGTGTTTGATGTGTGATGTAGTTTCTTTATTGCTTAGGTTTGTTCAGATTTGGTGAAATTATCCAATGAATGGGGCTGGATTTTGTATAGTTAAAGGTTAACGCTGTCTCGAATTGTTAAGTTCTTTGCATTAAACAGGAAACAATCAATATTTTGATTATATTTTTAGTTTCTTCATTTCGTTATTGTCTATTTTTAATCATCATATGTTCCGACGACAGATAATAAATATAAGCAAGTCAGGAATTCAAATTCTGTTTCAAAATTTCAAACATATCTCTCATCATTCGAGACAGCTTTTATAATAAACACTGAATCCTTCTTAATGTGCAGTGGTTTTAGTATAATTTGTTTATTTTAATCTAATCCATTAGCTACTAAATTGAGTGGGTTGGTTCGATTAATTTGGCCTGTTCAACAATGCTCAATGACTTCAAATTCTGAAACCTTTCCTAATATAACAGTTTGTATTCTAACACCACTTTCAACTCGTCCCTTGGCGGACCAAACTATCTCTTGTTTTAGCAATAAGAAATTATTGACCTGCTGACTGGTGTTAGTGACAAATAATATTAACCAAACTGTCTGTGTGGTTGTGGTGATATTGTGACATAGGAAAAGTCAAACAACAATAATATGTTGTTTTTTTATCAATATTTTCAGGCACTTTTGATGTCAGTTCTGAGTTTTGTTCTGATGAACGATGCTTAACTCTGATGCCAATAAGGACCTAAGGAGCAAAGATCGAGCATCAAAACAAATCCGCTACGACACCTTACAATTTTTCTGTACTACAAACATTTTTTTTCACGTAGATATAAAAATGCGCGAACATTTTATTTTTATTATTTTAGAAATCCAGCGTAATCGCGATTTTTACAAGAACGCCGACGTCAGGCCGCCGTTTACATACGCTTCGCTCATTCGTCAGGTAAACCAGCATCTCTTCTCGAACTTGTCATCTCTCATCGGAACTTGATCGATGATGCTGAACTGTTCTAATCATTCTTGCAGGCAATCATCGAGTCTCCGGACAAACAGCTCACGCTCAATGAAATCTACAACTGGTTTCAAAACACCTTCTGCTACTTCCGTCGCAATGCAGCTACGTGGAAGGTAATGTAGCTTTCTGTGAGCTTTTCATCTCTCCTGATTTCTCTGCGATTTAGATGCCGATGCAGTCTACCGAAGATTATTCATCGATTATCAATCGATTTCTTAGTCGTTACATAATGTATCTGTATCAATCATCTTGAATAATAACTACAAAATTGTCCTTCAGCTCGATCGCAGCAACGCGTTCACATTTGTGCGTCCATCAAACTCATAAATCTGCATGCAGTGAAACTGAGCGAGAAAATGCAATAGTTGAATGGATGTGAGTGACAGTATATAAGAGTGTCTTGTTGTTTTGATTGTAGTCAAACATCACATATGCTAATGTTACCTTCATTTAGCTTAATGAGGAAGAACCTTGGGGTTGACTCGCGCCAGCGTCAGTGCCAAAGATTCGTCAAGAACGATGCGTTGTCTGCAGATTAGCACTCGTTCTCCGACGCTCACTGCGACAATATTGACACATAGAATGTGTAAACACCTGATACAGTTCACTAAAAAAAACAACCAATATATATGCAAATGTGAATGAATAATGGATTACTTTGCGGGGCCGCATGGGTCTTGCTTCGAATACAAAGTTTATGTTAAAAGTCTTTTAGATTCGACGTTAATAGTCAAGTTTTTCATATTTAGCGTTTCTGTTTACTTTGCTATTACCTACTTGAATTGAATACCAATGCAACTAATAAGTATTCTGCAATTAGAGGGTTGAAATGGTAACTTACTGCATGATGCGTGCAAGGCAGGAGCGTTTTTTTATTAACCTATTGCTTCGCGGTCCGTGTTCGATTTGAGTCTAGTAAGAATCGTTCAATATCATTTCTTTCTCGTAGACTTGACAATTGTTTGCTCCTTTGCCTTCGAAAGTATTTTGTGGATGGTAGCTTTGTTACCAGACCCTACTTTACTGCTTCTGGCTAGATTCAATGAGCAAACAAGCCCCTCTAAAGCATGACGTTGAGTTCAATTGTTTTTCTTTCATAGCACTCTTGGCTTCTAAATTTCACGTAATTCATTAACTCTTAATGCAATCAACTTGCTAAAGCTCAAATTGATTTGTTTCCTTTTTTCTTGTTTTTTCGATTTTTAGTTTTGTTTTGCGTTTGCTTACTTTGTCTGTGTATTATTTTGTATAGAATGCAGTGCGACACAACCTCTCTCTCCACAAATGTTTCATGAGGGTGGAGAACGTGAAAGGTGCCGTGTGGACAGTGGACGAGGTGGAGTTTTACAAGCGACGTCCCCAACGATGCACCACAGGGTATGTGCCCCAATCGAGCCCACATTCAAGCAAGTTGTCTCGGCTCTACTCTCTCTCTACTCTCTCGCTCTCTCTACTCTCTACTATCTTGCTAAGTCTCTAGCACCTTCTAGCAAACATTTGGATTTGAATTTTTATTCCTACTTTTTCCATTTTTTATATCTTACTCCATTTACATGTTTTTTATCAGACAATTTTTATATTCTTGTACTCGTGTGTGTCGTGAGCGTGTGTGGGTGTGTGCGTGTGCGTGCTTCCACTTTTCTCGCTTGTCTCTATGTCGGTATCGAATAACAGCATGCGGAGGCTTTGAGCACTACTAACTGGCCTTCGCAGGGGCGATCTGGGGCTACCTACACTGTACAGGCTCGAGAGAGAAGGTATTTCAGATCGAACATGTCTTGCTCAGAAGGTAGCTAGAAGTGAGACTTATAACAATTTTTCTCTACCTTTTTTTCTCTTTTAAAACTTTGTCTTTTACTCTCTTTTCTCTTTCTTGGTGGTCTGTGTAAACCTACAGAACGCGATTCGCACCAACCTGTCACTGCACAAGTGTTTTGTGCGCTATGAAGACGACTTTGGCTCCTTCTGGATGGTGGACGATGCCGAGTTTGTCAAGCGTCGCCATCTTTCTCGTGGTCGTCCTCGGAAATATGATCCAACCCCATCACCCACTCCACCCCACCTCTCCACACAGTAAGCACTGACTTTTCGATCTTTGCTGCCGCCGGTGCTGCTGCAAGATGCAATTTGCAAGCTACTGTAACTGCTCGCTCGCTGTTTACTGTTTAGATACCCCTAATGCGTTCCTTTAATGTTTCGCCCACTCTTTGCGAGTTGCGAATGTATTTCATTTAGAATGAAATGGCATCACTGTAAATCCTCTGGGCGCCGTGATTGGTCGACGCGGTGACTATATGGCAGCATTCCTGGTGCTTGGCCAATCCCAGCGATGAAAGCTTTACAGCGTTGCCATTCACGGATGAAGCATGCGACCGCCATTGGCATGGAGCGACGAGACTGCTTGTGGATGCTGTCCTACGTCATAGTTCGATGTGCGCATCTATTTGACTATTTGTGGAGAAAACGCTGTGGACAACAAGATTTTTACTTTAGACAAGTCAAACTGTCCACGGTGCTATTTTCGCAACTTTTCAAACCTTAGTTTCAACACAAAACACACACGCTAAACATTCATACATATTGCTTTCTCAGCTCTTGATGAAACAGGACAGTTGTGAATCAACAACAAACTCATCTACTGACTCAACTGAGGAAAATAATCCTACTCGAGTTTTCGCTTTAGCTGTTGTGCTTGTCCCTGATTAGATATGCATGCCGTCTCTACACAAAATGTCTCTTTTACAATACATCTTAGTCAAACATATAGGTACACAGTGTTGCCTGATGCCACCACTGCTTAGAGCTTTCGTCTGCTTATAACAATAGGAAAACTTAATGGGAATAATAAAAAAATTAACTTATTAGATAGGAAGAGACATCGTTGCAATAGAATGGGGTGGGGGGTGAAGTGCTTGAAGTTTCAAATGAATGCCATACAGTAGAAATGATATGCTTTTGCAATATCAGCTTCTCGAAGCTTAGCCCGAGATAGATCAGTCGTCCCTGCTGCCTCATACCTTGGAACCCTGCTCGCAAACCCTGAATGCATGTTGAAACCCCTTTGAAACCCGTAGCCACTGACTCGTCTTCCTCTAGTGTACAGTTCATTCAATGATGTGTTCATATGGAAGGCGTAACTACTCCTTTAGAAATTGCATGGATTCAGTATCCAGAACTGTCTTATTCAATATTGATTTCCTATTACTGTTATTTGAAAAAAATGTCAGATTTGAACAAAAAAAATATTTTCCTAATTTTTAAAATTGATCGTCCCTTCCATTTGAAGTAACATTTTGATGAACTCTTAAGTCTGGCCTTGGTATGTGTGTGTGTGTCCGTTGTCTAGCGTTGTGTTGTTTGCATGGCAGTACATGAACTGCACACGTGATTAGTCAAGGTATATTCAGAGTAATTTTAATCAATGGAATTTAGCGGTTCGACGTTTAGTAAATTAATCTAGTAATTTAGGCGTCTTGGCAGCTGCCTGTAGTGCTATTGTTGTAGTGTCAAAAATCAACAATGGAAAGACATCACTGGCGTTATGATAGGTTTCTCTAGCTCACCGCCAAGAATTGACAAGGTATCATAATATCAAATTAACTATTTCAAAACAAATCATTTTTACTTACTTAGATTTTGAACAATATCCATGTGTGATTTTACAAACTCTTTTTTAAATATATTTATACGTTTTTCTTATCTCTTTAAATTTTAAACAATAATAGGGAAAATTTTTAATGTTCTCTTAAATGTTTATATTTGTCTCTTTTATCTCTTTTTATCTCTTTTCTCTCTATCTTATTGTCGTAGTTGTCTGTTGTTAATTATTGTTTCTTGTCAAGCCCAATGTGCCTCCTGTGGTTGTTATTTATTTTTAAAGTCCGTTTTATTTCCATGGACTCTTCAGAAAGTTCTCTAAAGTTCGATGGACGTGATTGAATCAGACTTCAACATGGGCCTCTTCATGTACTTGACAGGTACTCGAACCAAGGAGTAACATTGGGCACTTGTTTCAACTTCCAGTCTAAAAAAACTCCACAGATTAAATTAATCTGATTTTAATATTAAATAGGAAAAGAAATAACGAAATTCAACAATATAGAAATACCTACACACCTATGCAACCTATCTGTATAAATATTTGTTTTAATTTTTCAATGCAGTTTGATATTTGCTCTCCACTCTCTTGGCTTCCTTCGGAGTTCACATCATATTGATGGAAATCCTAGAAAGAAGAACAAATGAGATTTAGTAATAATTGGATGCCAAATTGTAATTAAAGTAATGATATACCTAAGTACCCAATTAGAGTTATCATATCTAATAGTGATTTTAACAAAACTTAAAGTTATGAAAATTTGTTACTTACGTTTTGTAGTGTTTGCGGTTAGGTGCAAAAGTTTGTCAAAATATTTTTTGAAGTAGTTGACCATGAACTTTGATAGGACTTTTCCTTATCTGTACTGGAATTTGCAATAAGAAAATAGAGTTTTCACTTTTCATAACCTCAGATCGTAATCTTATAACCAGGATTCTTTGAAATCAACTTTTGGTGAGTTTCCACTTCTTCACTTTTTTATATTTACTCTTTTTAAAACTTCTATGTGTTTTTATCTCTTTTTTAATCTCTCTACTTTACTTCTTATCAAGTAGTAATTCTAATTCTTCCTTTCCAGGAGAATGAAAACTATTTACCGTTTCTATTCTAATTTGTTGTAAATTTTCAGGAATGTCAATAATTAATTACTAATCTGATGTTCTCTTTTTTAATTATTAGGGGTATGCAGTCTTCTAAAAGCCCTACCCTGATCCACAGTCCAAATCTCTATGGAGATGCTTTAAACGCAAGTTTACAGGTAATATAAACGATAAATTGATTTAAATTTGTCGTCAAGACTAAACTAATCTTGTCAAATACTTACAATACTCATAAGTTGTTACATGATCCTCGACTGTTATACTATATTTGAGTGAATTATTATAATGTTCAGTAATATTGGTTGGTGATGAGCAAAATTTGATATCTTTGAAATATTGTTTTTCAAGAACGCGCATTGTGAGAATTATTCAGAGGTAAGAATCAACTAGTTCGAATTTCTCATTCAAATTCACTAATCATTTCACATCGACTAAACTTAAGAGCCAAAGGTCAGAGGCGGACGAAAAGGCCCGGGTAAGAAAGGGAAATTACCCATAAAACAGGGTAGTGAGCAAGGGAAGGCCAAATGTCTAAAAAGGTTCGTAAACCGAAAGATCGTGGATGTATCCCGGGCCAGTCCGCCACTGCCACAGGTCATAGAAATCATTACAATATATTCCTGAATTCAATCATATTCATGACACGTAATATCAATAGATCATTAGGTCCAGATTCTGAGCATATTTTGTGAGAGGATCGGGTTTCATGATTGCTTAATAGAAAGCACTTTTAGATCATTGATTGTACAATATCAATATAAGTGCTAATCACTTATTCACAAGATATTTAAAAAATATGCATTGCCATTTCAACATGGGGTGAGAAGTTAAGCGGGCAACAATCATCCCCTCTAGACATGATTAGGAAATGTCTCTCACATTTTAAAATACCATCTGCTAGTTTTAAAAAGAAGTGATATTATGCAATATCACCCATTACAAAGTTATACTGACTTTATGAATATAGTTACACACAACCCAAATTACATAATAAATTAGTGAGTTTTATAATTAAATTTGCATGTTAAAATGGATGAATTAAAACATTTGTGAATCTAGACCCCAAATATCTAAAAACGAGACTTTTCTTTGATGTTACAATATTATAATTTACCTCAAGTTCGATTTTTTTCCAAATTTTAGTTGAGAACAAAGTTTGAAGTTAAGTGATCATGCACAGAATTCAGCACATTATAAATTAAGCTTTCTTCTCTTATAGCAATGGTTGGACTGCTTCTTATTTGCAATCCTGACCCCAAAATGAAAATAATTGTACTAGCTTTATGACTAAAAACCACCCTCAATAGCCTGTTCTAACGGAGTATTGTAATTCTAGATCGCAATTCTTCGTCTAATTCACCAAACATTTGTTATAGAGAATAACTGAACATTTTCTTTGAGTTAATACAAAATCGATCCGTTTCAGTGGTAAATCTTGCAGTGAAACATGAACTGTGCGAATTGTTAAACTGCAATGTGAATAGCAACCAGTCTCATTCTTCGATTCTATTCGCATGTGTATTTACAGGATATCGATGTCAGACATTTCTTGTGACGAACTTGCTTTTACGACAAGTGTCTTAACTTCATCGGATTTGGCATACATAGGTATTCCTTGATAACTATTCATCAAACGAGAATAATTTTCAGTTCATCGAGCTCAGAAACATGTATATTTCAACAATCTATGTGTTTAATTCATTCTGCATTTAATGTGTTTTCCCTATTGTAATTCTCATTTAGAAAATGAAAATATTTAAAATTTTCACGAAAGAAAATTAAAATGTGTGAATTAAAAATTGCAATCCTCTGTGTATGTACAGGCTTGTTTCCTGCAATTAAAGAATACAGGGGAAGAACGATACATGTCTATTTGATACCATTCGAAGATAAACGTATTTAAAAAGTTTAAGTCCTATGATTATGCATTGACCCAGCTTAAATGTTTAATTTACAATTAAAATAATTGTATCAATATTTACAATTTTGGAAGTTTTCTCCAAAAAATGACTTGTATCATTCTTTCCCTGTTCCGTTGAATTTGCTAGCTCGCTTGTTGAACTCTTGCTGGATGTGTTCTCTGTGTTCTGTGAAACTGTATGCCCGGTGTTTCTGTTCCTCGCAGGCTGCTCTTGGCGACAGCAACATGGGTTTCTTGAACAACTCAATGAGCACGTCGACGGCTACGAGTCCGGACAAAGTCTCATCGCCCAACGACCACAGGTACTTGACAAACTCCTCGATTAACTCTCACATTCAGCACATCGCCATGTACAAACTGAATAGGTTCGTAAGAAAAATTATACTTTTGACGGAGTCAATTGTATTGAAAGATATCGAGAAACATTGTAAGGTCGATATTTCTGTAACTGATCACACAGCAAGGAGAAAATGAATTATCAACTGATAAATTATTAATTTCGATTAGGTAACGTGATTGATTTGCAATGTTTCATAAGATCAAGTAAAAGACGACATCAATTCGAGTATTTTTACTTACAAGTGTTTGGAATCCACATGGCCTCAAAACATGATCCAAAGAAAAGAAGTAAGACAAGCTCGAGGTCGAGCAACTCTCATCAAGTCCATCAATTGGGAGTCATTTGATGATAATATTAATCGGTTTGAAATTGTTGGGTGTCCTCATCCTGAAGCTTTACTGCATATCGAGAGAGAATCATGGTAATGGCAGTTTTAAGAGCTGACAAGTAAATAATCTCTGACTGCTGACTGTACATCCACTTCCCAGGAGCACCAGAGACTTCAAGATCAGGCTAAAGATGGAAAAGCAGCAAATCTGACCTGTTCCCTCCTGGGTAACGCTGATTGATTGACCAGGATTTATTGACTGACAACATTTGAATGTTTGCATAATGTTTTAATGTAATGTTATTCTGACATTGTAATTTCAAGAGGAGCATCAAGGTTGTAAGTCTGTATTTACGTCTTGTAAGCGCGATATAAACAGTGTATCAATAATTGAGTTATTAACAAAATAATTGTCCAGAGGTGAAAATTTTTTACCATATTACCGGAGTAATTCTCTCTCAACCTGCTGGCCACAGCTGACATTGAAATGTATAATTTATATTATGTCATCATCTTCTTCTCCCACTTGTTCTCATTAGTCCCTCTCCAATATACTTTATTTATTGTAATTTTCCTGTTAAAACAGGATGGCTAGTGTAGGGTGACAATGGTCCCCTCTTTAGCCGAGTACAGAGTTTCGATTTCAAATTAGTAGCAGTGACATAATACATTATAAAGGTACAAAGAAGGTACAATAAACGAGAATTATCAAGAATAGATGAACACAAAAACAGAGCACAGTACAGAGTTCATGAATTGTTCAAATACACAACAACCAATAAGAAATTATTTACAGCAATAGGGTTCATTCAAATTGTCTTTAGTCTTTGCTTTGCTCTTTTGGTAGTATACTATTTTATAGATTTCCAAGTTCTAACTATCCGAACTACTATCTATTCATAATGATAGAAGGAAATAGAATCTATATAAAAAGAATGTTGTTACCAAAACTTCGCTAAGAAGCAAAAAAGCTCAACCAGTATACTATGTTCAAGATATATTCCAAATTCTTACCATCCGAACATCCAACTGTTCAAAGATAGAAGGAAAATAGAATCTACATAAAAAGATACCCATCTACATAATGTCATTGTAACAGCTTTAAAGTTACCAAAACTTCATTAAGATGCAAAATAGCTCAACCATTCAGGTTTACCTGACATTTTGTTTCAAGAAATGTAGCCCATTCATGTAGATGCTATCCCCCTTCTCTCGCATGGTAGCCCAGATAGTAATAGCATGTTTGTGACATGTACCCAACAGATCGTCGCTGGAGAGCTCTCTCCAACTGCACATCAAACAAGAAGGTCACTCGCATCCGTCGTCGACACACCACGGCGGTCACGACAACGAGCGCCTCGTCCACCTCATCAAGCGGGAGATCCTCGAGCACGGGATGGACGGCGACTCCATGGACGACGACCGTGACATGACCGGCCAGCCCATGGACGAGGAGGGCGTCGACTCGGACCCCGACGAAATCGCAGAGGATCTCTCCATGATACCAGATCCAAATGCAGACGAAACTCTCGAGGCATAGTGGGACGTCGAGTCTTTGCCGGGAAATAAAAGAAAATTAGAATAAAATAAAAAGTGCTTTCCATATCCAGAGATGTTCTCTCATTAAAAGAATGTATTATGTGTTTGTGGGGGAAAAAAAGTCGAAACAATAAGACGTCAGTGATAATAGAAACATCGTTTTATTACCTCTTTACGGCAACAATATTGCAAACATGTGTGTTGACACTTCTCTTTAGTCGTGGCTGCAGTTGTGGTCAGTGTAAAGATAGATTATAATATATAAATATATTATTATGTATATACCTAAATTAATGTAAGTTATGTATATGTATATTTGAAGGCATAGCAGCTTATATTCTGGTAGGTAGTCAATTAATAATTATTATAATACTGTCCAAAAATAAGGAACGTTACCGACTGCCCATAAATTCATCGATGCTGGGGAATGCACAGGACAAAATGATATATTCCTATAATTTATATAATGATGAATCAATCAATTCGTTTATGACTACTTATTGCCATGTAAACAAAACAAATCATCATTGGGAAGTCATTGTGTCAGCCTATAGGTGACGGAAAACACCTTTAATAATATGTTGTGTTTACTTG
Organism: Leuctra nigra; assembly: GCA_934045905.1. Lineage (NCBI taxonomy): Eukaryota > Metazoa > Arthropoda > Insecta > Plecoptera > Leuctridae > Leuctra > Leuctra nigra. The sequence goes on along the minus strand of OW203763.1, from coordinate 25,220,208 downwards.
AGGTATCTTAATTATGTTGTTAGAATCATTGGCATGGTCTCTTGATTATAATTGTTTTGTTTATTATTGCTTTACTATTGCTTTTGTATTGCAATAGTATTCGTTCGAATGCGCCATTGAATAATATTATATTAGTTATTATTTATGCATATTTTTAGTGATATATTTAAGTTTCAAAGGTCTCAACTGAAGAGAGAGCAACATGATCGAAAGTAAGAAAAGTGGTCTTCTTATGTGATATGCCCAGAATGTTTACTCATTGGGTGGTGAAACAGAACGGATCTATATTCCCTGTTTGATGATTTGTTTTGGTCTACATGGTCGAATAATATTGGTTGAGTTCCTATGATCTCTATCTTACGGCACAATAATTAAACGAACGGACGCAAACCCCCTTTGAATACAACGGCGACATGTACCCGAACATTTCAAACCTACAATCAGATACGATTATAGAATTATTCTAATAATACTGACGCTATCAAAACGAGTTGAGCTCTTGATTCGACGAAAAGTTGCGCATATTTCTATAATTGTGTGCGACGAAGAAGAGAACATCGAACATTAGAATAATGACTTCAATGCAACAATGAAGAATAAACGTTCAATATTTGAATAAAATTACAATATTTTAATAAAATACAAGTTCGTCGACATGTATACTTATAATACCTACACTGCACAACAATTTTAATAGAATATCGACCTAAATGTGACCCCTCCCCATTCTCAAAAAAAATACTATAACTTTATTGTTGTGTGTTTAATTTCTTACAATTTAGTTTTACTCTGTTCCATAAATCTATGATATTGATTTGGACCGGCTGATTCCTAGAATGGCTGGACGAGAATTAGCTGCATTTTGAACCGATTAGGCAGTGGCGGCTATTTGGCTTTACAACAGGTGTTCAATTACATAGAAGGACGTAGAAGAAAGTCCTCTAAGAGGAGAGCCCCCAGCAGATGAGGGGGCCGGGGCGCATAACCCCGGATTTTTTTGTATCTTTAGATTGAAATTGATGCATTTTACGTCTTTTGGAGAGCAAAATGATTAGACAAAATATTTAACTTCCTACTTCCTGGATTAGGGAGCACTTTTAAATAATTTTCTTGGATGATCAGGTGTGCAATTGTCACACCTTGCACACTGTAATAGCCGCCACTGCGATTAGGTGTTGTTCGTCTCATTTCTAGTTGATAATGTGGTCGTAGGAGTTCTACTATTCTTTGCTGGTGTATTTACGTAGTTCTATACTTGTACAATGTAAAAAAATGTATGATTTTATTAGTTTGTACAGTATAGTGAATAATGTACTACGTCAAAACTAAACACGCTGTGGCAGATCCAAAGACGGCGTTGATAGAAAATACTAATAATTTTTTAAAATGTTTTTTTTTATAATGAAGTTCCTTTAAGTTAGTAATAAAGAAACTAAAGCGCTCTCTGTATGTTTTTCTTTTATATTTTAATAGATGCTTTGTTCATTTCTTTGCTGGTATAAGCGTTCAAACCAAACTTGAAAAAACATCAAAATTTTGAATTTGTTTTACTGGGTAAACATTAGTAATCGATTGACACTTAATCTTGTGCCCGACTCCGACTCAGGATGGATCAGTGTAAAATATCTCACAGATTCAAAAGTATGTGAATGAACAGGTATCATATCAAACTCTAATGCAGCCTTGCCATGCATCTAGATTTATTAGAAAAAAGGTATACTATATAAAGCCACAATATAGTAAATCCTAAATTTTATAACCATTTCTTATCTGGATGAGGTATTTGGTATACCTTTTCCAAAATGATGTTTTTTTAAATTGGCATTTTAGAGCACTTAACAGACATTGACAATTTGTGACTGTTTTTTATTTGTGATCTGAAGATTAGAAATCAAAATAACCAAAGGCATTAGAAGCAAAATGTATTGTTATAAAGTATTTCATTGGGCGTGTAGGTGACTTGGTATGATGACAGTTTTTGAAAAGTACATTTCAATGTAAATGGTGTATTAATGCTGAAATAAAATGAACCACCAAAATTTTGGCAATAAATAAAAATCATTTTTACATTTAGTGTTACGATATGATGATGGTGTTGGTACGATGATAGAGGGGTGAAGTTTTTGATGATAGTATTCGTTGGTGACAGTAAAACTGCAATTACAGAAGAACCGTTATTTATAGAAGTGGGTAATAAATAATGTTCTAAAATACTTCTAAAGAGATTCTGGAATATTATCTTACATTTAATTCTTCAAATGAATTTGATATCATTAGTTTAAAAAAAATGTGATTGAAGTAAAACCCTTAAATACGGTTTTCTTGTGCTTTTACTTTTTTATCAGGCGAAATTATTTTTCCGTAATCTTAAAGTAAAAGTAAAAATTTAATTCATTTATTGACATACCTACTCTGACCACACATTAATTTTTGCTTTTTTTTTAAATATATTAAATCCTGCAGCGCAATCCATGTAAATCTCGAACATTTTAATGGATGGGAGTGACTGCCAACCAATATCTAAATTTTATCATCAATAATATATTCTCTATATAAGAATAATATACATACAAAAAATTGTTTTGCATTTAACACTACAAACTTAATTTGACTGATAGTATGAGTGTTATTCGTCTTGGATATGTATGTATATATTATTATAATAATTAACATAATAATGGTAACCGTATTACTGTTACTTATAGTATATTGTTTTTAAAGCATCCCTATATGAAAATGGTCAATGCACAGTGGTTAAGGAATAAGAGTCATTTTAATAACATCATTTTTACCAATTATATTATATTTTTTGTTACCGAACAGTGTTTATTCATAACATAGAAATGACAGAAAGGTTTAACCGTCAGAACTATAATGCAGATTGTACCTACTCTGATTTGTGCAGTTTCAAATTTCATCTTATTCCACTGAATGTCGCATTTTTTCTCATTAAAAGCAATCTCTGCATGTTACAAGAAAAATAATAATTAATTTTGAGTTTAAAATCATGAAGGATCAAGTGCCCCTAGACCGAATTTAAAATATTACATATCTCATGCAGTTTTGCTTTTGCTCTAAAATATCTTTGGATTCAACCACTGATGCATTTTCTGACCAGGGCTTCTTGTACATAAGTAAATAAATAAATGAACAAATAAATATGGAATACAAACTATGTTTACCTATTTATATGATGATTTAGAAACCAAACACCTACCTATTGTTCTACCTATCATTAAAATGTATTTTGTTTCACGCAAACGCTGAAACAGCGTGAATTCATTGAATCTTCTCTTTGTAGTTTTCACGAGAATTGAACCTCAGATCGAACTTATTCACACAAAAATCAAATAACTCACACTTATTCATCTGGTTAGAGTAACAATAAATATTTACAAGGAGTGCTTAATTCTTTCAAATAAATCCGCTTATTTTGCATGTCTACCTTATTTGAATTTCATGTTTCAATTTGACAAATGTTGTCTGGACATCTTGGCGCCAATAGTTTGAATGAGTAATAAGCAAATGATGGTGGGGTGGGGTGGCTCGAATTGGCAACACTGGATTTGAAAATGGTAGGCGTTAGGCGTGCAGCTCGTCTGTGACTTCTCGGTAAATATACCCAATTAGTTCTATATTTTGACGAATAACTATATCCTTATATAAAGCAAATATCAGATTTGTTTCATATCTGCATCTAACTATATTTTGTTTTGATATAATTTATACTTCGACAGTGAATTGCAGTTTGGGCAACTGGGTGGAGTCGTCTCGTCGGTCTTCTCACATCAACAACAGTCAACAAGTGTTTATCTTCAAAATGGGTTGTGCTGTAAGTACAGCAGGAGAAAAGGAAGCTGCGGAAAGGTCTAAAAAAATCGACAAAGATCTTAGAGCAGATGGTGAAAAATCAGCAAAAGAAGTAAAGCTGCTACTTTTGGGTGAGTAAACCTGCTAGGCTTTTGGATGAGTTGACGATCATGATGGTGTCCTGTAGGTTAGCTCTTGTCAAGATGCCTCCTGTGTTTGAAATTGTGCTGTAATAATGCGTGACTCATTCAATTTCTACTAACTAATAATTATATCTTGTTTAATTTTAGGTGCTGGTGAATCTGGGAAGAGTACAATCGTTAAGCAAATGAAAATTATACACGAAACTGGCTATTCCAAAGAAGAATGCGAACAATACAGGCCCGTTGTTTACAGTAACACAATTCAAAGTCTTATGGCCATCATTAGAGCGATGGGACAGTTGAGAATTGACTTTGCCGACCCGGGAAAAGTGGTATGATGCTCATTTTACATTTCTGCATAAATTTGATGTTGCCTAGTAGATGACCGTTTCTGTATTTTTCATCATTTATTTTTAGGAGCATGCACGCCAGTTCTTCACTCTAGCCAGCGCGGCTGAAGAAGGTGAACTAACCTCGGAATTGGTTATGTTGATGAAAAGACTCTGGCAAGACCCAGGGGTACAGCTCTGCTTTGCTCGATCACGCGAGTATCAACTCAACGACTCCGCAGCATATTATCTCAATGCACTTGACAGAATCGCCCTTGCAAGCTATGTACCTACGCAACAAGACGTTCTGCGCACTCGAGTGAAAACTACTGGCATTGTGGAGACTCATTTCAGCTTTAAAGGCCTACGGTTTAAGTAAGTTCGATCATCTTACGATTCAAGAAAAAAAACATATTTAAATTGGTTTTTGTATAGTTAGTGATTTATTTGATCGACTGGTCAGGATCAGCTTATTTTGTATGTTTTGAGAGTTAGTAACTAGGGCAATGACTGATCTTGACCAAATAATTGATATTCGTGCCTAGTCATTTCAACAATTTGAAAATGTTTTTGCTTTGGCCATGTGTATAGGTAGGTACTAGGTTAGTTTATCATATTCCAAGCTCAATGTATGTGCGGCTAGTATGTAGTTTGATTTTTGATTGATGTTTTGTTATCATATTTCAGTTTGTTTCAAGATGGTGTTTTCTTTTCTAGACAAGTTAATTTGAATCTATCTCTAAACTTGAACTGAAGTATTAAAATAATAGGTTCGTTCTTGATCAGGATAGATTCCGATTTTATTTTGAATGTGAGCTTCAGTGATAAATCCTTGCTTGACACTTGCTTGACAAAAACAGTTGAATGGGCATGAACTTCTGTTAATCCATAATGCAGACACAATATTCTCATCTCACAATAGGCCTGACCCTAATTTTTGTACATTTTGACAACTTTTAACTCTATTTTGAGATGAAAATATAGTGTGTTTCTGTGCCCTGGAAAACCTAGGAGCTAACAAAGTTCTGAAATGAATGGAGTTTGTCATACTGAAACCATTAATGCCTAACTTTGCATGAGATGGCAATGGCAAATTATGGTATTATTCAGTCGTATCAAATTTACGGCTATAACATCCTTGCAGAATATTGTTTGTCTTTCATAATCATCATATTCAGTAGCTTTTTATGCTTGTGACACATGACACTAAAATAAATCTTTAGCTACAAGAAGCATGGTACGTAGCATGGTACGTTTCGATGACAAGTGTATGTCGTAGGTATGTTGTTAAAATGTATTTTCCATGTGCACCAAGTTGCCAATGCCAACGCTTACACATTGCACATCATTTTCCATCTTGTTACTTGTTATGACAGTTGGTTGTGTGTGAGAACTGAGTCATGATTAACAGAAGGTTCTAATGGACAGAAGGTTGGTTTGATTGCAAGTTGTAACAGAGTTGTAATCTCTTATTTGTTCTGCAGGATGTTTGATGTTGGTGGGCAACGCTCGGAGAGGAAGAAGTGGATCCATTGTTTCGAAGGTGTTACAGCTATCATCTTCTGTGTGGCATTATCAGGTGAGCAGCAAAAGTGCTAAAAGTGCAAAAGTGGTAAGTGCTACCTTTCGCCTAGCTACACTTTTGGCTAGAGCTAAAAGCGAAAATTTCAATTACACAATTGCACTTCTGGTCCTAAAATAAATATGTAACTCTGGATATGTGCACTCAAACCAATAAAAATCGGTACTCGAAAAGAAAAAGATTGGTTGATTAAGATTGATGGTATCATCCCATGAAGGCTGTGCTAACGCATCATCTACCTCTAGTAGGTGAGCTCTTATTTCATTGATAATAACAAGGATTGATTGTCAAGGAACCTTCCCAGTAGTCAATCATTTTCTTTTCGAGTACCAATTTTTATTGGTTTGAGTGTACATAGTTGTAGGTAAATAACTATTATTGTGCTATTTGTTTGTCCTGGAATTGGTGGGGTAATTCATTTCCAACCAAATCTGGCTCTAAATAGGTACATATTTTGTGCATGTACTCATTTTGAATTTGTTTTAGATAGTTCTTGTTTACTTCCTTTGTTGTGTTGTGAAAAATGTAATGTTCTAAGATATTTTCAAAACAAAGTATTGTCATTATCTGATACGTTTTTGCTACAAGTTTCTATGGAAACAATGCAGGTGTTAATGGACTATGACTGTGTCACTTATGCGAAGCGGCAGCAGCTTCGAGAGCAAAGTCAAGACCTTGGAATAGATGATGGCGTAATACCACTTGCACCTCCGTAATAACATATAGCCACTTACTTAATGCTTAGCAAATAGACAAAGGAATGAGCTAATAGAACTTAATTTGGGGATCTACTCGTTTACAATTATTGCATTCAGTATCTCTTGGCTATCTTCATTTAACACTATGGTTTAAGTCGAGATTGTTTTAATAGCTCGAATTGTGTTCCAAGTTAATTCAGTAGTAATAGACAAATGCTACTCATGCTAGTAGGTATAAATCAATATCGAAGAATTGAGATAAATAACAACTCCCAAAAAATCTATTTTTATAATTTGCTGGCGTGGAATTTATCCAACATGCACCGCATGAGCAATGTCACTAACTATTGCCGTAAACTCTACGCAAATTCATTGAAATTCAACATCAGTTATGTCACAGTGACTAGATTCTTGTTTAAGGTACCTACTACTGACCTAACGTTGCAATTATACTCTCCTCCACTGCCAGGCATCTGCAGTAGATTCATCATAGATACATTTGCATCTTTATTTACTCTTAAAATAGGTACAACAATGTAGGTGCTGAATAATGAGGGGATAAAGAACAACTTACAACTTTAAACATTCATATCTTGATGTACGATTGTACCAATGATATTTTGAGAAGTTACTTTTCATGTCTTGATTCAAGGACCAATGACTGATGGTAGATAATGTACAAAACCACTTTGATTTCATGATACTATAAGAAATTCATTGTCACCTCACACTGGGGTGATAAGGAACACAATATGAAATCAATGATAAATTCAGACCAAGTCAGGGGCTCACTAAAAACATGTCAATTTATTAGAAAAAAATAATTAAAACATTAAAACATCGTTAAAAAAATTAAAAAAATATTTTAAGAGAGAAATGTTATGGGTACCTAGTCTCTAGTCACCCCATTTAACCTAAAATATAGGTCACGTTTTAGTATTTTTAGGCGTAGGTTACTATTTAATGTTCTACACTAATAACTCGAAAACTCAGTAGATTCATACATAGTAATGAAGTTTACAATATTATATGTGAAGATGAAATACTTGCTGAGGTCGAGTACAGAGGTTGAGTTAATGAAGTTTTACAACACAAAATTTAACACAAATAATTACATCCACTTAAATCTTGAACCCTCCCCTTTTAAATAGTTTGAACAGCAGAGTTTTTAGTATAACCAGCAGCTTCAAATGAGTTTCTTCATCATCATACTAATGGAAAATTAATTGATTTGGAAAATTTTTCACATTTCGTGTTTCTTGCCACCCAAATTTATGGTACCTACTTACTTTATTCTTGAAAGTAAATATTTTTTTAAGTTTTGGAGGACTTTCTTCTTCTTGGTGAAATTATTACCATAACGTTGGTGGATGGCGGATTATAGGCCATGTACGGGGGAAGGTCATTATATTTAAAGGGTTATCGTAGAGGTGTTAGCTTCTAGTGCACATAGTTCAATTGTGTGACTTATTAAAGTAAGGTATGTACCAAGTTTTAGTATAATTGTGTCATTATTGTATATGATATCGCCTAATAAGCAAGTCAACCTCGAAGAACATTTAAATAGTCAAATTGAGTGTCGCGCCATCATCAAATCATTCAAAATCAAGGAAAAACGCCTCAAACCACCTCACAGCATTTTGCAAGAGATTTTAGTGTTTACGGGTACTGCTGCATAATTTTCCATAGAAAAATCTTTTCCAATACTGTTTTGAGGTGATTTTCATTGATTTTGAAAGAACTTGATGACCGTGCGACACTCATGTGTCAATTGAAATGTTTTTCGAGGTTGACTTACTTATTTGGAGATATCTTGTACAATAATGAATTCACAATTATGCTAAAACTTGGTACATATGCCTTAAACTAGGAAAACGCTCGGTGTAACGCGTTGATGAGCGAGCACCGACACGCACGACATCGCCAATCATAGCACGATCCATTCAATCAAAGATTTATTTATTACCAATTTTCCTTGCAACTTTTCATACACACTCTGGATCAATTAAATAACAGATTATTGTACTGATATTTTCCCATCAATCTCTTTGGACAGATATTCAAACACTTAAAACAGCAATAAGTCTGTAAATTCTTGACCGATTGGGCTGGAAATGTGTAAAATATGATGCATTCTAGTCAAAACGTTGTTTTCATAACTGTGAAACAATCCATATCGTAAAATAAATTATTTTAGATAAGGTATACCTATACCTATGTATATGAAATACCTACATTACATTTTGACTACATTATGTATTGCAATATGATCCACTAAGGCCGGGTAGGACCAACTCTGGATTAAGTTAACTCTCGATGATTAGTGGAAATTAGTGAATCTTATTGGCTATGGAATTCGCGCCAACTTGTTTCATTGGTTAACCCTCGAGAGTTAACTTAATCCAGAGTTGGTCCTACCCGGCCTAAGAAAAGAATCTGTCTTACATTGATATTGAGAATAGCCATCTATAAACTTTGCTTTGCTACATAGAGCAACCCAGAATGCAGTGGAATTTCTGTTTTGAAATGTCATTTCTGACAGTTATTAAAACTGTCAATAAGTGCATCTATGTTCTTGACTGGTAGGACTGAAAATGTGTAAAATAAGAGACAATGTTGGTCTGAACGACCATGCAAAATATGAGTTTGTTTGATCAGATTAATCGAAGACCATTTGATAGGTCAAATGGTGGTGTGGCTATAGGCCGTTTTAAATTAAGTATACAAATGTCAGTAAAATCTCTATTACTCTTGAAGCTCATTACAGATTTGTAAAAAATCACTTATAATGCTGGTACACATGACCTTGCAAAATTTGGTGATGATCGGTCAAACTATTGCAGTTATATACACAGAGTTTCCTTCATCCCCATTGCCAAGCTAACCATATAACTACACATCAAGTTTCCGATGCAACCAATGGAGCGAACTTGCTGAAAATCATTTTGACCATAACGAGAATAGTAATTTAAGTTGTGTGAAAAAATTGGCCTGATCCATTACTTCGTTTGGCAGGAGACGCCAAATGCACAAATAAACACACAAAAAAAAAAACAGAGATTTGAGCCATAAGTTTCAAGTGGAGACGCTCGCTCCGCTCGCTTAATAAGTCACACAATTGAGCTGTATGCACTAGAAACTCACACCTCTACGATAACCGTGAGTCCGCAAATATTATGACCCCCCCCCCCCCCCCTCCCCCTTCCCGCGAAGTTGATTCTTTGCTGTTCTAAGTAGTAATATATTTGGTTTTTAAGTAGGTACTTAATAGGTACATATGTGAGATTTATTAATTTGAAAGTAAATTGACTCAATTTTTAAATTGTGTATTTTGGATATCTTAAGATACTATCTTGTTTTTTACATATATACATGTCTCTGAATGTACCTCTTATCTATCATGTATTTCGAATACCATTGGCCCATGTCAGCCACAATTGTATCAAATGACAGTTAAATTAAAATTAGTCTAATGAGTTATTACAAGAAAATGAAAATAATACCGAGTATATGACTTCAAGTAAAATGTTGAAGTATTCGTTGAGCTAGTTTCTCCATTTGGCACTTTTAGACACTTTCTCTGTTTCTTTTATGTTTGGTCCGACGCCACAAGTCAATCGTGTCGTGTATGGTTTTTGAGTGCTGCCCACTGATTGGTATATAAATTTTTCACATTTTTTGAGGCCGTCGTATAGTTTTATAATTTTTTGGAAATCCATCGATTCCCAGGTTCAAATTTTAAAACAAATTTCTTCCGATTGGTTGATCTGATCAATTTGAAATATTGCAATGTCATTAAGATCAACATTTTTTCAACTTTTACAAAGTTTCAGCAAAACCCTACTATAATAATAATCCTTTGCCCTGTTCCATAGTTGGGTCGGGGGGGGGTGGCCAAGGCCACCACTTGCTAGGGCCTCGGACTCCTGAGCCAGCTGGCCAAACCTGGCTTTTCCTCTTCTTCTCCGTCTCCACCAGCTTCTTCCACTTCTTCCTGTCTTTCCACCAACTCTCCTCTTCTACTTCTTCCCACTTCTCCAATCTCTCTCGCACATCCTCTGCTACCACTTCGCTCCACTTCTCCCTCGGTCTTCCCACTCTCCTTTTGCCACTCCTGGCCACTTCTAACTCTCACCGTGGTGTTCTCTTCCCCTGCATCCTCTTCATGTGCCCAAACCACCGTAGCCGCCCTCTACCAATTTAAAAGTCAGCCTCTCCACATTCAAGTCCCTTCTTATTTTCTCACTCCTGATCTTGTCCATCTTCGTTAATCCTTGCGCACTCCGTAGAAACTTCATTTCTGCTGCTTGTAACTGGCTCTTCTCCTTTCCCCCAACAGCCCAGGTGACCGACCCATATGTAAGTATCGGGACAAAGTAGGTCTTGAAAAGAAGTACCTTGCACTGCTGAGGGAAATGCTCATTCCAGAGAAGCTTTCTCACTAGCTGGTAAAACAAGTTAGCCTGCTGAACTCTTGCTGTGACCTCTCTTTTCTTGGCTAATCCGCATTCCGAATTCTTCAGTAATCTGGCTCCATCTATTAATCTTTTCTTGCACTATTCCACTAGTTCCTCCCCACACTACTATGTCATCGGCATACACTAATGTATTGGTATCTTGGCCGTCACTTGGTTCCACTCTCCTCAACAGTTCGTCCATGACAATGACAAATAGCGTCGGTGAGAGCACGCTTCTCTGACGAAGTCCTTCCTTGACCGCAAACCATCCCGACTTTCCCTCCATCGTTTGCACACAACTCTCATTTTTCTCGTATGTGCACCTAATTTTATCAATGAGTCCTCTACGTACTCCATCTGCTTCAGGCATTCCCATACTTTCCTCCTATTAGTTAAAACGTTACACCGAGCATTTCCTAGTATCCATTAATTTTTACTGTAAATTGTACATGTATTGTTGTTTTTAATTGTTGTAGTATTGTTTTTAATGTACAATGTGATCTGTTCTTTTTTCAGGTTACGATCTAGTATTAGCGGAGGATGAGGAGATGAACCGAATGATTGAATCGATGAAGTTATTTGATTCCATATGTAATAGCAAGTGGTTCGTGGAAACCTCAATAATACTTTTCCTGAACAAGAAAGACTTGTTCGAAGAGAAGATTGCAAGAAGTCCTTTGACGATTTGCTTTCCAGAATTTTCAGGCAAGTTTGGTTTAATTTCAATATTTTTAATATTTACCAAGTTTGTTATACGGTAACTTAGCATAATTATTGAATTATTACTTATTTATTATAACAACTTTGAATAATACAAATTCGGTGGCTGAGAGAATACGTATTAGTATTAAAACTATCTGTCAAGTACTGTAAGTTGTTATTCAGGTTGCATATTTTCTTCTTGTGTGTAGCATCTGTTACTATTAAATTAATTTTGATGATTTACATTTAATTCTAAATATATATCAAAATTAATTTAATAGTAAATGATGCTACACACAAGAAGAAAATATGCAACCTGAATAACAACTTACAGTACTTGACAGATAGTTTTAATACTTAAAAATAAACAGTGCGGTATGAGTTCTAATTGTATTTATTTTGAGCGACGTTTCGAGTGAACTGTGTCACCCCTCATCAGGCTCGGAATACTATACGTATATATACAAACGGTCCCTGTTTGTATCTTTTTGGTTAGAAAATGTTATTTATGTATATATTATAAATAACATTTTCTAACCAAAAAGACAAATATACCAAGGGACTGGAACCGAAATGTATTCCAGCTCTATTTTGGTTCCATTTGGTTTCCAATCTGTTCCGTAATATTCAGACTATACTATTAATTTTTTTTTAATCCACTTTTGGGAACTTACAGACACAGTAGATGGCATAACTAAATGGCAAAAAATGTTTAACATTAATTGGCTTAGTGATTATTTATTTTATTTAAAAAAAAACTGCATTGTTTGTGATTATGACGGCAAATACATAAAATTTAACAAAATTAATTACTTGCAAGAGCCTTTATGGAACCCAAATAGTGTAAAATATTATTAAGGGTTCCAGTACCACCTGAAAAATTAATGTGGGTTCTGATTCCAAAATAAATACCGGTTCTTTTTGGTTCCGGTTCCAGTCCCTGTAAACAAATACCTAATGTAATTATTCACTACTGTCATAATGGGAAAATCTGGATTGTAAGTAGGTACATACCTTTTATGCATTATATTTTTTATCAATCTTGAATGATCCAAATTTGTTAGATATTACAGGAATGAGACAGTATTTTGAGTGAGAAATGATTCTGACTGGTTCATCCTCATTTCCATGTTTCCTATGCATTTTTTATTGGATTAAATGGATTAACTCACTACTTTGTAAATTGATACAGCCTCTAACGCATATTATGTTGTTTTTTTAACAGGGTCCAACACTTACGAAGAAGCAGCAGCCTATATCCAAATGAAGTTCGAAAATCTAAACAAGCGAAAGGATCAAAAGGAAATCTACACCCATTTCACATGTGCAACAGATACGAATAACATACAGTTTGTATTCGATGCACTAACTGACGTGATTATTAAGAATAATCTGAAGGATTGCGGTCTATTCTAATAGAAAACTCGGAAATATGTGCCTATGCATTTACATATTACATTGTCAAATCTATGCTTAATTTTACTCGTTCCATAGTGTCAATCTTTTATATGTGTAGTGTCAACTCGTCTACCTATTTATGTACAAGGAATCTCTACATATTACAATAAGTTCACAATAATTCCTCTCAAATGTTGAGATCATTTTGTGTAGCATTCTTATCCAATATGTAAGTGTTCACTATTCTTGTATTGAACATTGTGCCTATACCACCTAAGTGTCATGACAAAATAATGGTACCTATATATTATAATTAATTTACTGAGATTTTAGATTAGTTCGTTTTTTTATGGAAACTGCAGTGAGCCAGCAAACATTGTGTTAAACTATTTTAATACATTTGTAATAAACTTATTTTACTAATTTAATAAACTACTTTCAGTATACATTGTTGTGTGAATTTGTGCTAGATATCCTGTCGAATCTCAGCAAATGGGAGACTCGTTGTTTTATTATCGAGTTCAGTTTTACTTGTATGCATCGTTGATGAAGACTGACGAGTATTACCTTAAATTGGAGGTGCACAAAGAAATTAGTATTTTTATGAGATCTTATTCAGCATTGGACAGCCTCTAAAGTACTTGCATCAACCGCCGTAAACTGAATGGACCGAAAAATTACTTTTTATCTGAGAAAATTTCGAAGTAAACGATCTTGAAAGTTCTACTTTGCGACACGTTCAAGTGACCTTTGCATAGTGGGCTTACTGCAAAAAGTCACCAACTCAATTTTGTGAATAAAAGTAAGTCGATTCTCGTCTAGCCAAGCAAAAAAAAAGCTCTATACCTCCTAAATAGCATAAAAGCTTCATAGAATTCAATTTGAACTTCACAAAAACCAAGGAAGAGTCGACTGCTAAAAGTAACAAAGTAGACTACATTTAGGTGATTCTTTGCACTGCCTACTAATCTACTATCAATTCGATCCAAATATTTGTTTTTTAATTGGATCCCATCAAATTTATGTGAATTGGTGACTTTTGCAGTAAGCACACGAATTTTATTGTAGAATTAATTTTATTATTTCCATTATTTATTTAACACAAATTTTTCCGGACTACTAAGTAGATCTCGTTTCCACTACGATTTGTTCATAATTAACATTCTATTGTAGTCTCATAAGAATCTATGGACCATTCGAGATGCACAAAGTGCCAGCTGGAAAATGTATCGCAGGCAAACAACTGTGAATAAGTAAATCTAAGAAGTAAAAAAAGATTTTTCCTTTTCAAAAGAAGTTTACCAATTGAAAATTGCACATTATCTTATGGTGGTACTAGCGCTCGGCCGTTTTAGAAAATTGAGAGAGAAAAATTGTTTCATAAGTGAGTGTAACTTTTACAGGATGTTCACGTGATCAGTCTGATTGTATATTAGTAACACTTTTTCATTTTTGCTTATTGCATCGTTAATTAGGCGCCGGTTATTCAACAAAACCGCTCAAAACAATGAAATTTGCGATACGATTGGAGACCAAACCAGTTAACCAATTGATCTCAAATTTTAATCATGATTAGATGAAAGACAAACTTAGGGTTATCACTTGGCACATTTTTGAAATTTTATTTTATACGGCGCCCAGGGAGACAAGAAAATAGCTAATTTTACACCAAAAATCCACTAATTATTACTAATTAACGAAACAAAAAATTAAAAATGTACCAAGGGATAACCCTAAGTTTGTCTTTTATCTAATCACGATTAAAATTTCAAATAATTTGGTCTACCCATTTCGTCTCCAATCGTATCGCAAAAAGTGTCTACAAAAAGCAGCAAAATCGCTCGCATTTGCACCACCTTATCTGTATGAAATATTAGACCAAAATATATCAATTATTTTGTCGGAGATAGGTATACCAATAATTTATTTATTTGTAGCTTAATACAAACAATTTATTTTGATATGAAGTTGCCAATATGTGGATTGCGGTAAGTATACATTGGGCATGGGCTATGGCTAAATTAGAATAAATTATAGAGCGCAGCGCAGATATTTTTTATAATATTTATGTGAAAGATTTAATAATTCTCTTAAAAATTTACATTTTCTTTGGCACACAATTACAACCACTATAATTATAATTTGACAATCTAATGAATATCGATCTAGGAAAAATATTCATGTACCTACATAAAAAATTCTTTACTATTTAATTATTATATAATAAACTGCTCTCGAAAGTGAAACTAATATTTTGAAACACATAAAGAGTAATTATAAAATGAAAATATATCATAAATGGAACAAGCCATACAAATTTATCTTGTAAAATATAAAAATTTATAAATTGATAATAATAAATTAATAATAAAAATATGTTATTACACCATTATAGCTGTATCATCCAATTCATGAACCTCGCCTTCACAGTCAGTGTCAAAACCACCATCATCCCCATCTACTTCCGCCTCCTGATATTGCTGATATTCGGACACTAAATCGGTCAAGTCGGACTCTGCCTCCGTGAATTCCATCTCGTCCATGCCCTCTCCAGTATACCAATGCAGGAACGCTTTACGCTTGAACATGGTTGCGAACTGTTCGCCAATCCTCTTGAACAATTCCTGGATGGCAGTTGTGTTCGCCATGAATGTGGCAGCCATCTTCAGACCGCTTGGAGGGATGTCGCATACGGCAGTCTTCATGTTGTTGGGGATCCACGGAACAAAGTATGGACTATTCTTATTCTGAATATTCATCATTTGTTCGTCGACTTCTTTCATGGACATCAGGCCACGGAAGATCGCAGCAACTGTGAGGTATCTTCCATGTCTAGGATCGCAAGCCGCCATCATATTCTTCGTGTCAAACATCTGTGAAGTCATTTCAGGTACACTCAAAGATGTGTACTGGATGCTGCCTCTAGCCGTCAGAGGGACGAAGCCAGGCACGAAGAAGTGGAGACGAGGGAACGGCACCATGTTCACGGCGAGCTTGCGCAAGTCGGCGTTCAGTTGACCGGGAAAGCGCAGACATGTGGTGACTCCAGACATCGTCATCGACACAAGGTGGTTCAGGTCACCATAGGCTGGATTCTGGAGCTTCAGAGTGCGGAAACAAATGTCGTAGAGCGCTTCGTTATCAATACAAAACGTTTCTTCGGTGGAATCGATAAGTTGGTGTAATGAGAGGACCGCGTTGTACGGTTCAACGACGGCATCGGAAACCTTCGCAGACGGAATTATAGAATAAGTCATAATAATTCGGTCTGGGTATTCTTCACGCAATTTACTAAGAAGAAGAGTTCCCAGACCAGAGCCAGTACCTCCACCAATGGAATGAGCGAGTTGGAATCCTTGAAGTAGATCGCAACCCTCCGCCTCCTTGCGGACGATGTCCAGAATGGAATCCATGAGCTCGGCGCCTTCCGTGTAGTACCCCTTGGCCCAGTTGTTGCCGGCGCCTGACTGGGCGTGGACAATGTTGTCGGGGCGGAAGAGCCTCCCAAAGGGTCCTGCTCGGGCGGCGTCCATGGTGCCTGGCTCCAGGTCGACGAGGACTGCACGCGGGATGTACTTCTCCCGAACCGGCGAGTAGTACACGCCGATGTGTTGCAGCTGGTTCTTGTCGTTGCCCACGTAGCTGCCAGTGTAGTCGATGCCATGTTCGTCGGAGATGGTCTCCCAGAACTGAAAGATAATGGACAAGATGATCACAGAATTCCAACCTGCTGAAGATGTTTGGACAGTCAGGGAGGCAAGGAGTCGTCTGTCAACACTGAATATTGTTATAACTTGTAAACCATTCAAAATATGAACAATTTGAAGAATAATAACACCAAATTTTTTCTGTCTGTCTTGATAGAACGTTTCCTTTTTGTGAATTATGTTGAGTAACGTATTAGTTTAGTAATAGCACAGACTATAGTTATAGCCTTAGTCTGTGGTATTAGATATCCTTTATATCGAATTCTAATAAACATTGTACTTGTACCTACACTCCCGGACACTGAAATTGGCCCGCGGTCAATGTTCAAGTGGCACCACGGCTAGTTTTTATTTATTTTTTTATTTATTTAATTATTAAAAGTAAATTTTCGGCCATAAACTCGACACTAGCCATCCGGTCTTTGTGCCAAAAAATTACATTAAAATACATGTTAAATACTAGCCTTAATGCCACTTGAACATTGACCGCGGGCCAATTTCAGTGTCCAGGAGTGTACATTTCAGTCTTGACTTTGTGTTGATGGAGCCTTTTATACTGGATCCAGAAAGTAAACAAAGAGCATTCACTCTTACAAGTACCTACACGGAGAATTGAAAGGTCGAATCAATATGATTTGCCTCACTCTTATTTCTGAATAAGCAACTGGATAAATGTGTGTGGAATAGATTTATCGTGGCACCAAAACCATAACTGCAGTCTGAATAGCTGATAATTACAAGGAAAATACATTCACTCAAAGTCATTCATTATGATACAAACGAGGTCAAATTCGACTCGAAAAATACAAAATAAAATCTGTTACTCTTGAGAAATCTCTGGATTCTTTCGGTTAATTTTATTTACATCACATGATATTTTACTTTTTTCTCGTCAAATGATATCTCTCGAAACGGAAAGAAAGATTAGATACTCATCTATTTCAGATGATGTTAGGTAAATACGAGACTCATAAAAATGAGCAAAACAAATTCAATTATGTCGGACTGGATTGAAGTTGCAGAATTATAGCCAAAATATTTGGAAAGTGGCGAACAGGCAATCGGCAATATGAAGTAATATTATAATTAAGAATAAAACTAAAAGCCACGTAGCCACTTCATTTATATTGAGAGTAGAAATCAGTTTGGATGAGTATACCCATTATTATAGACACGTCATTATGTATGTTTGTTATTTTAACCCAAAGCGTCATGCCTCCTGCATGAATATATGCACAGAGGTCACAAGATATTTTGGTTGTTTGATAAATCGCACGAGCAATCGCTCTTCGGATCTACTATGGAGGCGGCATCAATGACCTTACATTCCTGTTCATGTTCATGTTGAAGACAACCCCACTAATGAAACTTAAAACCCTGATTGGAAACATGAAGATTGAACTAATTTCACCTTGAAACACCAACATGAGAAGCAGATCGACATTCTGGATTCAGCTTCCCTCTGATCTTGTAAAAAGAGAAGACTATGGTAGGTACTACCATAGACATTGTATAGAAGGCTATACAATGTCTATGGTACTACTTAACGCAGTGAGTATAAATGTCTATGTTAATATGCTAGGTACTTCTTTGTTCCAACAGCTTTCGAAACGTTATTATTACATTCATAATTGAATATTGCGATTCAAACTGCAAGTTAATTATAAAAAATACATACTTATACCAGTTGGGTTCAACAATTATCTCATGTAACAATACTATGCCATACGCTTTACACTAACGTCTATAAGTACCTACCTACACTTGGCCCGCACTTGGCCAAGCTGAAGACGGTATTCGAAAGAAGCAGATTGGCTGAAAAAGATTTGAAGGCATCATCCGATGAAGTCCATGCTAACTCGTTATCTACCTCTAGAAGGCGAGCTCCGATTTCGTTAATAATGACAAGAATCGATTGTCAAAGAACTGACCACCAGCCAATCCATTTCGTTCGAATTCCGTTTCTAGTTTTGCCTAAATAGTAAATATAAATTATTTTTGAATTCCTCTCCTGAAAATAGTGCAACAATGATTTTTCTACACATTATAGTACATAGAAATGGATATTTACCTTGCATCCGATCTGGTTTCCGCACTGGCCAACTTGAGCAGCGATTATTTCCCGCATGTTGATGATAACAATTTACAATCACGATATTATGAACCACTCCTCTACGATGATGTGTCGCCAAACAGACCCAAGTCAAACGCGCCCCTGGTATATATACCCAGACCAGATCTGACATGGAGGGGATGATTACCCATTACCCCTCTTATCAGTACAATTATAATCATTTCGATAGTCGATCGACAGCTCTTATGAGAGATTGGCATTTACTTGACATTGCACCCATAAGGGTTGTCGATCGACAATTGACGATAGTAACACGATACCACTGCTGGCAAAATTCTTCTTTTACAACGACGTCAACTTACAGCAACAACATTCCAGGTGGGTTTGGGGGAGTGGGTTTGTTGAGTCATTTTACTGACATTTTTACTAACAACTTTTATACCCTTATAACTTGAGATTTCTTTCAAACGTTCTAAAATTCGCTGGTCAATAAACATAACGCGGCCATTTCTTTGAGTATGGGTTATTTTCAGGACATTCCCTACAGAATTTTTGCTATTTCTGATGTTTGTTTATAGATGGAAACCGGGTAGTAAAATAAATTTGATTCACTGGGAGCTGCATTGAAAGTAAAGTAATAAATATTTGTAATTAAAGAAATTACCTACCTTGTTATACCGCAGTGATAGATCTTTCATACCGGTGCCATTTCTGGTTAGACGATTAACTAATTTATAATATTATTGATAGTAATTCAATGATTCTTATCAGATCGCATTTGTTCTGAAAACGGTTGTTTCAGTGTCATTATAATGCAAAGGTCAGAGCATCTCAAATCAAAGGTTCTGAGCTAGTAGGTGGTGGTTCTGAGTAGGTACCAGATATTATATTGCCATACTTACTTTTGAGCCAAGAGTGTGTATTTCCAACGTAATGTATTAGATATCCTTTTGCTATCATTCTTTAAGTGTACATTATATCAACATTTCATTGTATATTACTCTTGAATTCTGCTACAAACAATAAACTACTACTATACTCGATTGATTAAAAATGAAAAAAAGTCTTTGTATTTCTTGGTTCACCTAAGAAAAAAGATCATTTGTTTATTGATATCATTTTTGTAAGTGAACTGCAAATGTATACCACCGGGGGTCAAATCTTTTAAATTTACAGTTCACTTACATCATCCCATCTGAGATTGTCAGAAAATTTCGGCAATCCAATAAATGGTTGTGTTTAATTTCGACATAAATGTCATTATGTCCCCATTTCTTACATTTGAGTCGAATTTTTGCACAAATACCTTTATTTTTAAGTTGGTTGTATTATCAAGAAATAAATACCTAACATCTGTGGTCATAATTAGCAACGTACCAACCACATCTGTATAAAAGGTATACATGGAGGTCATATTTACTAAATATCACTAATAACTTTTGAACCATTCAAGCTATGAAAGGTGGGAGATATTAGTTAATCTTAGCAATAAAAAACATCATCTCATAAAGACAATACTAGTGCCCAAACTGATAGAAAATTTGTAAAGATAGAAAAATTTCACATTTTCCTCGTGGTTGGGCACAAATTGTATTTACATGTAATTGTCGTTATCGTAAGGTCTATTAAAAAATTAGCTATACCTACGCTAATTATTGTTCAATTGTTCGTAAATTTGGTACAAAAGATATAATGATATTTAGGAAATATTATCTCCAGTGTGCATCCAGTGGATCTCGAATCCAGTGTATTCGAGTGCAGTCGACTCTTTCGAGCTGCAAAAATACGCAAGTATACGCAACGCAAAATATACGCAAAATACGAAACTCTGCTAATACACATGTTCAACGCAAGTCATAACTTACCAAGTCAAGCAAAATATATAGAAAATGATCGCTAATCCCAACGAAGAATTTAAAAATGTTGTTTGTGTGCTTTATGGTTGGTACGGCAGTCATTATATTATCTTCTCTCTTGCATCCAACGAAGTTAGATAACAGTGCGCCGTTAAGATGCTGTTCGGACACTTCTAAATAAAATCTACACTCGTAATAATCAACATAAAGATGGTTTTCAAAACCACATGCAACAAACCTGTCATCCTATACGATAGCTTGCATTACGTAAACAAAACCCGTTCCATTCAAGACCGAATACCGACCAACCTTGGTGCAACTTCAGTGCATAAATACACTTGCACTTTATCAAATGCATGCATTCGAACACTGGCAATGTTATAATTGAGTTAAGACTAAAACCAGTAGAAAAGGGAGAAAACGTTATACGCATAGTCCTCACTAATACAAAGGGTAGGCAG
This sequence comes from Leuctra nigra, assembly GCA_934045905.1. Taxonomy (NCBI): domain Eukaryota; kingdom Metazoa; phylum Arthropoda; class Insecta; order Plecoptera; family Leuctridae; genus Leuctra; species Leuctra nigra. Next base: position 25,198,991 of record OW203763.1, on the reverse strand, counting down.
CGCCAGCATTTCTACGTCTTCTCATGAAGTGAACGAAAGTGGGTCTTCTTTCACACACAAAGTAGATCCTGACTAAAAATCTAGAACATTAGAAATGGTGAATAGTTTACTCAAGTGGTATGGCTGAAAATAACGGAAGAAGAACACCGCTTTTATTTCGTCCACTGATTGAAGAGGAACATAATTCGCATACAGATCGCTCATGGGAAGAGAGACCTACTCATATTTACATAGATGAGTCAAAGGCAATGATCAAATCAAGGGATAGATCGCCATCATATTCTGCTGAGGAGGGGAGTGAACCCGAGAGTGAGGCGCAGTATTATAGAAGACCGGAAAACAGTACGTATTCACATTTTACTGTCAAACTGACAGATACTGTGTTATTTCGGTGCTGCTTGCGTTTGTGATGAAGTGTTGATTTTACATAGTTCAGTGGAAGAAAACCACTAGTTCAGGAGTTTTGTTTATTTCATCAAGATGTTGAAATAAATTTAAGTAAGAAGGAAAAGAAAGGGTATAAGGAAATACGGAAGGATTATGAATTGTCTTAATGGGAATGTGGAACTATTAATATTTTATTTTGCATACAAACTTTTGAATAAGGCTGTAGAAGGTTGACGTAATGTCATTTGGCATAAAGGTATTCATTCTGTGATTTCAGGGATATCAACAATGCCAGAGAAATTATTCAAGGTAATAATTATTGGCGATCCGACAGTAGGAAAAACTTCTTTTGTGCAGCGTTATGTGCAGAATACGTACAAGAAAGATTATAAAGGAACTGTAGGGGTTGATTTTGCATTGAAGATTTTCAACTGGTCCGAGAACCAAGCTATTAAATTACAGCTGTGGGATATAGCAGGTAAGATTTTCTAACAAGTATACATTTGTATGCAATAACTGCAAAGTTGAAAGTGTTTACAATTTGTGAGATACGAACACAAGCCACAGTCAAAATGCTAGGTATTTGAAAAGTCAATGTTTTGTTTCTTCTTGTGGAAGGTGTGGGGGTTTTCACCGTTCGAGACTCACGTTCCAATTAATGTGAGATATGTCACATTTTCTTGAAACAAAAACATTAATTGTAATTGTTTTTCTCAATATTTTTTCCGGTATTTCGTTCCAGTAGTATGTGTTAAATCCACTACAATCTCTAAAATTTACCAAAAGTATACTCTCATTATTTACTCATTACCTAGGTACTCATTATTTACTTAAATAATTATTTTCCATTTTCCATGAATTTTTCTAATAAAAAATTCGTAGGTAAGGGGGAGATTTTGTGGGTGGGGATGGTGTCAATAGGTGACAGCGTGGGAGGGGGTCAAGCAAATCGTGGTATTAAAAATGTGATATAATTAAAATATCTGTCATACTCTGTGATTAATTTAAATTGTAATTGCATTTTTTCAAACTCTACTATGGTGTTCTTAGGTCAAGAAAGATTTACATGGATGACCAGAGTTTATTATAAAGACGCACATGGTTGTGTCATTATGTTCGATTTAACAAATAAAAATTCATTTGTGAATACTCTAAAATGGAAACGTGACGTCGACTCAAAGTGTAGCCTACCAGACGGCAGCCCAATACCATGCATGCTCCTTGCCAACAAAGTAAGTTCATACTAAAATCCGTTTAAGAAACTAAATTTGACACTTAATCAATTATTTTGTTTTAATTCTATTCTTGATTAAATAGTGTGACCTGGCTCATCGGCAAGTCGACCAAATGGATATCGAAACATTCTATAAAGAGCACAATTTTATTGGGTGGACAGAAACATCAGCAAAGGAAGGGTTGATGGTAAACGATTCAATGAGGTAAACTCTTTGAAATATTCTGGACTTGTTTACAGGTTTATGATGTTTTAATTTATTATTCTTCTCTCTAGATTCCTTGCTGATATAATGATGAGACAGGAAGGGTCACAAGGAACTCTAGCTTCAGAAAGTATCAAATTAACTGGTCCCAATGCACACAAGAAGAAATCTTGCCAATGTACCTAATAAATAACTTAGAAGCTGTCTTTTAGGGTTTATTGTGTTGGTGTTATTTTACTATTATGTGAATTCTCTGCTTTATGACTTTAATTTCTTTCACAAAAATGTTTTAATCGGTGATTTCTTATTTCTAATCGTTTCATGTAAATTTTATACGTAATGTATTAATTGTCACTATTATTATTATGTATTAAAGAGCAGACCCACTTAAACTTGATATTTTTCAAGTACAAAAGCAATCGCTTCTCTGCACACAAACTTCCCCTTTCGTGAGTATACATTCTACCTGAAACCTGTCCGGCCAGCAAGCTTTTGGACAGGAAATTACTGCCAATCTGGGCTACCAAAGGGGAAGTTTGTGTGCAGAGGAGCGAATGATACGAATCTTATTATTTTGCATCTATTTAAAAAAAACGATTTTCATATTTATTATTGGATTGAACAATTCCTTGTTGAACATAGATAGAAATCGTTTTTAATTTGTGGAAATCGGACAGTAATTGAATGAAATGAACTGTGACATTGATTGTTTTCATCTCAGCATTTTAATGGAATTTAATTCAATTCTGCACTTAAATTCATGAATCAAAAATGATTTGTATGAGTGCTCCCCCCTTAGCCAAAGAGACAGGGTTTGAACCACCAGTCAATACGATGGAAGCGAAATTTACAAAAGAAGTGTTGTCACAATATTATTGTTGAACAAATTAAATCGCCATTGTACACTTTCCATTCAGGCTTGCGTTTCTCAAGGCTACACTGACTATAGGCAATAACTGAAAACGTAGATTAATTAAAATCAGTTTATCTAAGGTTATAATGATGGTGGTTCTTTCGGGCAATCATTTATGAATTGAAGTGTTTTTTTTAAAACTGAAAAAAGTTCAATTCCCATCAGGAAACGATTTTTGTGTTTAAAATTAAAACTATAGGTAGGTACTAAACAATAACAGTCACATCTTATTTTTTTATGAAAATCTCCTTGGGGGCTATCACTCCAACCCCCCTCTATAGCATCAAAGATAACAAAACTGGTAAATAAACATTTTGCAAACAAGGAAAAAGGAGGAAAATCATTTTTTAAAAAATCTTAGGCATGCCGCGCCAAGTAAAACTCACTGCCTTCTTACATTTTTCCGTGCAAGTTCCACTCGATCTCCATCTGGCGGAGATCGAGTGGACCTTGTTGCCGCGTAAATTACGACATAACTTAACCAATATAAATGCAGCTTTATAAGTATACCACTATGTCAGAATGGCTTAATAAACTGCTTTACATTTAATATTCTATGTAATTTCCATCAGTTTGTCACTAAAGCATGTATTTATCTCATAATATTCAAAAAATAATCCGCTGAACAACGAAGTTGTCTCCGCTGCACATGCAAAACAAGTTAGGATCACCTTTTACACCAACATCACGGCACAAAATTCACTTTTGTATTTGATGAATGAAATTTGTTAATTATAAAATTGTAACATATTTAAGCTCCTTAAACATAATTTATTGTATTTGTGTTATAAATACTGTCAAATTTATGAAGCACTTGTTAAGTTTTTAAAACAACGAGTACATTTTGTGCCGTTGTATTGGTCCTGGTAGTCGTGTGTGGTGCGGTGGGAGCCGGAGAGAGGTGACAACTTCTGTTGCCTGACAAGTTGCTTTTTCGCGGTTGATTGAGTCTGAGTACATGTGAGTATACATGCTTACTCGCTGCGCATATTTTGAGATTATTTTCTTATTTAAAGTTAAAGTGTGGCTTTCTACAACGAAGCATGGAGACATCCGATATTAATCAATTGCGAGATACAATGGTGAGTTTACAATATGTAGCAAGTGATCAGATACCTACTAGGATCGAATCGAAAAAACTTCCCTACAACCCAATCTCCTAGGTAGGTACCTACCTAGGTAACCTAGGCTACCTACCTAGCTAGGAAGGAACATAACCCTAGGCAGTAGTAGTTTGCCAAGGCTACATCTACTTTGATAGGTAATATATTTCCTTATTTCATTAACCACATTTTTTCTAGTATTATGTTCTACCTACCTACCTAGGTACCTAGGTACCTAGTAGGTATGCAAAATTGTCTAGGTACCTACCTAGGTAGTAGGTATCTCTAGGAACGTCCAGCCTTCCATGTCAATTTCATGGGGAACAACAAAGCAGATGCTATAGATTTGGTTGAATATTCTGTTAATACTGATATTATTGAACAGGATACGGAGATGGACTTGCCACCTGTAGTTCGGAGCAAGTATGCAGAAATTGGTGATGAGACCGATTCTGGTGGACAGGACTTGGAAAGCCTCAAGGGTGCTGGTGGTCCTAGTGTGCATACCAATGATCTAGTTATTGGTAGAGGGGAGGTGAAAGTCGCACAAGACTTCATTGGTTCCTCTGATGATAAGAAACAAGGAATTCGCATGGAGATGAATGCTTGGAGAGAGCAACCGGACGATTATTTTGTGAAGAATGGAAAGTTTCATCCATTTCTGCTAGATTTTGATGATGATGCATACAACAATCCAGCTTTGGGCTGTGTGGAGGTGGAAGTCGGAACAGAATCTGCCAATGTCAACATCGATGCCATCGTTCGAGCAAATCGCACAGTGAGGAAGGTAGGTAATACGAGTCCCGACTACGGATGGAAAAGCTGTTGAGTAAACAAGTTAATGTAATTTTTGAAATGGTGTTTACCCAACGCATTAAGTTGTGATAAAACTTACCCCCTATCGCAACTACAAGTCGTACACAGAAGAAGTATAAGTTGCCTAAAATACAGATATTTGTATATACAGAGGGGTGATTTGCAAGACGGGTTTTATCATTGGCTTTTATCACGACTCAATGCGTTGGCTGTAGGTACACTCGTGGTAATAAGCTCGCCACACCCTCCATTCACCACATACCACATTTGAACAACTTTTCCAGTAATATCAGTCTAAGGGGAGGGACCTAAACTAACATAAATGCATGAAAAGGGTAAAGGAGGAGTTCGACAAATATATTGCCATGACTGTACAATGGCTGTATTAAAAGGCCTATTAAATCTCAAAAGTTAGATTTATTCTCAAGGTTTGAGGATTTGTCTTACAAGCTGAAGGCTAGACAATGTCTATGGTCATTATAATAGGTAGGCTATGTAAAAATGTATTTTGGGAAAAATGCACCAACAGGAGATTCATAAAAATAAATTTTTTATTTAAATCATTTTATTTAAATAATTAGGTATTTTAATTTAAATAAAAATTTTATGAGATTCATAAAATTAGTAATTACACTGCTAAAAAGATAATTTGAAAGGCCGTTCAAAGCTACTATGTACCTAGATGCATTTTTTTGTAGCTTTGAGATTTACAATGAAATCTGCCTCTATTTCAATGAGCCATGATGCCCATATTAGGTATAACTATTGAAGTCTACTTCACATGGGAATGTTACTTGTCTGTATGCAAATAAAAATATAAATCAAGTCTGAGATGGTCGTGGGTATCTTGTTGATTTGTCATTGAATCGCCTAGTCATTGGATGGAGTGGCCGAGTGGACTCATGAAATGTTTATGATCATTTGTACAGGGTAAAGCTGGTAAGTCTTCGTCCGGTAATAATTGGAAACCTCAATCGAAAGGTTATGAGAAGGCCATGATGCACCATCTTACACCGGAGCAACGAGAAACTGTTCGAATGTTCCACATGAATCTGGCTGAGTAAGTCAACCAATTCAATCATCCTTTAAGTATAACGATCGTGCACAGGTTGTAGAACTTTAGTAGATTGGTGTAGTCGAGGGTATACGCGGGTATACGCCGTATAACTAAAAAAGTAATTTTCACTGGAAAGTATACCCAAAAACTTAGAAGGGGTATACGCCGTATGTACCTACCTAAAAAATATAATTTTGCTGAAGAGTGAAGTTTTCAGGAACTCAGGAATACTTAAAAAAAATTGTGGTGTTTTACGTCTAGTTTCATTTCGTAAGCAAAAAACTCAAAAAAGTTAATTTCAAAGTGTCGAAAACCAAAAAAGCCCTGCGGGGCAAGGCGGTGCTGGGTGCATGGCCTCCACCACCCCAAAGTGTCAAATTGAAAAATTTATTGAAGATTTTAACAAAATACACCTCGTAACGTCTCAAAATTGATTTCACATTGTCAAAAAACCAAAAAACGCCCTGCGGTGCAAGGTTGTGCCATGCTCTCCACCACCCCAAAGTGTCAAATTATAAAATATATTGAATATTTTAACAAAATACGCCTCAAAACATCTTAAAATTGATTTCACAGTGTCCAAAAACCAAAAACGCCGTGGGGGACTGGGTTCCGAGGAAAATTGTTTTCCTTTACTTGACCCCCCCCCCCTGGCAGAGATCGTGCAGACGCCCATGGTAGCGTATACCCCCAAAAAATATTAGGACTATTAGGATATTAGGACTAGTGTAGATATCTACCAATGGGTTTGATTGTTTTCAACTTAAGTTGTAATTGATATTAAATTGAACTTGATAGGTATTGATATTACACAGTTGATCATATTTGACGATGCCCTACTATGCCCATATTTGGGAAACAACAAATATGATCAATTATGTGTAACCCCTTTTTGAGACGCTGATAATCGTTTTATTTTTATTTTTTAACACTTAAGATTAGGGATGTTCACGATTACGATTTAATCGAATTGATTAATCGATTATGACATTCAAAACGATTAATCGATGTTAGTACAAATAATCGAATTACATCAATTTGAATTTGTCGCCTTGAAAATGGTTGCATTTTACAACATCTAAAAAGGCTGCCTTCATTCTGTCCACATTTTTCTTTGTGTGCCTAATATTTTTGTGATAAATTTATGTTTGTGTGTATTTTCCCAAGTTTCAATGTGTATTTTTAATTCGCATTACCATTTATCAGTGATGATTAAATGAATTACGGCACATTACAGCGTATTTGAAGTAAAAATGAATGACTTCCCGGACACATTTCATTGTTGAGGTTAATATTGCCGTAAAAGACGATGATGACCACCCTGAACACGATGAAATCAAAACGATTTAATTCGATTATTAATCGATTTAATTTACGAAAATCGAATTAATAATCGATTTAAATAAAATAATCGTTGAACATCCCTACTTAAGATGTTTTGAAAGTACATGTTAATAAAATAATACACAATATTAGAAACATTTTGCTAGGAGAATGCCTGGTAGGTAGGTACTAGGCCAAAGTGTGGGACAATCTGTGTATTTTAGCAAACTTTTGAACACTCTCAAAAGTTTGTTGAGCACACGTATAAAGATGTGAGGACTACCAAAATGCAGACAGTCATATTGTACAACTAGTTGAAGTTATTGTTTCTCGCTTTGTCTCCGTGTGCACTGCCCAGTTTCCACACTTCGTTTCCATCAAAATAACAATAATTTGGCAAAATAAATAGATAGGTAGATGAAAACTAGTCTTCAGAGAGTTTTACACAATACCTATTGAGTGTTACAAAAACAGCACTTTTTGCTATTAAACGTTTGCCAACATTTAGGGTTTTAAACACTTTAGCTCATTTAGGGCAATTCCTGAAATAAGTGAGAGTGAGTATAAGAAAAAAAACAGTGAGAAAATATATATCAACTAAATAGAATCTAGCAGGCTTATATTCTATTGATTGGTACAGACAGATTTTCTCACTGTTTATCTCATCTCAGGTCTCATATTGTTACTATTTTTCAGGAATGGCCTCCCTGCTAGTAAGCCCTTACCTTGTACAGTATTGGAAATGTGTCTCGATCATCCCTACGCTTATACCATAATTACGATTTATTTTACGATTATTTCTTTTTATTATTTCAAATACGATTATTTTACCACAGATATCGTATTTAACACTTTGAGGTCGCACCAGAGGTCTTAAAGTACTCCAGTGTGTGGGATTATTTAGTCTATTAGGCTGTACCCATTACTATCTGATTTTTTAAAATTATTTAGTGAACAGACAAAATTTAGGAAAATCACTTTGAAGAACAGTGCGTTTCCCGTTTGCTTCCCCAGGCCTCTTAAAGGATATTGGTTAGATTGTTTTTAAAGGATTTCTTAATTTTTTACTCGAATACTAGTGCCGCGTCATTACCAAACCCTGCACGTGTCTATTCCCAATCTGGCCTCGGTGGTTTGACGTTCAGTTCAGGACTTCAGTGTGAAAATCTGCGTTGAACAATCTTCTCCGCGGCTGAAAAGGTGTGTCCATGGAAGTGTGATTTGTGTGGATTGTAAATAAATGTTCTTTTTTTGTATTCCAGCCCGCCTGTTTCCCGTCAACCGCAAGGAGTTTGCGGTATACCAAATCTGGGAAACACATGCTACCTGAATAGCGTGATTCAGTGCTTGAATCAGTGCTGGCCATTACTCCCGTATTTCTTACAAAAGCGGTACATGAAAGACGTGAACACCGAGAATAAACAAGGAACGAATGGGGTGGTAGCCCATTCTTTTGGCGATTTATTGCTGAGCATGTGGAATAGAGTTGATGTGTTTGAAACAATTAATGGACTCCGGGTAAGTTGCCTGTTTTTAATGGGTCATTCTAATTGGGATTGACGATTTGCTGTACGGGGTGTTTACTCATTTTTATCTGAACAATTTGAACTCACATTCACCTTCTTCTTACTGAATTTATTTGTTTGAACATTTTGGAGTTGGTGGCCAAAATTTGGAGAGATTAAGTGTCTTACGCAGATTTTGTGGGCCTTTGAAACTCTGAAAATCCTGAAAAAGTGCTGTACGAACCCATGAAATTCATGATATATCATTCATGATATTTTTCAAATAATCAATTTTTAATGATAGACGAGCAGTACTGATTAATTATCTATGATAATCATTTCTTCAGACAACTAAAAAAAATATAGCATTTGTTAGAGATTTTCCTATTTAAAACAGTGATGACTGCTTGTACCGAAATTCCAGTCATGAGTGTTACTTTTTGAATGTTACCATTTAAAATACAATACTCTTAGAATGCTGAAACTTGGCTGGAGGGATGCTTGTTATGGTGCCTTTCAGTGACTATAGATTTTTTTTTTCAAAGAAATATCACTGAGCTGAGCCTCATCTGAAGACTGCAACGGAGAGTATTTTAATTCATTGTCGTGAATCATGAATCATGATTGTTAGGTACCTCTTAAAAAGCAACTAATTTCTATAGAACCTAATGTTAATGAAAGTAACTTCAATTGAAAGGCCTACTAAAATTCATGTGGGTAACCTTAATCACACTCTGTTACATGTTATAATACCAACTGTGCCCTGATTTTTTAAACCTAATTTTTTCCTGATTGTTACTCAAAAGAGTAATCTTCAAATATACTTCAAATATATTCCAATACAACATGTTTGAGAAGTACTAGTATCCAATCAGAAAATGTTACGTATCATAAATGTTTAATTTATCTATTAGTAAGGAGACTCTGGTCATGAATGTTGGTAACAATCATGAACTTCATGATAGTTACCCCGAGTCATGACTACCTATTTCCTGTAAGATTTTGTTAATGTAAAACTACACAATAATTATATAATTTAGTATGTGCCTTTCAATTATGTATCTAAATCAGTGCAAGTTTTATTGATCAAATATTAATGTAAGCATATTTGAGCCAAATGTAAAAGTAACAAATAACAATCATGACCATTTTCTAAATTGTGCCATAAAATGCACCCGAAGTTAAAACTGCATAAACCCTTTCTAGGCCATGTATAAGACATAATACTTGATCATTTCACATAAAGGTACATTTACAGCTTGACGTTCGACGCTAGACTCTCAGCGCTAGCGCTGAAAGATGAACATAGTTTAATGTTTATCTTTTACCTTGAATGCCAGCGCTCGGCGTTGGCCAATCAGGAGTCTCAACGGCGAGCGTTGAGCGCCGAACGTCGAACTAACGCCAAGCTGTAAACGTACCTTAAGATTTTCTCACATTTTGAATGATTTTTTTTTAAATTAGTATTATACCAAATCGTCAATCCTATTGATAATGGCCGTAATACTAATTGCAGTTGTGTAGGTAAATACAGTTACTTGGGTGGGTACTACATTTGGTTGCTAAATTATATGCAATAATTCTCTCCATTGTCCAACATGCAGTTCACTTCTCTATAATAGGTTCTCAACCAACCTGCTCCTTTACCATCGTGATTATTTTCATGCTACACCACTCTGAACCTATCCGAAATCAGACGAAAAGCATTATAATAATAATCATTCTCCTGGTTCCAAAGTTGGTCGGGGGGTGGCGAAGACCATCATTAACTAGGGCCCTGGAATCCTAAGCTAGCTAGCTAGGCTTGGCTCCTACTCTTCTTGTTGGTTAATAATTTTAATTCCGTAATTAAAATCTACAAAAGTTTCAGTTTCCACCAAACACTGTCTATGTTTCGTACCAAACTAGGTTAAATCCTTGGTCATATGGTCAGAAGTAACCCGACCCATGTTAGACAAATTCAACTTTGTAGACCGCAAACGTTTTTTGTCAAAATATTGATTATAGTGTCATGTCATCTTTCGTTAATTTACTCATGACTAAATGGTGGAATATTTTCACTGCTTCAATGATTACCATTGACAGGATAGTTCGTTGACATTCTTTCTTGTGTCTGTAATCTCATAACTTCTCTCTTGCAGCTGGCTGTGGCACTTGGCCACGAAGAATTTGCGAAGTTACTGCAGCAAGATGCCCAGGAGTTGTACACGCTATTGCTTGACATGCTGCACGAAGATGTGAACCAAGTCACCTGGCGAGTGAGTTTCGCGGAGGTCCAAACACTGAATCGTTCTCATGAGGTGAATTTGATCTCTAAATTACACTCTGATTAGTTTTCTTTAGAGTGCTTAGATAATTCCTTTGTCCAGTGAACGACTTGACCGAGAACGAGGCTGAAACGTGTTTGTCTGGTGTTTGAGCATTTTGTAGAAAAGTTAACAGATTTTTGTGTTGATTGTGTCACTTTTGTGACAAACCTTTTGCATTCACACCATTTACTTAATGGTCCTACACTTTTGCCTACCATTTAACACTTGATATGTTTTCAATTCATACATTCCACTTTTTATTGTACAGTCCCACCCCACAATATGCTGGTAGTTTCTTCACCCTTATAGCTATTATGTTCTAAGGGTGCTTTTCCGTAGCATACCTACTATTATAATTTTGACCTTAAGGAATCACCAATGGCATGCTTTTAAAGAACAATTGTCTGGAAATTGTCAGTTAAATTAATCAGAATGATTTTTTGCATACTTTCAAACTTGCTTAGCACAAATAAAGCTTCAAAATCGGAACCAAATTTCTGTTGCCTTTCTTGATACATACCAAAAGCAATTGTTGACGGAGAACACACCCTAAGTTAATGATGTAGTGAAATATTGAAAACTTGTTAAATATTGTCTTGTGTGTGCAATACGAACAATGCTTCTCCATTTTTTATAAATTATTATTTTTTATTCAGAATTGACCAAAATATAAATAAGGTATGGCTAGGTAGTAGGTATGATTATACCGTTGTGCTTTTAGAAAACTGATAAGTTATTATTGAAGCTACATAGTAGGTTAAACTCTGTGCAAGGATCTTTGGGGTTAATGGATGACCTTCATTTTGTGTAATGGTAATAATTTCTGTAAAGTTACTTCAATGTAACATTACTCAACTGTGCAATCATTATTGCAGGAAATCGCAAATGAAACGTGGGACAACCACCTCAAGCGAAACAAGTCCGTTATAGTGGACAATTTCCACGGCCTCATCCGGTCAACGCTTCAATGCCTGATGTGTGGAAATGAATCCGTTAAGTTCGAGCCGTTGGTCCACATGACACTTCCCCTACCTTGTGATGATCCATCCGTCGACGGGGTAAGTAGTAATTGTTAGCTTTCAACTTGTGTAAGTCTTTGAATAATCGAATTAATTGTGGTGAACTAAACATTACAAACTACGTAAGAAAATTATGGTTTCCCAGACAGAAACTATCTCGGATTGTTTTATACCGGAACAGAATTTATTTTATTCTTATGCAGATTTAATAATTTCTAATAGGAACCTTTGGTGATACATAGTTTTATGACATTCAAAATTGCGTGCCCAGATCTGTGCAATGATTCTTAGATAGATTAGTTAAGTTAAGCCATTTAGCAGTCATGTACTCATTGCAAGAAATAAATAACATATTAACTGTATACGATTACCTCCACCAAAAATTGCATCTTTGAGTGATAGAAAGAAATGTGATAGATTGCTAAAATATTGACGCTGGAATACTGAATGACACAAATTGTCATCATTTACATGAGCTATGGACTGTGTTCTGGACACCATTGTGCACCTCTGGTTGGTCACTTGCTGTCTGCTTCGCTATGTTCTGTTTCATTGAAGATGAACAAAACTTGTAATTCTCTTTCCAAAGAAAATATTTTACTTAGCAACCTACCAAATTTTCTCTCATGTAATGTATAGATGCAGTTTTCAGTTCAATGGAGATAAAATATCTATGTATTATTTAATATTTTTGTGCTGTATGCGTCATGTAGCTAACAAGTAGGGCTTGAAGTTGTATTGAATGTACCTACAAACAAAACCAAATTTTTAGGGATGAGATTTGGCAATGGAATTAAATTATATATTGAAAGTTCATCATTCATAGTACAGTAATGTGCCGTTTACGTAAGAGCGGTTTTGCGTTATGCGTTTTTTCTCTTATCCAATCACAAGTCCAGGAACTGCTTGTGGCGGACTTGAGGGTTAATATAAAAAGCCATTTTCCGCCCTTATGTAAATGCCACTTTAGGGTATTCAATGGAGGGTATTTTGTACATTATATTGGTTTGTGTTTTAGGTGTGTTCCTGAATGGCTGAATGGATCCTAATTCCTAACCGAGTGATGACATATTCTCTGTGTGTGTTTCTGATTTCTTTTAACAGGCATTGCGCTCCCCTCTTGATTTACCTGTTGCATGCTCTTCTCGCTCTTTTCTTTTGGGACTCTTTGGTGTAGTAGTTAGAGACTTGTAACAGGGCATCTGACTTAGGTTCTGGTTTGGGGTATCTTAGACAAATAAAATATGGACTAAGGTTGAGGCAAAAATAATATATGGGCTCGTATCAGGTTTGGGTAAATTAATTGTAGATCTAGTTAGTATATACACAAAAGTAAAACGGTCCAGGTAACAGCTATGGTCAGTGACAGTCAAAGATTATAATGCTTAAGTTTGTTCATCTTTGACTGTCACCGACCGTTTTTCTCGTAGTGCAGATTTTTGTTTTTCAGAAAGTGCCATATTTTTGTCAAAAGACAATAAATTATAACTATTGAAATTTTAGATTTTTACATATGACAAGTAAATACCTACCCTAGAGGACTTGAGATCTCTCAACTAACAATTAATAACTCCCACCTTAGACCTCCTACCTAAACCATTTGGAATGTACAAATAATAATAATAATCCATCCCTGGTTCCAATTCAATGGGTCAGGGGGTGGGTATTCCCACCAACACTAGGGCCGCAGGACTCCTGGAAACCGGCTGGCCACGCCTGGCGTTTCCTCCTCTTCTTCCTCTTCTTCTTCTTCTTCCACTTCTAACTGTTCCACAAATTCCTTCCACCGTGTTCTGTCCTCCCACTGCCTCTCAGCCTCCAACTCACTCCACCTTCCTCCTCTCTCCAGCACATCCTCCTTGATCAGTCCAATCCACCTGTCTCTCGGACGCCCCACTCTCCGTGTTCCCACTGTAGCCGCTTCAAACACCCGCCTTGGCACTCTATCGGTTTCCATCCTCTTCATGTGGCCGAACCACCTAAGCCTCTCTCTTCCCAGCTTGAACACCAATCTTTCAACCCCAAGCTCTTTTCTTATCTTCCTACTTCGGATCCTATCCATTCTTGTCACCCCCTTCACACTCCTCAAAAACTTCATCTCAGCTGCCTGTAGCTGATTCATTTCCTTTCCACCTGCTGACCACGTCACTGCCCCGTATGTTAGAATTGGCAGGAAATACATCTTGTACATAATGATCTTGCAGACTTGTGGAAACTTCTCATTCCACAGCAACTTCCTCACTACTTGATAAAATGCCTCTGCTTTCTTTCTTCTTTCTTGTACTTCTCTGTCTACTTTAGCCTTGTTGGTGAGCAGGCTACCCAGATACTTAAACTCTTCCACCTCCTTCAACCATCCCTCTCCAAGCTTGATCCTAGCATGACCGTGTTTAAACTTCTTTCTTTCCATGGACATTACTTCGCTCTTCTCTTCGCTTATTTTCAAACCCATCTTCTCCGTCTCTTCACTCCACTTATTAATCTTTAACTGAACTTCCTCCTTAGTTTCTCCCCACACCACCACATCATCCGCATAAATCAACGTTTGAGTATCGAACTCCTCATTTGGCTCTACTTTCTTCAACAACTCGTCCATTACTATGATGAACAGTGTTGGTGACAACACACTCCCTTGCCGAAGCCCTTCACTAATACTAAACCATTCCGATCTCCCCACTCCCGACTGCACACAACTCACACTGTTCTGATACATACATTTGATCCGCTCAACCAAGTCCTTGCTTATTCCTCTCTTCACCAAACACTCCCAAACTATTTCCCTTGGCAACCTGTCATACGCCTTCTCCAAGTCCAAGAAAGCCATATGCATTTCCTGCCCCCTCTCCCACTGCTGCTCCATCATCTGTCGCACTGTGAAAATTGCATCTATTGTCGATCGCCCTCTCCGAAATCCATACTGTTCTTCTCGCAACCCCTCTTCCACATAATTCTTCAATCTCCGTTCCACTATCTTCTCAAACAACTTCGCACACTGACAGAGTAAGGTCACACCCCTGTAATTATTACATTTCCTTCGATCTCCTTTCTTAAAAAGGGGAACAATAATCCCCTTTTCCCAATCAACTGGAATTCTCTTCTGTTCCCATGCTGCTCGGATCACTCTACAAAGCCATCTTCTACCATCCTCCCCGGCAGCTTTTACCATTTCTATGGTAACCTCATCAATACCAGGCGCACGACCATTCTTCATCTCCCGCATGGCTCTTGCTACTTCTGCATAGTGATGTAATATTCCCGGGAATATTCCCCAAACCGGGAATTTATTGGGAATTTACTATAGGGATGAGTAAACATTAAGAAAAAACATTATTAAAGCATGTTTATGTTTTGAGATGTCATAAGACAGGAGTTGGCAACCTGCGGCTCCTTGGTGGGTTTTGATATGCTCTATATAATTTAAATAACGATCTGGAATCGAAATATTTGAAAATTCGAAAAAACGCCCTGCGGGGCAACATCAAGAGAGAAGGGGGGGGGGGGGGGGGTACTTCGTCAAAATAGCAGAATAAACTAGTACTTCAATTGATTATTTTTGGTGTATTATATTTGATTACCTGCTGCGGCTCGCAATATTATCTAATTTATAAATTTTTCGGAAATTGGCTCAGTCACCAAAAAAGGTTACCGACCCCTGTCATAAGATAACAAGAAAATTAATGACAAAATAGAGAATACTAAGAGGTAATGACATACCACAAAATAAGAACATTATACATTTTTATTTATAATGAAAAAGTAAATTCCCGATTTGGGGAATATTCCCCAAATTTGCTCGGGAATATTCCCACGGGAATATTCCCGCTGGGCATCACTACTTCTGCATCACAAAGATCTTCCTCCATCTCACTGTCTTCCATTTCACCTCCAATCTGCAGCTCTTCTTCACCCATCATTGATACATTAAGATCCTTTTTTACATTTAAAAGATTCTCAAAATACTTCCCCCACATCTGGTTTATCTTCCTTACATCACTTATCAGATCACCATTGTCATTCTTCATACTCTTTAGATCGTCTCGAGTTCCCCTTTTTTCTTTGATTAGTCCATAGATCATCTTTTTTGTTGCCATTAAAATCTTCCACCAACTTGTCTGCTAACTCCTCCATTGATTTTTCCTTCTCTTCTTCTACAATGAGTGCCACATTTCTTCTGCATATTCTGTACTGATGTTTACTTTCTAACGATCTGTCTAATTCGTACTTCTTCCATGCTTGTCTTTTCTCCTTCACTGCAACTTTCACTCTGTTGTTCCACCATCTTGTCTCCTTCTCCTTCCTTCTTCCACCTGCTCTTCCACACAATTGTTCAGCCCCAGCTACTATAGCATTCTTGAACTCCTGCCATTCTTCTTCTACATCCCTCAACTCTCCAACAGGCACTCCGTTCTTGATCTTATTTCTGAATTCGTTCTTCACCGCCGGGTCCTGTAGTTTCCATCCTTTGATTCTCTTATGTGAGACAGTCACTACTGGCTTCTGTACATTGATCCTGAGCTTGCACTCGAGCAGTCGATGGTCACTGTCGAGTGAACCGGCTGGGCATACCTTGATGTCTATGATGCTCTGCCTCAAGCTGTCCCCCACGCAGATGTAATCTATCACGGACTCCGATCTGTCCTCACCGTAGCCGTATCTTGTTATACGATGGCTTCTTCTCTTTTGAAACCAGCTGTTGCCTATTTTCAGTTGATTTCTTCTACACATATCCAGCAGCCTCTCCCCATCTCTGTTTCTCTCGTCTACCCCATACTTCCCCAGCACCTCCTCATAGCCCTTTCTGTCACTCCCTACCTTCGCATTAAAGTCTCCCATCACAATTAATTCATACTTTGATCTCTCCAATACCTTTTCTATTTCCTCACTAAAACTCTCTTTCTCTTCCACTGCTCTACCTGCCTGTGGTGCGTACACCTGCACAACCTCCACTGTCATCTTGTCACTTGCCTTCAGTATCAGTGACATCAACCTGTCGCTGTGACACTTCACATCCACCACAAAGTCACTAACCTTCGGACTCACTACTACCGCCACTCCATTCCTACCCTCCAAGCCACCAGACCACCACAGCTTAAAGCCATTTCTCAAGTCCTTTGAGCCACTTCCTTTCCACTTTGCTTCACTTAGCCCTAGAAACAATAACTTCCTTTCAACCATCACATCTATCATTTCTTCTACCTTTCCATTCAATGAAACAATGTTCAGCGTACCAAATGTAAATTCAATTCTACTTCCCATTTGTCTTCCTTTCCTGGTTCTTCTCTTTGCTCTGTTAGATCCTGCTTCCGGGGCTGTTTCTTGAACTACGTTGCTCGTCTCCACACTGTGCGGCTCCAAAAACCCTGATGGCTCCTCTCACTTGTTCTCTCTTCTATTACATTTTGTAATCCTTCACCAATTGATCGATGCCAGTCCCATTTCCCCAATAGCCCCCTTTGCATTCCCCTCAAGCTAATGTTCCACACACCTTGTTCCTTACACACGGCTCTGACACAATTGTTCAACTCTCTGGGACCACTCCCTTTCCCCGTCAGCATGCCAGCCATGTATACTTTGCATGACACTCCAAATCTGCTCTTCACTGCCTTCAGTAACTCCCTCACATCATCCATAATGTCATACAAATGAAATTTAAAATCACGAAGATACTCTTATAGAGAGGTTTAGATTATAGCCATATAGGTAACTAATAAATAATGGCTTAGGTTCAGCCAAAAAGTTATTTTAACAAAATGCCCAACATTTGGAAATGGGAAAAGGTTTATTATAGTTAGCTGAAATATTGGAATCCACCAACTGGAATACCAACTGCCAAATACATTGGGTGACAGTTTAAAATTCTGGAATTATATCCCAGTTACATTAATAAATTACAAAATACATAATAATTAAATAATAACAACATTGAATTATTGCAGGTACACTCAACAAAAGATGAGTGATAGATAAAAAGATAAATGGTATTTGAAGTAATCGTATTTTCTGAAAATTATTTGAACGCACCTTCAGAAGTAGTCTGTGCTAACTCAGCATCTAGCTCTATTAGGTTAGCACTCATTTCACTGCTAATTATAGAGTCATATGTCAACGAACAGGACTACCAGTCATACAAATTTATTATTTACATACTGTTTTATGTTTTGCCGAGTGTACTTACATTAAGTTTGTAAAAACCAACACATCCATGTCACACTGGCGAGTTGGCATTATTCAAGTTGGTGCTATTCAACTACTTGCCCAACAATAATTCGGGTACTTTTAAGTTAGTGGTTGATGCCTTGATACACATACCTACTTATATTTGTTACTTACTTACTAACATAACCAACCATCCTTTATATCATATCATATCATGTAGTAACTAGTTCACTAACCGTCATTCATACATCCTTGAATATTAATACCAAGTCCAGGCAATCTATTTTCTCGCAGTTTACCCTACACTTCTACTCTCATAAGAGGGCCATTCAGCGAAACAAGGTGACTCTTGACGCGGACGGCACTGTTGGCGATCTGGCCGAAACAGTTGGCAAGTATTATAGATTGGATGTCAACCAATTGTTGATCGCGCACGTCGTTGGGAGCCACTTCCACAGGCTGTTCGAATTGAGCGACCAACTTTCCTGTATCGGAGACGAAGATGATATTGCCATGTAAGTGGCTCTGGCTAGTTGAGATTGGCAGCTTCTGAATTAAACGAGATGTTGTGGTCGATGGTACAGAATAACCAACTTGTTTGAGGGATTTTAAAATTGCATTGTAAAATATTGGGTGGACAAATGATACAGAAGGTATCTCAGGCAAACTTGTCCATCATACACCTAAGCAATGCCATTGTTTGTAGATTTTGTGGAAGGGAAGCACTTCATATCATTAATAAGGAAAATCTGTGAGTGAAATAATAAAAGGGTTGTCAGTCAGATGAAGCATTAAAAGTTATATCACGTAATATCAGACTTTTGTTTAGGGCTGTGCGAGGTGAACATCTTTGATGTCAAGTGAGATTAAGAAGTAAGACTGCCCAATTACTACTGACTTTATGCCCCGAATGTAAGAGTTATGCAGAGTTAAAAAATATTTAAGTGGTGCAAGCAAATAAATTTAAAGTCACTAAAAAATCATTATGGACCACGGCTAGTGCATCAGACTAAATTCAGAAGCATGCTGTCTCAGTTCTCCAAGCGCTAAAACTTTTTCACTTCTTAAAATAAATTCCTGTAGACAAAAATTTGTTTTAACCAATTCTCTCCGTAAGGTACATAGAACATACATACTTAAGTTTTTTTGGGAAACTTTTGGTTTGTTCATCATTCATTTGTGACTGTCAGCACAATGTTTTTTCTGCTTGAAGTGTAGTCCAACTTGTATTTACTGGTCAAGAAATTGCCAGGGTGATTATTTCTCCACAACCTAAATATAGGTCTCACAAATTATTTGGTTTACAGACATAATACGTATTTATTTGATTGTTTCATTGACTTCATTACAAATTTACTTGGCTTTACTTTGTTCCTTATAGAATGCAAAGCATTTGTAGTATTTTTTGATAAGTACAGTGTACACTATTTTTGGGTTGTGTTGAATTCTCATCACTCTATAATCTCATAAAGTAACTTCTGTTACCCAATTATGATACATGACTGTTTTTTTATTAACCTTCCACCT
Source organism: Leuctra nigra (assembly GCA_934045905.1). NCBI lineage: Eukaryota > Metazoa > Arthropoda > Insecta > Plecoptera > Leuctridae > Leuctra > Leuctra nigra. The sequence continues at coordinate 25,179,437 of OW203763.1, read as the reverse complement.
CTCTATGAAGCAGTGTCAGCTGTCAACAATCCTACACAGTATTTCATTAGGTACTCCAGTAGTTCTGATGGAGGAAGACCGGAGAGGCTCAAACTTTGGCCAACCTTTTGTCGTTGTAATTTCGATCGAAAAGTACACTTACCTCAATCTCTGCTCACATATCTCTGATTTTTTTAAATTACAGAAAAAAGACAATTCCTGCGACCTGAACAAAAATCAGATGGGTAACTATAATGTTCACAATTTTCTTTTTTGCTTTATGTGTGTTGAAGTATGACTTAAATTGATTTGTCTTTAATTTCATGGCCAGTTAATGTTGGGACCATTCATGATGAAGAGTGTGCACTTAAGGACGAATATCGGTTCCCTCTCGGCACAATGATCGATTCTAACTCGAACGGTGTGACCCGTGACAAGAAAGCTCAAAAGGCCCATGACAAAAGTAAGCTATTTAATTATCTCTTTGAAGATACCCAAGGGGGGGAGGTAAGACCAAGAAAAGGTTCAGCGCAAAATGCCCTGCAGCTAGGCTAGGGCTGTGACGTCGGCCGGCAACCAGACTGCCTGTTGTGTTCTTCACTTCCCCTAACTCAACTGTGTGTACGGAAACGATGCAGCGTGAAAACATATGATGTGTGTTCAACTTATTCTTCTATAGTACATTCTTCATAATTTCGGCGTGATAAGTAATGTACCTATGTTCAGTAAATGACTCGATAGCATCTGTCTCTTCACATTCCCATCCCTTGTGGTTGTCAGGCGACGTCACAGCGACTCTAGCCAATAGGAAGAGAGAAACCCTTTGGTCCTACCTCCTCCCCTTTACCTACCTTGGAAGAAACCTATACCTGCAACTGCAAGATATTGTTTTCTTTTAACATTGAATCAAATGGAAATTAGGATCATTCCTACAATTGACATTACTTATATCTTTGATCAGATCTGAAAAGTAACTGAAGAGCCGTAGTTATGAACCCATTAGATAAAATCCATTCTCCTTTTAACGAATTTTGTTTTAACCACACGCCTATACTACTTTTGAAGAAAAATTAACCCTTCTTACACTTCCCATAATCATTTTCTTATACCCCGTTCCCACTACAAGTTTCAACTGCAGTTGAAAATCTCAATCGCAGTTGAACATCAGTGTGAACACAACGCAATCGAGTTCAACTGCGATCGAAAACTCGATCGTGTTTCTAGAACTCAGTTGAGATCTGAACTGCAGTTGACCAAAGCAGTTCACAGGAAATATGCGCGCACCACTATAAAATCTTTGGGCATTTGACACCTAACCTAGTCCTACCTGACATTTTCGTCATTGCCGACATTCCCGTAGGTATAGTAAGTTTACTCCTGTGTTTACTTAGTAATTTGTTTATTATATTGGCGTTGATAATTTGCGTCAAAGCAAATAAATAAATAATTTCACTTTCGGGGAGTGCCATGTTGTTGATTGTTCAAAAACAGCTGGTAGTTAGGCGGGTTGCATATATTACAGGGTTCAACTGCAGTCGAGCTAGAGATTCTGTGTGAACGCAAGTGTCAGTTTTGGTTGATCAACACCATTTATATTTGAACTGCAGTTAAAGTCAACCTCGGTTGAAACTGTAGTGAGAACAGGGTATTAGTGTAAAGACAAATAATATCCTACACGACAATGAGGGGACTGCTCCCATAGCATACCCCATTAAGGCCCGGTTGTATGATGTCCCGATAAGTAAGATAAAGTTCACTTTAGCCTAGGCCTATTGTGGCCATTGTGTTGGAAGATAATTAAAGGTATATTGAAGTGATCAGCTACTTTTATGTATCATATGAGCGTTATGTTAAGTTACAAACAAAAAAGAAATCAGATCTTACAAAATTGTAATTTCCATATTTCAAAAAGCAGTTAATTTACAACCTCGTCGCTGTAACAAGATGGTCACAATTCCAAATTTGGCATAGGTCTTCTGAAATTCTTCCCTTAACTAATATATTTGTATTGAAGAGTTGCTGTACGCTAACTGCCCCCCTGGGACGAAGCGTAGTGCTGGCAGGGCAAAACCCTTGTCTGTCGCCGCGTTGAAACGCATTGAACGCCGTAACAGCGAGATCGATATTACCGACTGCATCAGGGAGGCCCTGAAGGAGGAACACATGGATAACGCTAATGCCTGGTAAGTCATCAAGTCAGAAGTAGTTGAGCAAGTAAGCTTCGCTAGCTTTCTCTTGTAGCAAGAAGTGTTAATGTTTGCCAAGCCCTTTAATAAGATTCCATAATCAGGGACCCGAACCGGAACCTAGAACCGGTATGAACCTTTATAATTTTGGAACCAGAACCGGAGCCGTTATACTTTTTTCCCAAAGAACCGGAACCCGAACCTTTATAATCAATTAGGTTCTTTAAGGTTCCTTCTTTTAATAAAACATCATGTATATCACTTGGATATAATATTATTCACGAAGTTGTATAATGTTTATTTTTTGAAAAAATTTCCAAAATGTATATTTTGTAGCAATTTTTAATTCTTGATAAGAAATAATAATTCTTCATTTGCAAACGCTGCTCGAGTTTTCAATTTTTGAATCTGACTACTGCGATGAGAACTGTATTGCCGACAATTTATTTATTATTTATTTATTTTATTTTTCTTACAAAGGACATTTATAGACATCAAAACACAAGGCTTAAATGTTTTTCCATAAAATGTATATGTAAAGTCAAAATCTAAACATTACAAACAACAACAATAATCAATTAATTACACATGCAGACAAAAAAAGTCATACAATAAAATAAAATAACAGCTAGCCTATTCAAAATCCACACACATGAGAATCACATATTGTATAAAATTCATCCATTGAATAGATCCCCTTTTTTATTAGAAATATTTTTATTGTAGATTTGAATAATTGATCGCCCTTTATATCCTTGATGCATTGTGGTAGACTATTGTATAATTTAGAACCCATGTATAACACATCTCTTTCAAATAAAGTTGTATTGTGTTTTGTTATAATAAAATTGTTCTTATTCCTAGTTTCATAATTATGGATGTTACAAATCTTTACTTGTCTACTAGCAAACTTTCTGGTTCTGATCAATAATTCACATATGAAACCTATGTGACCTTTATTCATGAAGGTTCGGGTCCCTGTCCATAATATCTGCAGCCTAATGAACTGTCTCTCCTCTTCACTTCAATCAAATCTGGATAATCTCACTAGTTTGATATTGTGTTCAAACTTAAATATACTTTGGCCTTCTGTATCTTTCAACTGGAGAAGGCTACATGCCGGTACTAGATTTCCTCTCTTCTTTTCTCTATGTTAAATCATTACTAGTTGATTCTCGGACTCTGTCGAGGACAATTATCATTTTCCAAGCTGAATACTAATTAGTAATGATTTCATCTGCAAATAAAAATGGAGTTGTTGCTGCAGTTCACTTTGTAGGTACTACAAAGTGTGTGTAGGGCAGAGAAAACTGGTACGTTATTTATGTGTCTCCTCACTAATAACTAATAAGGTAATACCTATTTGTGTTTGTTCAGTATTTATTTATCCCCTAATTTATTGGGACATCATATTCCCTTTTAAAGTGGTGCAAGCGCGAGCGATTTTGCCGCTTGTTGCAGGCACTTTTTTGGATACGATTGGAGACAAAATGGGTTGACGAAATGATTTAAAATTGTAACCATGATTAGATAGAAGACTAACTTAGGGTTATCCCTTGGAACATTTTTAATTTTTTGCTTTGTTAATTAGTAATAATTAGTTAATTTTTGGTGAAAAATTTTTTATTTTCTTGTCTCAATGAGTGTTAACGGGTTTGGACTTCAATCGTATCGGAAATTTCATAGTTTTTAGCGGTTTTGTTAAATAACCGGTGTCTAATTAACAATGCAAAAAGCAAAAATAAAAAAGTGCTACTGATATACAATCAGACTGATCATGTGAACATCCTATCAAAGTTACACCCACTTATGAAACAATTTTTCTCTCTCAATTGTCTAAAACGGCCGAGCGCTTGTATCACCTTAAGTGGTCACTATTAACTAAATTGCCATGGTTTTAGAATGATTATCTTGCACACGTTAAAATTTAATGATCAATTTCTCTTGCTATTTAAATCTTCACAGGAAACTCTAGTCTCCTACCTATAGATATCATTCGAATAAAGAATTTGTTCATATTAACAGTTTGTCTTAACAGCAACAAAAACCAATAAGAAGACAATCAAGAAATATGATCTGTATGAACTTTTTGATTCATTCTGTTTCCTTTTTCCAGAATTCGTTGCATACTAGGTGCAAAAACGAGAGCGACATGGAAACTATTTGTGGCAAATAAATGCTTTTAATAGCTTGGACTTGACCGTTGCCATTTGATGACAGATTACATATAATGGAAAATATCATGCTAATTCTGGTCCATTGTGATCATTGACGTAAGAATTCCATTTTCTTTTCAGGCAGTGCTCCAATTGCACGAAATTGCGCGAGGCAAAGAAAAAAATAGGTTACTGGTTCCTGCCCAAGGTGATTGTGATGCAGCTGAAGCGATTCTGTGACTCCAACGGCACTGGCATGGTGACTCGACACGGCAACGTCAACTGGGAGAAGAATAACACCATGGTCCATGCCCCGCTGGAGATCGACATGAGCCCGTTCATCGTCGGACCGAAGCCCGTGAAGTCGACCTACAAGCTCTTTGGGGTCGTCAATCATTCGGGCGTGCTTCATGACGGTCATTGTAAGTTATTTCTCTGAGGCATTATTTTGTTCAAAGTCTTTTCTATTATTCTATTATATTATATTATATAATATATATATAATATTATATATAATATAATAATAATATATCATATAATATTATTATATTTTTACCTTTAATGGTGTGTTTTGATAATCCCAGTTGTTTCACAAGAGATTTGTTATACTTACATCAAGTCTTTCAGTCCTGTCAATTTGTCAAAGTAGGGAAGAGGGGTCACCACTTTCCCACAGCAATCCCTACTTCCCTACATTGATTTTACTTGCATTTTATTGGCTTCTGATCTGGATTAGATAGTGCAATGTATTTCCCTTTCTTGTTGGGTATTTATTTTGATTTTTTCTTTACAGATGAAGCGAACGTCTACTGCAAAGCAGTGGGAAAGTGGTTCCGGTGCAATGACTGGCACATCCTGCCGATTACTGATCTCTCCATGATTATTGTAAGTTATATTCCATTTAGACCATCTTCGTCAGTATATTTTCCATTTTGAGAAGAGATCCTGAAGCCATAAGTTTCTGAGTAACTTGCAAAGTTAAAAATAAAGTATTACCATAGAGGTAAGAAGGGTTTGGTAGAGAAGTCATGCGGCATGCCCATAAGAATGTATCTGTAGAGCCACCGAGCGAGGATGGTTAGTTCGGTGGTCCCTCCCAGTAAGGCGCCAACGACCAAAATCACTGTTTTTCTTTCCCCCCCTAGTTCAGACCCGAATTTACCCTGAAGGCAGACTCAGGTGCTGCTACTAGTGGCATTCCAATGAAGTTCCACCTTCTTACTGCCCTACCTGGACCGGCTGATAGCCTGGGGGGAGGAAGTAGGACAATGGGTCTATTTTAAAACCTCCCTTCCAACTCACATGGCCCAGGTAGCAAACATTTTGTTTCCTTCAGTGAAAGAAAAATATAAACTCATTTTCGATTTGTGTCCTAAAATATTTGTTCGAATTAATTATTGTTATTATTTTAACATACTGTTTTGTTTTACAATAAAAAAAGAGGTATATATTAAAATACTTGTTACATCATTCATAAGTCATAACATTACCATTGGCGGTGTTCCTTAGCATTGGACATGACTGAAGAATTTAAATTAATAAAAAAAGCCGACATTACATTTTTAAATCCCTAATTTTTTTGGAATTTCAATTTATGAGATATTCGTTGTACTTCTATATGATTTTTTAAAATAATTTTTTTAAATTAAATATCAATTGGTAAAGCGTACGATAGAATAAATATAATCATATTCACGAGAAAAGAGTTAGCCGCAGGTTATGACGCATGAAATATTACGTCTCGTCTTACATGTTCAACAATGTAAACAATAGACAACATCATAAACTATCAGAGCTCTCTAGCGGGAGAAATATCGGCGCGCATTGCCTATCGGGTACCTGGTTCAATCCAACCTGCAGTCTCTACGCGTAGTCTGTATACATCTCATATGATTAGGTATAAATTCAAGTCTGTACGACATTGAATAAATGAAAACTATTTGAACAACTTGTTCTTAGATGTAAACAAATCCAATAATTACTAATAAAATATAATATCGGGACATTTCCACGTCAATTAATGAGATAATGGTGAATTTCCTTTTGAATGACGCTCCTCAGCCAATGAGAGGCGAGCATTCTGCTCTGGAGCTGAAGACTGTAGGTTAGTCACGCCCCAAATGCACCGCCATAATATGGTTTCCGCGCATGCGAAGTAGGTTTGTGATGTTGTCTATTATAACAGTTGAGATTGAAAACAGAATAGTGGGAAAGGAATCACTTTTATAACGTGTGTAATAAAAGTTTAGAATTAATCTTCATTTTCTGATTTTACGCTCAACTTCAAAATTCCATAATTTTCGTTCCTTTCGATCAAATTGACTGAAGTTTTTACACCACCGATCTTAATATATTATCAATATAATTTGAAATTTTCAGCTTGATATCGTAAGTATTTTTGAAGAAACAGCGTCCCGGCCATTGGAAGTTTTCTCGACGCGCGCTATTTGAGCTCCGTATAATCAATTTTTTTGCAACTAAATTTGAACAGCTGTAACTTTTTTCTACAATAGAAATGTTTTTGAAACTTTCTCACATTAAATTTTGGTATGTTTTCTAATATGTGTACAAATTTAAGAATCCTATCTATAATAGTTTCGATATAGTGACCTCTCAATCAGGGGGATTTTTTTTGCGCCACCCGGTATATTGTTTACATTGTTGAACATGTAAGACGAGACGTAATGTTTCATGCGTCATAACCTGCGGCTCACCTCGTGAATATTATTATATTTATTCTATCATACGCTTTACCAATTGATATTTAATTTTAAAAAGTTATTAAAAAAATCATATAGAAGTGCAAAGAACACCTCATAATTTGACATTCCTAAAAAATTAGAGGTTTAAAAATGTATTGTCGACTTTTTTCATCCATTTACATTTTTGAGTCTTGTCCAATGCTAAGGAACATCGCCATGGTAATGTAATGAAATGAATGATGTAACAAGTAGGTACTTTATTAAATAATTTTTAATTGTTAAAATTAAATAATTATTACAAATATTCGAACAAATATTTTCGGACACAAATCGAAAATTAGTTAATATTTTTCTTTTACTGCTACCTGGTCAATGTGAGTTCGAAGGGAGGTTTTAAAATAGACCCATTGTCCTACTTCCTCCCCCCAGGCTATCAGCCGGTTCAGTCAGGGCAGTAAGAAGGCGGAACTTCTCGGTGTCTGGCGAAAATTCCACTTTCATTGTTTCCACTACGAGATAGACAAGCTGATAAAGTAAACAAACAACTTATCACAACAAATGATAAGTTCCCCCGCAATATAAGTCACCGGGGTTACATTTTAAAGATTGGACTAATTGAAAGTATCAAACAGAGAAAGATGGAGAAAGTGACCGCAAAGTAGGAATTAAGTAGCATAGCAAAAATAAGTAGCAATTAAGTAGCAAAAAGTCGCCTGTGGACACCCTGCAATTTACAAATTGAATTGCACAGATGACATTTATTTAAATATTAAAATGAATCTGGTGTCTGACTGAGTCGATGACTTTCTGTGGGTTGGTTTCGAGAGACTTTGCGGCGGCATCGTTTTTATACCTGTCTCTAAATTCCTGTGAGTTCCTCGGACGGCCAAGTTGCTGCTTGTTGTCAGTGGGCGGTGCCGTAATCTCGCATTGTTAGTGTTTGTTAGTTATTCTAAAAATATGTTTTCAAGACTGTTTCTCTCCCGTTCGAAGATAATTGTTACATATAGATTCAAAAAGATTTAAGTTTTTAAAATAAACTTTTTATTCTATCATATTCATTGACTACGAATGGACACATTGAATTCATTGAATTCTCTGGCTTCTATTTTGCTATTGTTTTTAGTTACAACAATGCTACTTAATAATTAATTATTAATCATCATCACCGTTACCATCCCTCCATCACACCACCCTCTCAAGCCCTGTCGCGGTCATTTTCTCGGTTTGTCATCTCATCAAACCGACAATGTAACCGCGGGTGTAATGATAAGTTGCGGGGGAGCATATTAAGTAACTTATCATTTTTGTGATAAATTGCTTACTTTATCAGCTTGTCAATCGAATGGTGAAGTGATTTTTGTTCAAATTCGACTGACGCACCAAATAAAGTTACCGCGCGTGGGAGTTCAAGCCGCAATATTATGAAATAGATATTGAGTTTGTTTGTACTGAATCATTCACTTGGCAGACAGGTTATTATCATAGGCGTGCGCAGGAGAAATCGTTAGGGGGGGCCAAAATGGGCGCCGGCAGAAATAATGACGGGGGGGGGAAAGACCAAGGAAAAAAAATTGCCACAGGTGAAAGGGGGGCGTGGGGAGCGCTCCCCCCACCTTGCTCCGCAGGGCGTTTTTGGTTTTTGGCACTTTGAAATCAATTTTGAGACGTTCTGAGGAGCATTTTCTTTACAAATTCACTAGTTTTTAGTTTTTTGGCACTTCAAAATGAATTTAAGACGTTTTAAGGTGCATTTTGTTCCCAAAATGTTATTTTTTCACGACATATAAATAATAGATATGAAAATAAGGTCATACATATAAGAACAATTTTGAGGCATATTGAAAAAAAAATAGTGGAAAAACCTCGAAATTCATGAAAAAATCGTGTTTTTGGATGGTACTTTATAGGCATTGTTTTCCAAAATATTGTGTTTTTGATCAACCTCCAGTAATTTGAGCAACTCCAGTCTGCCCCGCAGGGAGATTTTTTTGTTTAAACCCTTTTAAAATAAAATTTTGACACTGAGGACCACATTTTATAATTTTTTAGTAGAGGCTGACCCATTAGGGGGGGCCAAGGCCCCCCCGGCCCCCCCCCCCCCTTGCGCACGCCTATGGTTATTATTATTATTTTTCTTATTGTCTTGTGAACGATAAAATACATCTCTTAGTGGAAACAATGAAAGTGGAATTTTCGCCAGACACCGAGAAATGCTGTTTGAAGTGAAGAAAAATGCGTGTTATTTTGTAAAATTTTAAAATAGTCGATCAGTTACGTAGATCTTTTATTTTTTTATTTCGGAAAAATTAATCAATTAATATAACCCGAATTAAATCCGATAATCTTTTTATTTTAATAAAACAGAGCATGAAATGAATGTTGAGACATATGCATCTTTATTGAAATAAAGTAAGACTAGACAAATGTTTCATACGTCATAACCTGTGGCTCACTCTTGTCTCGTGAATATTATTGTTATTATTCTATCGTACGCTTTTCCAATTGATATTTAATTGTGTTATAGGTACAAAAAATCGTGTATAAGTACAACAAATACATCGTGAATTGAAATTCCTAAAAAATTAGAGATTTAAAAAATTATTGTCGGCTTTTTTTTATCAATTTTAAAGTCTTTAGTCATGTCCAATGCTAAGGAACACCGCTCATGGTAATGTTATGACTTATGAATGATGTAACAAGTATTTTAATATAATACCTAATTTTTAATTGTTAAACAAAACAGTATGTTCAAATAATTACAATAATTAATTCGAACAAATATTTTAGGACACAAATCGAAAATGAGTTTATAATTTTCTTTCACTGAAGGAAACAAATGTTTGCTACCTGGGCCATGTGAGTTGGAAGGGAAGTTTTAAAATAGACCCATTATCCTACTTCCTCCCCCCCAGGCTATCAGCCCATCCAGGTAGGGCAGTAAGAAGGCAGAACTTCATTGGAACGCCACTAGTAGCAGCACCTGAGTCTGCCTTCAGGGTAAATTCAGGTCTGAACTAGGGGGGGGGGGAAGAAAAACAGTGATTTTAGTCGTTGGCGCCTTACTGGGAGGGACCACGGAACTAACCATCCTCGCTCGGTGGCTCTACAGATACATTCTTATGGACATGACTTCTCTACCCAACCCTTCTTACCTCTATGGTATTAGTGAGGGCTGTTAGCACATACATTTGGCAAAATAGTGCAAAATGTGATACTAATTTTTCCTTGGGCAGTCTTATAGGAAATTTTCCGCTCTTTCATAATTTCGATATCCTCAAAAAATCGGGCGGCCATTTTGGGCTCCAGGGCTGTCCAAAGTACCAAAAAGAGTGTATTTCAGTGCAATTATAATACTTTTTTCAATTTATTGTTCTTGTATAATAAACAATGTGTCAGGAAGGTACCATAATAAAATAAAAATTCTAAGTCTAACCAAAGTTGTATTTATTCAAGAAATTAAAGATGTCGGCGGATAAGCTCTAAAATGCCAGTAATTTTCAGGGAATTCGTTTTTCAAGGTTGCAGTTTCTTATGTAGGTTCATATTATGTATTTTTAACTTAAAAATCAATGGGTCACGAAATTAACCCTTTGGGGGGTGGGGGTTGGAGACCTAAAGGTTTCGATATCTGTACAATAGCCCACACTAGCTAGAGAAAAATGGTTCCTTGCACATACTAAAGAAAATGTGCTCTCTTCAAAAAAAATACGAGAACTCAAAATTATGCCGCCATCTTGTATAAAAAGAGTTTAATTTTAGGTTTTCGTAAAATTTAGTAAGTTTTATAAGCACTACGAAAAAGTTTATTTGACATAAAATATAGCCCTAATACTAATAATTAAATTTGTAATTTGCATATTTTCTGTATCTCCAACCGTTCTCATTGAAATTGCATTCTTATATTGAAAAAACGTCCCAAGATAGGGATTTTAGCATGTAATGTTCGTCCAGGGAGCGGTGACTCGATACCTTTGCAGTGAACAAGGGATGACCAAAACAGCTAATTTATCATGATTTTTGAACTGCTGAGCACAAAAGAACGAAATATAAACACGTCTCATTCAAGATGGCGACAAAATTTTGGGATCTTGTGATTTTTTTCGAACAGAGTACAATTTTATTAGTGTATGCAATAAATGATTAGTCCCTATCTACTATTGTTTATTTTACAGATATCGAAACATTTAGGTCTCCACCCCTTACCCCCCAAAGGGTGAATTTCGTGATCCATCAATATTTAAGATAATGGTCCATAATATTAACCTACATAAGAATCTGCAACCTTGAAAAACGAATTCCCTGAAAATTAATGGCATTTTAGAGCTTATCCGCCGACATCTTTAATTTCTTGAATAAATACAACTTTGGTTAGACTTAGAATTTTTATTTTTTTATCGTACCTTCCTGACACATCGTTTATTATACATGAACAATAAATTGACAAAAGTATTATAATTTCACTGAAATACACTACTTTTGGCACTTTGGACAGCCCTGGAGCCCAAAATGGCTACCCGATTTTTTGAGGATATCGAAATTATGAAAGAGCGGAAAATTTCCTATAAGACTACCAAAGGAAAAATTAGTATCACATTTTGCACTATTTTTGTGTTTACAGCCCTCACTATATTACTGTCGCTCCTCCCTGTAATGGTAGTTCAGTTTATTCCATTTCAAAAGGGGAATGGAAGTTCCAAGTAGTTCGCAATTCTCCCACAGATGGCATAGCTTGCAGTACCACTACCATAAAAATTTTGCTTTGGTGATTATCACTCATGTGTTGGAACGACCACTAGATCTTTAAATCAGTCATAAAATAAATAATTAATCACTAGTTGCCATAAAATCCTCTATTTAATAGCCTGGGTTAACAAAATACCTTTAAAAAGTAATATAAATATGTTGTAATATGTTCAAACTTTCTCAGCTAAGTTTGCAGACCTGTTTTTCTCTTGTCTTCTTAGAATTTGTTTTCCGCCTCCAACTAACCAACCAATAGCGTGGTAGATGTGGTAGGAATGGGCGTGGTTCCCATTCCCTTTTTGAAATAGAATAAACTGGACTAGTTACTTAGTGGACAATCAAGAATCTCGAATAATTTGGGAATAGTGGTAGCCTATTAGGTACCTACAATTACAATGCTAAAATAATCGTTATAGATTGAACTCCATGAACTTATAAAAAACCTCGTATTGTAGAGTACATTTTTGTACCTCAGATAAGACGTGTAAGGCCCGATATGCATTTCACTGATTCTTGATGAGAGCTCAATACCAATATATGACATCACTTTATTGATGGCTGTCCCTTAAAAAAGGTTGACCTATTGGATTCAGCGTACTAAGAAATTAAAATTATGACTAATACAATAAATAACATACCTATCTTTGTTTAACAAGTAAAATAGGCATAATATGACAAATGAAACTTAAACAGGGTTTTGACTATAAAAATGATTATGAATGATAGCTATTGATGATTTCAAAATAGTGGGAACAATGATGTCTAAAATACATCCTGCCTTCAGGAATACATCTTGTCTAAAATTCTGCCTTCATCTATTCATACTATTTGTAATGGTGAACCCCATCATTTTGAGTGAGAATACTTCAATATAACTGTATTTGTAGACTCAAACTGCGATAATTGATAAATCTTGAATACCTACATGATTCCAAAAGTGTACAATGCAATATCATCGAAATGCACATCGAGCCGTCTACGTCCGACCAGAGGTACAGCTTTTCAAGGTCAGTACAGCTAAAGGTCCTTTACTCACTTCTGTATGATTTGTCTCTTGCAGACGCAGCAAGCCTACGTGCTGTTCTACATGAGGTCGGATGAGTTCGATAAACCGTTGGATATGTAGTTCCATCGTGCGTCCCAAATAGGAAAACTACGCTTGTCTCCGACAAAGAATGATGCAGGAGTTTTCTTTGTAAGAGTGTGCTTCAAAGCTATGGCTGTGAAATCGCAGTTCCTATGGAAAGATAAGATTTTTGTTCGAATGCTCTTGCCAATTATGCTAGCCTATAACTGATCTCAGAGGAAATAATGCAAGAGAATATTTTTTCATTGTGCTAATAAGCAAGATTTATCCTTTCAATATTGTTAATTATTTAGTTCGGCGGTGCTGTCTTCATTATCACACCCTCACACAAATGTTTTCTTACTAATTTAGTTTGTACTGGTTGCTCTGGTCAGACTGGTAAGGAACATTTGCCTGAGGTGTTAGTAGATAGTTCATTTAATTTTTATCTTAATCCTAACTTAATTTGTATTAATAATAGGCTAGGCTAATAATAGGCTAATAATACATTAATAATGTATTATTAATAGGCAATTATTGCTTAATTTTTATTCTTGAGGGTGTTAGGTATGCATGATACCTTAATATAAATTCTTTTTAAATTTAAAAATGTACCTACTGCTTAATTTCCTATGTAGTACAAAATATTAAATAAAGTGGGTATGTATTCCTTTCTATCATTGGCTTTTGTAATGCAATTCTTATTCTTTTCCAATAAGTTTCATCAGTGATGATTCAAGGGTGCACAACCTCCCACCCCCACTCCCCGTTCCCATAGTCAACAATCAATGTTCCTTCACTATACCTACTTGAAAGGAAATGTAAAACAGATATTTTTGATCTTTAAAATTAATAAATGCATGCAACTTATGATTTGTTTAAATATTACCTAAGTGAAGCTAATAGAAATATAGTTTTACGATGGAACGAATTTCTTACAAAAAGTCAGGAAACTATAGAGAAAGCAAAATTTAAACTTTTAAATGGAAGTTTTTGAACAAACTTTAGAGTTGAAAACTCTATAAAAAATTAAAAACTGAAACCATGTCGAAAAGCTGCCCCTCAATCTGCAACGTTTGTCTCGGTCACATGGTCTCGAACCACTTCTGAAGAAATTTTAATGAAATATGTATCATGTCGAAAATACTTAAAAACCATTTAAGTCCATTTGGGAAATTCTACATTTTCCAGGGGCTAGCATGCGGACACGCGTGTAAGGGCTCTTCCCCCATTGCTCTTATGCGAACATTTTTATTGAAGACTGATTGGAATTAATTTTAGTTGTAATTTTTCTGATCTGGTGTGGTGTTCAGCCATGAAGGGAGACCTCACATATGAATAATACACAAGGTACAGAGAATATGTTCATTGAGTCAAACCTACCGGCGCCGGAGGCTACCGGGTACACAGCTAAGGAACTCCGAGAGCGACCTGTACCGTCGATTGTCCAGAGGATCACTGACGTTTTCCTCCCGAACCCAAAAGCAAAAGCATTGAAATAGTGAACCATCAGATGTATGGAGTTAGGTATGGCTGGCTACCTGCACCTGTACGTGCTGCCGACACAGGAATAAGTTCTACTAATTATTGACATTGCTATTTATAATGCTTTTCACAAGACATTGAACAGGTAGTTGAATATGAGTTTAACAATACGGTGGGGTTGAGATGTGCATCAGGGTGGCTTCCGGTATAGGTATTCAAAAAAGGGGATAAATCCATATAGCACAATACCTCAAAAATAAAGATGTTTTTTTGAAAGATTAAAAGAAATAATCAACTAACGATCTGATTTAGGAGCAAATATAGTCGAGTATTAAATTTGGTGAAAATACGATTTTTTAAAGAGATGTACTACTATTTTCGTTCTCAAACTCTGGTCAAGGACAGACGCCCTTTCTTATAGGTAACTGATTTAATGTTCACTTTTCAACCTAAACCAAGTTCTTTGTCACTATATCCAAACAGAATATATGTTTTAAAAACTATACAGTCAGCAAATCAGACAGTAAATTGAAGCTTCACATAATTTCAAGTCAATCAGAAAACTGTTAGACCATGAGCCAGCCATAGTGGTCGCTCCCCCCCCCCCCCCCCCCCTGCTCCATGAGGTCTGAAAGTGGTTTTGGGTACCACAAGGTACGCACATTACACTTTCACTTGTTTGACATCTGCCCGGTGTTTTGTTTTTTTCTGGGGCTTAACGTCGCACTGTTCTGCAGCGAGGCTAATGGCGACGAATGAATGATTATGAGGATGATTGGGAGATGATGGTGAAGAGTAGGTAAGGATGGAAGGTGGGAAGGAGGCGGTCGTGGCCTATTAGTACTTAGTAGGGTACCTTCCCATCATTTGCCTGTCGACTGAGGGAAAACCACAAAAAAAAACCCCAGTCAGGAAGGACGGCCGCGGGAATCGAACCTGGGCCTCCGGAATACAAGCTCAGAGCGTTAACCACTCAGCCAACCTGTTCCGGCTGCCTGGTGGTGGAACAACCTCCCAAGTCCCAGGGGGACTTGGGAGGGTGATGCAAAAGGGTGCAAAGGGCAAAGGGTGATTTTTGGGGTATTTTGTAACACGTTTAATTTTTTTGTGGGCGACCGGGTCAATATAATTACAATCAGTTTGCATATTTGAATGTAAGTTGGCATTTGTAATTTTATCCATATTTTTTTTGTAAGAGCAATATCCATATATCAAAATTTTGGAAATTGAGGGGGAATTACCCAAAATAGTTTTGATGGCAGTCAATCTCTTCGTAATAAAAAGTTGTTCGTGAATATGCCATCAAGGTTACCATATGTTGTGTTTAGAACCTGTTTTAATGGGATTAAGTGTCTCTTATGGGTTTAATGTTAAATATTTGATTTTTTTAGGGTCAAAAGTAAAAATTTAATCAAAACTTTTTCTACATTATTAATTGGTATGACATATGTCAATATATTTATATATTTTTGTTAAAGCGAAACCATTGTTTTTAAAATTTTGATGATATTATATAACTGGGGCATCTAAAAAAAAAAAATTTTTTTAACCAATATAGCTTTATAAGTATACCACTATGTCAGAATGGCTTAATAAACTGCTTTACATAATTTTAATATTCGATGTAATTTCCATCAGTTTGTCACTCCATGGTCACTATCAGCATAATATTATAATATTTTAAAAAGAATCCGGTGAACAACGAAGTTGTCTCCGCTGCACATGCAAAACAAGTTAGATCATTTTTACACCAACTTCACAGAACAAAATTCACTTTTGTATTTGATGATTGAAATTTGTTAATAATAAAATTGTAACATATTTAAGCTCCTTAAACATATTTTATTGTTTTTATGTTATAAATACTGTAAAATTTATGAAGCACTTGTTTAGTTATTAAAACAACAAGTACATTTTGTGCCGTTGTATTGGTCAAGGTAGTCGTTTGCGGTGCGGTGGGAGCCGGAGAGAGGTGACAACGTCTGTTGCCTTACAAGTTGCTTTTTCGCGGTTGAGTACATGCTTACTTGCTGCGCATATTTTGAGATTATTTTCTTACTTAAAGTGTGGCTTTCTACAACGAAGCATGGAGACATCCGATCTTAATCAATTGCGAGATACAATGGTGAGTTTACAATATGTAGCAAGTGATCAGATACTATGATCGAATCGTAAAAACTTCTCTACAACCCAACCTCCGACTAGGTACCTACATAGGAAGGAACATAACCCTAGGCAGTAGTACCTACCTAGTTTGCCTAGGTCTAAGGTTTAGGCTACATCTACTTTGATAGGTAATATACTTCCTTACTAATGATTGAACATAAAAGTTACTAACCAATCAATAACCACATATTTTCTAGTATTATGTTCTAACTAGGTAGGCTACCTACCTACCTAGTAGGTACCTAGGTGGTAGTGACTAAAATCCCGACAGCCGGGATTTTCAGGTTAAAAAAATAGTCCCGACTGGCCTTGTTTATTTATATACTGGTTAAGAACAGCTTTCAGTATGACCGTCCAGATGGCGCTATGGATAGCGTGCTGGACCACGGTGCAAGAGGTCGTCGGTTCGAATCCGGCCGGGAGCACATTTTTTTTTATTTGTAATTTTCACAAGTTTTAATTCTGCCTAACCATAGAGTTATTTTTTTTAAGTTGCCCAGTTCGAATTTGTCTACCCATAGAGAGTTTTATTCCTTAGGCTGCCCAGTAAAACCTACGGTCGGGACTATTTTTTTAACCTGAAAGTCCCGGCTGTCGGGATCGTAGTCACACCCTACCTAGGTACTACCCTAGGTAGGTATGCAATAATTGTCTATCTCTAGGAACGTCCAGCCTTCCATGTCAATTTCATGGGGAACAACAAAGCAGATGCAATAGATTTGGTTAAATGTTCTGTTAATACTGATATTATTGAACAGGATATGGAGATGGACTTGCCACCTGTAGTTCGTAGCAAGTATGCAGAAATTGGTGATGAGACCGATTCTGGTGGACAGGACTTGGAAAGCCTCAAGGGTGCTGGTGGTCCTAGTGTGCATTCCAATGATCTAGTTATTGGTAGAGGGGAGGTGAAAGTCGCACAAGACTTCATTGGTTCCTCTGATGATAAGAAACAAGGAATTCGCATGGAGATGAATGCTTGGAGAGAGCAACCGGACGATGATTTTGTGAAGAATGGAAAGTTTGATCCAATTCTGCTAGATTTGGATGATGGTGCATACAATCCAGCTTTGGGCTGTGTGGAAGTGGAAGTCGGAACAGAATCTGCCAATGTCAACATCGATGCCATCGCTCGAGCAAATGGCTCAGAGAGGAAGGTAATATGGGTCCCGACTACGGATGGAAAAGCTGTTGAGTAAACAAGTTAATGTAATTTTTGAAATGGTGTACACTCGTGGTAATAAGCTCGCCACACCTTCCATTCACCGCATACAACATTTGAACAATTTTTCCAGTAATATTAATCAAAGAGAAGGGACCTAAACTAACGTAAATGCATGAAAAGGGTAAAGGAGGAGTTCGGCAAATTTATTGCCATGACTGTACAATGGCTGTATTATGTGTAAGGCCTATTAAATCTCAAAAGTTAGATTTATTCTCAAGGTTTGAGGATTTGTCATACAAGCCTAAGGCTATACAATGTCTATGGTCATACCTAAGTTATAATAGGTTGGCTATGAACTGCTAAAAAGATAATTTGAAAGGCCGTTCAAAGCTACTAGGTACTACCTAGATGAATTTTTTTTGTAGCTTTGAGATTTACAATGAAATCTGCCTCTATTTCAATGAGCCATGATGCCCATGTTAGGTATAACTCTTGAAGTCTACTTCACATGGGAATGCTACTTGTCTGTATGCAAATAAAAATATAAATCAAGTCTGAGTCTGAGATTGTCGTTGGTATATTGTTGATTTGTCATTGAATCGCCTAGTCATTGGATGGAGTGTAGGTACTCCTGAAAAGTTTATGATCATTTGTACAGGCTAAAGCTGGTACGTCTTCGTCTGGTATTAATTGGAAACCTCAATTGAAAGGTTATGAGCAGGCCATGCACCATCTTACACCGGAGCAACGAGAAACTGTTCGAAAATTCCAGATAAATCTGGCTGAGTAAGTCAACCAATTCAATTATCCTAAGTAATGATCGTGCACAGGTTGTAACTTAAGTAGTAATCTACCAATGGGTTTGATTGTTTTCAACTTAAGTTGTAATTGATATAAAATGGCACTTGATGATATCACACAGTTGGTCATCCTATTCCATATTTGGAAACAACAAATATATATGATCTATTATGTGACAATCCCCTTTTCAAAATTTAAAGAAGACACTTATAATCATTTTATATACAAAAATAAGATGTTTTGAAAGTAGGTAGGTACATGTTAATAATACACAATAGGTACGATAAGAAACTAGGGTTGGGTGAACCTCATATTTTTGAACCGAACCAAACTTCAAATATTTGACCGAACCTCCGAACCGAACCTCTGGCCCTTTTTACCTGGTGGTTTTATCACTTATCTTAGTCACAGAAAAAAAGCATCAAACATTGTTTGGCATAGTACCTATGCACAAGGGGATTTTGTATTTTATAGTTCCTTCCTTTGTAATACCAACACTTTTGCAAAATTGTCACCTGGTGCAACTCTGCTCTCAATTGACTAACATGTACTTCTAACTAAATTAACTAATAAAATTGATTCACATCATTGAATAAAAAGAAAAGTACAAAAAGTAAAAGAAAATTAAATATATTAATTCTGTAACAAAGGTTCGGTACGGATATTTCATTTTAAAATTCGGTTCGGGTTTCGAACCGGTTGGCCCAACCCTATAAGAAACATTTTGCTAGAACGATGCCTGGTAAGTACAGAGGTACAAGGTCTAGGAGTGGGTAATCTGTGTACCTATTTTAGTACCGTATTTACTCGCATATACCTAAGCCACATCTGAATATAAGCCGCACGCCAGTTTTTGGAAGTCTGTTTTTGAAAAACACTTTGTATGCGAAAATAAGCCGCAGGATGTAATAAAAATAGCACCAGGCTATATTGTATCTATTATACACTTGAGTCGAGTGACAGGTCATTAGAGGACATTGACAAGGGTTGGCAAATGGTGGCTGAGGTTATCTGGAGATGAGGCAATCCCCAGAACCTTCTCCCGAATCGCCCGCGCAGATTTTTCCCATTCAAAATGGGAAAAATCGTTTTTGCGCGCGAATATAAGCCGCAGTAGGATTTCAAGGTAGGTAGTGAATAATTGAATATACCCGCGGCTTATATGCGAGTAAATACGGTAAACTTTTGAACACTCTCAAAAGTTTTTTGAGCACACGTATAAATATGTGAGGATTACCAAACTGCAGTACAGTCATTATTGTACTAGTTGAAGTTATTGTTTCTCCCCGGTGTCCCCGTGTGCACTGCCCAGTTTCCACACTTCGTTCCCATCAAAATAACAATAATTTAACAAAATACATACATAGATGACAACTAGTTTTCAGCTAGTTTTACACAATATACTAGAGATGGGTCGATACCACTTTTTCACCGATACCGATACTCACTTTATGATTAGCGATACCGATAGTATCGCCGATACTTTTGTTTCTTTATATTTCTGTAGTTCCTGTCCACCAAAGTCTCAATTCAATCAAAATTCACAAAACTAGAGATTTTTTTGGAGATTATGTCAAGTTTGCAACCTTGGCTCTGATTGGTTGAGGCATCTGCCAATGGTGATACAGCTCACTGACGTGATGCCAATGAGCACCAATGGCGGGAAAACGGCCACAATTCAAAATTTCAACTAAAAAAGTAATAAGTATCGAAGTATCGAAAATATTGCATTAAAATTGACCGTACCACAGATACCATGGGTATCGGGGATTATCGCGAGTATTGGTATCGGCCCATCTCTACAATATACCTATTGAGTGTTACAAAAAACAGCACTTTTTGTTTTTAAACGTTTGCCAACATTTCAAGTTTTGTCCTTTGGGCCCGACCTGTGCTGTTAAAGATCTGATAGGTATCGGGAAATGACAAAGCTGTTGATGTGGCTCGTTTTTGGGCTGAATTTTTATAGACATTTTAGTTGCCTATTATTGATGTGGCTCGTTTATAGCTCAGTTTGTTTATCAATATTACCTAGTTATCTTTAATTGTTGTGAGAGGTATGTTTGTGTTTCTGATGAATAAATAAATAAACACTTCAGCTCATTGTCTGGTAGGGCAATTCCTGAAACAGGTGAGAGTGAGTATAAGAAAAAACAGTGAGAAAATTGATATCAACTAGGTAGAATCTGGCCGTCTTAGATTCTCTTGATAAGTATAGATGGATTTTCTCACTTTTTATCTCATCTCAGGTCTCATATTGTTACTATGTATTTTTCAGAAATTACCTCCCTGCTGGTACCTTGTACCACCTAGGCACATATGTTTGGAACAATGTTGTGCTTGATCAGTTCAGTGCTTTCTTGACATACTTGTTTTTTTTTAAGTCCAGGGCCCCTATTCTCGAAACAGTTATCACCTCATAAGTTATGAATCATAAAAAAAAGTAATAATATTAACATGGTGAGAGATAGAACAAATCTCCTTATGAATCATAACTTGGGAGTTATGACGTGATAACTGTTTCGAGTATAGACCCCAGACTCTCTATGAATGGAGTAGCTTCATGTAGAATTTACATGTTAATCATCAGTTATCAATATAATAATAATAATAATAAATATCTTTATTTGTAGAGCGAAGTTAAGCCAGTGGCTTCTCTTCCACTTAACTCTTTTGTTAACATAAGTGGTACAGTGTCAAGTAAATATGTGAATAAAAGGAAAGTTTTACAATGTATAATTCGACTATGGATAAGTTATTGATTGACATTAAGGAACAAAAAACATATGGATAATTAGAGTAATAATAACAAAGACAATAGTAACAGATACTTGAAGGAACTGAAAACTTCATGATTAATTAAATTACAAGGTATGTATGTAATGTGATGTGCGTCTGCAGTAACATCTGGCTAGGTACTTATCTACAATATATTATTTATTAGCTCTATTTCTCTCCAGGAACATTTTTTTAAGAAGTGGTTTAAATAGCTTGTGCTGTACGCTGTGCATAGAGTTTGGGATCTCATTATAATATTTCACTGCATTAAATGAAAACGATCTTTGGAATAAATTCGTAGAGTGTGAATGTGAAGAGAGTTTATTTTTACCACGTGTGTTTACTGAATGAATGTCTTTTCTTTTAGTGAGTTTGCTATGGAGGTATTCTGGTTGTCCAGTTTCTAGGATTTTATTGACTAGGTTGCATTTATGTAAATTACGTCTTTCCTGGAGTTTGAGCCAGCCAACTTCTGCATAATGGCAGGAAATATGATTTGGTCTCTTTAAGACAGGATCGTAGCGTCTAATGTTTATTGCGAAACGTAGGCAATTGTATACATGGATCTGGTAGATAGGAGGCAACTGCAAAATCACAGTAAGCTAGTTTTGCACCAGAGGCCGTAGTATTCAACTACTCCACTCTTCTCAAGACTATGAAAATGCTCTAATCTCTCACACATCCAGGGTTTGGTAGGTTTAATACTTTTACGTCTACCTACCTACGTGTCAAATATTATTCATTTGTGACATAAATGACGCGTCAATGTAAATATTATTAAGGAACTGGATGCGTTACAGTAAAAAAGTGCAGACCATCCTGAAATTTTATCAATTAATTTTTATCTAGAAATTTTTATTCATGACTTGTGACTATCTGTAAAACTGCTCTGGCGCTATTGTCTAACGATTCAGAAATATTTCTAAGTTTACAACCGCAGGAAGAGAGGGTTGTTTCCGTGAGTAACGAGTAACGACCCATAACAGCCCAATAGACTAAATAATGCCACACACTGGAGTACTTTATGACTTCTGGTACGACCTCAAAGTGTTAAACTTAATAAATACGATTATTTTACCATAAATATCGTATTTACACTAATGAGGTCGCACCTGAGGTTATAAAGTAGGGATGGAGAAATATCGATATATCGATATATATCGATATCAAAAAAATATCGAAATATCGATACCTGAATGTATTGAATATCGATATATTGAAATATCGATATATCGAAATATTGAAATATCGATATATTGAAATATTGAAATATTGAAATATCGAAATATCGAAATATTGAAATATCGATATATTGAAATATTGAAATATCGAAATATCGAAATATTGAAATATTGAAATATCGATATATTGAAATATCGATATATCGAAGCTTTACCGTATGATACAACTATATTCTTAATTGAAGTTTATACCTACTATGGCAAAATAATTCATATTTGCAGTGCAGCGTTTATCAGATTTTAGAACAATTTCTCAGATTATTCACATTTCTTTCTTATCTGGCCGGTGACCCTATATTTTGGAACGGCTGTGTTATTTCTATTTAAATTTTCTTTTGAATTTCCTATCATTTTTAGGAGCAATTTAAGGCATTTATGCGATATATCAATATTTCCATACCTACATCGAAATATAATATTGTCATATATCAATATTTCGATATTTCAATTTTTCGATATTTCGATATTTTAATATTTCGATATTTCAATATATCGATATTTCGATATTTCAATATTTCAATATATCGATATTTCAATATATCGATACTTCAATATATCGATATTTCGATATTTCAATATTTCAATATATCGATATATCGCGATATCGATATATCGATATATATCGATATATAAATGATATCGATAGTCGATATCAAAATCCAGGTTCGCTCCATCCCTATTATAAAGTACTCCAGTGTGTGGCATTATTTAGTATATTAGGGTGTAATGGGTCTTTACTGTCAGATTTTTTTAAATTATTTAACTAGTGGGAAGACAAAATTTAGGAAAATCACTTTGAAGAACAGTGCGTTTCCCACTTGCTTCCCCAGGCCTCTTAAAGGATATTGGTTAGATAGTTTTTAAAGGATTTTTTAATTTTTTAGGTACTCGAATATTAGATGCTTATTTGACGCTACATATTTTGGAAGTACTGCGTCGCAAACAATATTTGACGCGTCATTACCAAACCCTACACACGTCTATTCCCAAAATGGCCTCAGTGGTATGACGTTCAGTTCAGGACTTCAGTGTGAAAGTCTGCGTTGAACAATCTTCTCCGCGGCTGAAAAAGTGTGTCCATGGAAGTGTGATTTGTGTGGATTGTAAATAAATGTTTTTTTTTGTATTCCAGCGCGCCTGTTTCCCATCAACCACGAGGAGTTTGCGGTATACCAAATCTGGGAAATACGTGTTACCTGAATAGCGTGATTCAGTGCTTGAATCAGTGCTGGCCATTACTCACGTATTTCTTACGAAAGAAGTACATGATAGACGTAAACACCGAGAACGCTCTAGGAACGAAAGGGAAGGTAGCCCATGCTTTTGGCAAATTATTGCTGGCCATGTGGAATCGTGTTGAATTGAATAAAACAATTAATGGACTCCGGGTAAGTTGCATAACTGTTGTTAATACTAGTTGCAGTTGTGTAGGTAGATACAGTTACTTGGGTGGGTACTATATTTGGTTGCTAAATTATATGCAATAATTCTCTCCATTGTCCAACATGCAGTTCACTTCTCTATAATAGGTTCTCAACAGGGACCCGAACCTTTATGAATAAAGGTTCGGGTTCCGGTTCCTCAATTTTATTTTATAAAGGTTCGGGTTCCGGTTCTGAAACAAATATTCTTAAAGGTTCGGTTCCGGTTCCTGCATAAAGGTTCCGGGTTCCGGTTCCGGTTCTAAAATTTTAAATCAAACTATAATAATAAAACTTCAGTATTACCAATGTCAAATTTAATGGCATTATTGGATTTGGATTTTCCTATGAATGCAAGCACAGGTGTAGGCAGTGCCTGTATAAAATTCACAGGATGGTGCGCAGAGTAAATATCAGAGGAGACAGTATAGTGGCTGCAATTTTCTCCATTCATTTTTCCTGAACTATCATATTCAAATTGTCGGCAATGCAGTTCTCATCGCAGTAGTCAGATTCAAAAATTGAAAACTCGAGCAGCGTTTTCATAATGAAGAATTATTATTTCTTATCAAGAATTAAAAATTTCTACAAAAAATACATTTTAGAAATGTTATCAAAAAATAAACTTTATACTACTTTGTGAATAATATTATATCCAAGTGATATACATGATTTTTTATTAAAAAAGGAACCTTAAAGAACCTTTAAGAACCTTTAAGAACCTAATTGATTATAAAGGTTCGGGTTCCGGTTCTTTGGGAAACAAGTATAACGGTTCCGGTTCCGAAATTATAAAGGTTCATACCGGTTCTAGGTTCCGGTTCCGGTTCGGGTCCCTGGTTCTCAACCAACCTGGTCCTTTACCATCAAGATTATTTTCATGCTACACCACTCTGAACCTATCCGAAATCAGACGAAAATTGATATTTTGTTTTAAAAATTTTATAGCGATAGCGATATTGTCATAATTGGAACTAGCCCGAACGTAGCCATGCTGTTGCCCTGTCTTTGTGCAAAATAATATTACTTAGGTAAGGGTCCTGTGCTACATTACTATGTGACGTGATCTATCACTGATTCATAGTCTGCACAAAGAATCCATTAGGGATTGACTTACAGTTTTTTCCTATCTTGAAATGACAAAACTTGACATTCCAAAGAGGTTACTGACAAACTGCAGCTATGTGATCTGTTGATTATAATAATAATCATTCTCCTGGTTCCAAAGTTGGTCTGGGGGTGGCGAAAGCCACCATTAACTAGTGCCCTGGAATCTTAAGCTAGCTTGCTAGGCTTGGCTCTTACCTTCTTCTTGGTTATTCATTTTAATTCCGTAATTAAAATCTACAAAAGTTTCAGTTCCCACCAAACTCGATCTATATTTTGTACCAAACTAGGTTAAATCCTTGGTCTTATGGTCAGAGGTAACCCAACCCATGTTAGACAGATTCAACTTTGTAGACCACAAACATTGCGTAAATAATTTTTTTGTCAAAATATTGATGATAGTGTCATGTCACCTTTCGTTAATTTACTCATGACTGAATGGTGGAATATTTTCACTGCTTCAAAGATCACCATTGACAGGATAGTTCGTTGACATTTTTTCTTGTGCCTTTAATCTCATAACTTCTGTCTCACAGCTGGCCGTGTCTGAATCCCACGTAGGATTTGAGCACTTCCAGCAGCAAGATGCCCAGGAGTTGTACACGCTATTGCTTGACATGCTGCACGAAGATGTGAACCAAGGCACCAGGCGAGTGAGTGTCGAGGAGGTCCAAACACTCAATCGATCGGATGAGGTGAATTTAATCTCTTAATTACACTCTGATAGTTTTCTTTAGGGTGCTTAGATAATTCCTTTGTCCAGTGAACGACTTGACCGAGAACGAGACTGGAACGTGTTTGTCTGGAGCATTTTCTAGAATAGTTAACAGATTTTGTGTGTTGATTGTGTCACTGTTGTGGCAAACCTTTTGCATTCACACTAGAGGTGAACGCGTGACGTGGTCACGCGTGATTCACGACTTTTAGCGTGAGTGTGCGTGAGTGTGCACACCACTGCTAAAAGTCGTGCGTGAGTGTGCAAAGTTACTGGTCAGGCGTGAATCGTGACACGCGTGACCAGTAACTTTGCCATTACAGTTTCCCAAATTGGTTTTTATTTCGTGAAAAACAAAAAAATGCCCTGCGGGGCTTGATTATTTTTAATTAAAAAAACAAAACATTGTCAACAACAGATTTCTGTGCATTTTGGCCAGGACTTAGTGTTCAGGAAAGTTGCCATTGTTATTTCAAATTATGGACCCTGGATTAGCAAATTTAAATATTTTATGCATACTACCTAAGTTGTTTTACTAGGTATACCTTTAAGAAAAGAGAGTAAAGGTGGTCCGTGGCCAAGTTGCATTTCTCATGCAACATTTGACTCAACAGTTATTTGTAAAAAAGAACTGTGTTGTGTATCAAAAATATGAGGACTGACCTAGAGGGACCTGACCTAAGCAAAGCATGTTATATACTTATCAACGTAAGTGACTGTGCGTGAGTTGTAATTCGTGAGTGTGCGTGAGCGTGCATGAGTCCATAAGATTTGCTGCGTGAGTGTGCGTGATCGTGAGCGAAATGACGAACCCGCATGCGTGAGTGTGCGTGAGTGAAAAACATGGCCGCGTGACGTGACCGCGCTTGAGTCAAAAATCACTCACGCGCTCACCTCTAATTCACACCACTTAGGTCCTACACTGTAGCCTGCCATTTAACACTTAAGATGTTTTCAATTCATGAATGCCATTTTTTATTGTACAGTCCCACCCCACAATATGCTGGTAGTTTCTTCACCCTTACCTATAGCTATTATGTTCTAAGGGTGCTTTTCCGTAGCATACTATTATAATGACCTTAAGGAATCACCAATGGCATACTTTTTAAAAAACAATTGTCTGGAAATTGGGATTTAATTTTCTAGGTGAACATAATAACTCCCAAGGAATCAAACTTTCATAAAGTAGTACCATCGATATTCCATGTAATTCAAGTCAGTGACTCACAAATTAAATTCAAGTCAGTGACTCACAAATTAAATTACAAATCAATGAAATAAATATTTTACAACTATATTTTGCATTGTTGATGAATATCATAAGATTAATTTGTAGAAATACGATATTTTATAAAGAATGTATAATTATTTTAATTAATTTCATGCAGTATGAGTTAAGTACTTGATTTGATTTTAAGCAGTTTCTAGTAGAAATTGACTAAATAAGGGTATTATTCTTGATTATCTCTTTATCTAATCCTGTATACCCCAACGGCTAAAATATTGAAAAAAAATCGGCCTTTAAAATGGAATCAATATTTTTATTTTGAAGTTTATATTACGATTTCTACAGAAGATATAAGTGTAATTTTGAAGCTTCACCATGTTATCTCATGGGAAATTTCAAGATTTCCTTTTAAAATATCTCTTAAATTAATCCCGTGACACATGTTTCTCTTTTCGTATTTGCAAATGGTATTGCTTGAGGCATATTTGAGGAAAATTTGAAGCATTTTTATTTACCAAGGACTTTTGATGGAAGTACTTTAATTTGTCATGAATTTTTTAATGTAAATTAGGAAAACTTGAACTGGCAAGATACCCTCGTCAAAGTACAGATTGGCAACCTAAAAATATAGCGAGTTGTACCTACTCGTCAAAATACGCCAATGGAGGACTTGCATAAGTTGGCGGAGCTATTTTACACATTAAATGACAGACAAGTAATTCTTTCGTCAAATTCAAATAAAAAACAGATACCTACTTAGCATTGCAGTAATATTGTCATTTACATGATGACTACAATGGTCAAAGATGTTTACAACTAGGTAAATATACATCTACTAGTTTGTCATCATTTAAATTAATCATAATTTTTTTTGCATACTTCCAAACTTTGCGTCAAAAGAAGCCGGCCAAATCCTCATGTTGGTATATGGGAAACCGGCATAGGAACTATTGGAAGTGGGTGTATTTAGCACAAATAAAGCTTCAAAAACGGAACCAAATTTCTATTGCCTTTCTTGATACATAAATAAAGCAATTGTTGATGTGTACACCCTACTAGGTAATGCCGTAGTGAAATATTGAAAACTTGTTAAATATTGTCTTGTGAGTTGTGACTGTGAGTGTATACGAACAATGCATATCTCCATTTATTTAATTTCTTTTTATTCAGAATTGACCAAAATATAAACTAGGTATGGCTAGGTAGTAGGTATTGATTATACCGTTGTGCTTTTAGAAAACTGATCAGTTGTTATTGAAGGTACACTTGGCCAAACAAAACTTGAACGTTCAATAAATCTGATTGGCTGATAAATGTAAGATTGCACCATCAGAAGTCAGTCCAAGCGATCTCATTGTCTCACTCTAGTAGGTGACCTCACATTTCAATGATAATAACAAGCTTTGATTGGTATGGGTCATGACCAGCAGTCATTCAAAATTGGTCAATGTTCTAGTTTTGTTTGGCCGAGTGTACATAGATTTTTAGAGTTAATTTCATAGATGACCTTAATTTTGTATAATGGTAATAATTTCTGTAAAGTTACTTCAATGTAACATTACTCAACTGTGCAATCATTATTGCAGGAAATCGCAAATGAGACGTGGAACAACCACCTCAAGCGAAACAGGTCCATTATCGTGGACAATTTCCACGGCCTCATCCGGTCAACGCTCCTTTGCCTGTTGTGTGGACATGAATCCGTTAAGTTCGAGCCGTTGGTCCACATGCCCCTCCCATTACCTTGGAAACAACAATTCGTGGTCAAGGTAAGTAGTAATTGTTAGCTTTCAATTTGTGTAAGTCTTTGCATAATTGAATTAAATGGGGTGGACTAAACATTGCGAACTACGTAAGAAAATTATGGTTTCCCAGACAGAAACTATCTCAGATTGTTTTATTCCGGAACAGAATTTATTTTATTCTTATTCAGATTAAATAATTTCTAATAGGAACATTTGGTGATACATAGTTTATATCATACACTTTTATAATATCCAAAATTGTGTGCCAAGATCTGTGCAATGATTCTTAGAAACCTAGAGAAGTTAAGTAAAGCTATTTAGTTAGCATTCATGTACTACTGATCGCAAGAAATAAATAATATATTAATTATTAACTGTATAGATAATGTGTAGATGCAAAAATTGCATCTTTGAGTGATGGAAAGAAATTTGATAGATTGCTAAAATATTGACACTGGAAAACAGAATGACACAAATTGACAACATTTACATGAGCTATGGACAGTGTTCTGGACACCATTGTGCACCTCTGGTTAGTCACTTCTGCTGTCTGCATCGCTATGTTCCGTTTCATTGAAGATGTAGCTATCAGTTGTTCAGCTGAACAAAACTTGTAATTCTCTTTCCAGTGAAAATATTTTACTTAGCAATCTTCCAAATTTCCTCTCTTATGTAATGTAAAGATGCAGTTTTCAGTTCAACGGCAATAAAATATCTATTATTTTTGTGCTTTATGCGTCATGAGCTAACAAGTATGCACAAAGTTACCTAGATATATTGAATGTACAAACAAAAACATACTTTTTTAGGGGATGAGATTTGGCAATGGAATTAAATTAGGTATATTAAAATTTCATCATAGTACAGTAATGTGCCGTTTCCATAGAGCAAAAACAGAACAAACTTTCTTCCCTTATGTAAACGCCACTTGAGGGTATTCAATGGAGGGTATTTTGTACATTATATTGGTTTGTGTCTTAGGTGTGTTCCTGAATGGCTGAATGGATCCTAACCGAGTGATGACATATTCTCTGTGTGTGTTTCTAATTTCTTTTAACAGGCATTGCGCTCCCCTCTTGATTTACCTGTTGCATGCTCTTCTCGCGCTGTTCTTTTGGGACTCTTGGGTGTAGTAGTTAGAGTCTTGTAACAGGGCATCTGAGTTAGGTTCTGGTTTGGGATATCTTAGACAAATAAAATATGGACTCGGGTTGAGGCAAAAAAAATATATGGGCTCGTATCAGGTTTGAGTAAATTAATTGTAGACCTAGTTAGTATAGACAAAAGTAAGACGAGACCAGGTTTGGTTTGAGTATGAGTTTCCTTTAATAAAAGCAAACTACTAACTAGTGCACATTTATGTTCCAGAAGGGTATGGATTTCTATGAACTATTTTGAATAGGTCTCATAATAATTCAGGCTACACACTTTAAATAATAAACATCAATAATAAAGTAAAAAGGAAAGAATGTTCAAATATAAATTACTGCATTTGTTGTGAATATTATTTATTAGTTATAAAACCTACTGATAAGTCGGATTGACTTAGTAGGGCTATTTATGGTGCATAAAAAAGTATTCTGTAATATTATTTCTTGTGTGATCAATAAAAAATAAAAAAAGCTACGGTCAGTGACTGGCATAGATGAACCCACTCTAGCATGGGCCCGGCCAACACCTGGCAATGCTAAAGTTGGTTCATCATTGCCCGTCACCGACCGTATTCTTAGTTTTCTTATAGTGCAGAATATTTTTTTCAGAAAGTGACATATTGTCATCAAAAGACAATAAATTACAACTATTAAAATTTTAGATTTGACATAGGTAATGGCAAGTAAATACCTATTTAGAGGACTTACTAACTCTCAGCTAACAATTAATAACTCCTACCCAAACCATTTGGAATGTACAAATGAAATTTAAAATTGCAGAAGATACTTACTCTTAAAGTTCATTCACGATTAGAATTGCAAGCCGTAATGGCGGCCGTGTAGATACTACTGTAGTCAAATGAACAATTGTATACCTACATATGAAAATATCAATAGAATAATCCAAAACTATGTATAATACGACTGTAGATGGAAATAAATCAATTTGATTGAATTTTTCTAATATTTTCTAATAATAAAAATAGTGTATTTGACATAATTTATACAATTTCAATAATACAAAGAAGAAAGTCTTGCCATTGACAGGGCAGTGTTCAAGTGACTGACCAATGAACGATGTGATCGACTAAAACGTCAGTGAAATTCTTATCGTGAACGAACTTTATGAATAGGTTTAGATTATAGCCATAGGTAATAAATAATGGCTTAGGTTCAGCCAAAAATGTATTATTACAAAATACCCAACATTTGGAAATGGGAAAAGGTTTATTATACTAGTTAGCTGAAATATTGGAATCCACCAACTGGAATACCTACTGCCAAATAGTACATTGGGTGACAGTTAAAATTCTGGAATTATGTCCCAGTTACATTTTTAAATTACAAAATACATAATAACAACATTGAATTATTGCAGGTACACTTAACAAAAAGATAAATGGTATGACGTAATTGTATTTTCTGAAAATGATTTGTTCGCACCTTCAGAAGTAGTCTGTGCTAACTTGGCATCTAGCTCGAGTAGGTTAGCACTCATTTCACTGCTTATAATAGAATCAATTGTCAACGAACAGGACTACCAGTCATACAAATTTATTATTCACATACCATTTTATGTTTTGCCGAGTGTACATTAAGTTTGTAAAAACCAACACATCCATGTCACACTGGCGAGTTGGCATTATTCAAGTTGGTGCTATTCAACTACTTGCCCAACAATAATTCGGGTACTTTTAAGTTAGTGGTTGATGCCTTGATACACATACCTACTTATATTTGTTACTTACTTACTAACATAACCAACCATCCTTTATATCATATCATATCATGTAGTCACTAGTTCACTAACCATCATTCATACATCCTTGAATATTAATACCAAGTCCAGGCAATCTATTTTCTCGCAGTTTACCCTACACTTCTACTCTCATAAGAGGGCCATTCAGCGAAACAAGGTGACTCTTGACGCGGACGGCACTGTTGGCGATCTGGCCGAAACAGTTGGCAAGTATTATAGATTGGATGTCAACCAATTGTTGATCGCGCACGTCGTTGGGAGCCACTTCCACAGGCTGTTCGAATTGAGCGACCAACTTTCCTGTATCGGAGACGAAGATGATATTGCCATGTAAGTGGCTCTGGCTAGTTGAGATTGGCAGCTTCTGAATTAAACGAGATGTTGTGGTCGATGGTACAGAATAACCAACTTGTTTGAGGGATTTTAAATTTGCGTTGTAAAATATTGGGTGGACAAATGATACAGAAGGTATCTCAGGCAAACTTGTCCATCATACACCTAAGCAATGCCAT
This sequence comes from Leuctra nigra, assembly GCA_934045905.1. NCBI lineage: Eukaryota > Metazoa > Arthropoda > Insecta > Plecoptera > Leuctridae > Leuctra > Leuctra nigra. The sequence continues at coordinate 25,147,328 of OW203763.1, read as the reverse complement.
TGTTTGTAGATTTTGTGGGAAGGGAAGCACTTCATATCATTAATAGAAGGAAAATCTGTGAGTGAAATAATCAACGGGTTGTCAGTCAGATGAAGCATTGAGCGATGCTATCTCTAAACTAGGAAAACGCTCCGTGTAACGCGTTGATGAGCGAGCACCGACACGCACGACATCGCCAATCGAGCACAATCCATTCAATCAAAGATAACTAACTACATTATTACCAATTTTCCTTGCAACTTTCGATAAACACTCTGGATCGATTAAATAACAGATTATTGTACTGGTACTTTTCCATCAATCTCTTTGGACAGATATTCAAAACACTTAAAACAGCAATAAGTCTGTAATTCTTGACCGATTTGGCTGGAAATTTGTAAAAATTGATACTATCTAGTCGAAACGTTGTTTTTATAACTGTGAAACACGATCCATATCCTAAAAAATAAATTATTTTAGATAGGTATACCTATACCTATGTATATAAAATGCCTACACAACATATTGACTACATTATGTATTGCAATATGATCACTCAATCTACTATAAAAGAATCAGTATTTCATTATTACTGAGAATAGCCATCTATACACTTTGCTTTGCTACATAGAGCAACCCAGAATGCAGTGGAATTTCTGTTTTGAAATGTCATTTCTGACAGTTATTAAAACTGTCAATAAGTGCATTATGTTCTTGACTGATAGGGCTGAAAATTTGTAAAATAAGAGACAATGTTGGTCTTAACGACCATGCAAAATATGAGTTTGATTGATCAGATTTATCGAAGAGAATAGGTTTATCGAAGATAGGTCAAACGATAATGTGGCTACAGACCATTATAAATTACTTATACATGTCAGTAAAATGTATATTTCTTTTAAAGTTCATTACAGATTACAGATTTGTAAAGTAACACTTATAATGCTGATACCAATGGCCATGCAAAATATGGTGATTATCGGTTAACCGATTCCAGCTTTATTGCACACAAAGTTGAGTTTCTTTCACATTGCCAAGCTATGTATAAGTACAACTTTAAATCAAGATTCCGATAAAACTAATAGATCGATTTTGCTGGAAATCAATAGCCTTCTGCAGTGGATGGTAATGAATCTTTTGTGAAAAAAATTGGCCAGATCCCTTATTTCGTTTAAAAGTTAATGCGAAAAACACAAATAAACACACAAACAAAAAAACAGAGATTCGTGCCATAAGTTTCAAGTGGAGACGCTCGCTTAATAATGTTTGTTCACTGTAAGAATAATGATCCGCAATGGTGGCCGTGTAGATACTACTGTAGTCTAGCAAACAGTTGTATACCTACACATGTAAATATCAATATTATAATCAAAAAATATGTATAATAGAATAGAATAGAATAGTGATTTATTTACAACTCAAGAATTACATGTAACTTTGGTAATACACACAGTCAATGGCAGAACCTATAAGTTTACATTTCCGGTGGTTGCAATACAGAATTGATATATTATAATATTATTTGTTAACTTGCATCTAAAAGTTAAACATAATGATAATTTACTGTAGTCTAAGTACTAAGAGATACCATCTGTGATCTTGATAGTTCTTAACAGTAAACAGTAAAAATTTTATATGACAATAAAAATATAATTTGGTTTTGGATTGGTACGTACTCTAGTCATGCCCAGATCTTTCACAAACTAAATTTAAAGCATAATATATTATATGTAGGTATTATAACATAGGTAGGTATAGATAGATATATATACGACTAGATAAAAATAAATCAATATTATTGAATTTATTTTTCTAATATTAAACATTGTGTATTTGACATAATTTAAACAATTTCAATAATACAAAGAAGAAAGTCTTGCCATTGACAGGGCAGTGTTCACATGAACGACGTGAACAACGAAAACGACAGAAAAATTCTAACAGTGAACGAACTTCTTCAGACTTTTGTTTAGGGCTGTGCAAGATGAAAATTTTCAATGTCGAGTGAGATTAAGAAGAAGTGGTGCAAATAAATTTGAAGTCGCTAAGAAATCATTATGGACCACGGCTAGTGCATCAGACTAAATTCAGAAGCATGCTGTCTCAGTTCTCCAAGCGCTAAAACTTTTTCACTTCTTAAAATGAATTCCTGTAGACAAAAATTTGTTTTAACCAATTCTCTCCGTAAGGTACATAGTACATGTACATACTTAATTTTTTTGGGGTAACTTTTGGTGTGTTCATCATTCATTCATTCATTTGTGACTGTCAGCACAATGTTTTTTTCTTCTTGAAGTGTAGTCCAACTTGTATTTACTGGTCAAGAAATTGCCAGTGATTATTCTCCACAACCTAAATATAGGTCTCACAATTTGGTTTACAGACATAATATTTATTTGATTGTTTCATTGACTTCATTACACATTTACTTTAGGCTTTACTGTGTTCCTAATAAATAGGTTGAATGCAAAGCATTTGTAATATTTTTTGATATGTTCAGTGTACACTATTTTTGGGTTGTGTTGAATTCTCGCCACTCTATAATCTCATAAAGTAACTTCTGTTACTCAATTATTATACATGACTGTTTTTTAATAACCTTCCACCTCTCTATGATGCAGTTATGAGATACCGATGGCAGCTGTCAACAATCCTACAAGGTATTTCATTACTCCAGTAGTTCTGATGGAGGAAGATCGGAGAGGCTCAAACTCTGGCCAACTCTTTGGCCAACCTTTTGTCGTTGTCATTTCGATCGAAAAGTACACTTACCTCAATCTCTGCTCACATATTTCTGATTATTTAAAATTACAGATAACTAACGATACATGTGACCTGAATAAAAATAAGATAGGTAATTATAATGTTCACAATTTTCTTTTTTGCTTGTATGTGTGCTATTTGAAGTGTCTACTTAAATTGATTTGTATTTAATTTCATGGCCAGCTGACGTTAATGGTGAAGAGTGTGCACTCGTGGACCAATATGGGTTCACTCTCGGGTCAATGATCGATTCTAACTCGGACGGCATGACCCGTAACAAGAATGCTCATGGCGACAGTAAGCTATTCAATTATCTCTATTTGAAGATACCTATATACCTGCAACCGCAAGACATTGTTTTCTTTTAACATTGAATCAAATGGAAATTAGGATCATTCCTACAATTGAAGTTACTTGCATATCTCTGATCAAATCTGAACAGTAACTGAAGAGTTTTCTTAATAATATGTAGTAGGTATGTAACACATGTAGTTATGAACCCATTATACAAAATCCATTCTCCTATTAACGAATTTTGTTTTAACCACTCCCTTATACTACTTTTGCAGAAAAATAAACCCTACCTACTTACACTTCCCATATTTATTTTATTAGTGGAGACAAATAATATCCTACACAGCAATGGGAGGACAGCTCCCATAGCATACTCCATTAAAACTGTTTCAATTGTGGTTGGTGAGCATCATATGTACATGCCATATTCATAATCCTCATTTGCCTAATCAAATTGTCAATTGATATTACTCGATAGCTTAAAGCCCTCTAGACTGCCATTTTTATGATTGTGGCCATTGTGTTTGAAGATAATTAAAGGTATATTGAAGTGATCAGCTACTTTTATGCATCATATTATTAGCGTTATGTTGCGTTATGTTAAGTTATGAACAAAAAATAAATCAGATCTTTCAAAAATGGGGTTTACATATTTCAATAAGCAGTTAATTTACAACCTCGTCACTGTAACGACTAACGAGATGGTCACAATCCCAAATTTGGCATTGGTGATTCATCCCCTTAAATGCTTCCCTTAACTAATATAGGTACTTGTATTTGTATTAAAGGCTTGCTGGTCGCTCGCTGCACTCCTGGAACGAGGGGCAATGCTGGCAGGGGAAGATTGACTGGCCCCGAGCTGAAATGCCCTAACAGCGGGATCGATATTACCGACTGCATCCGGGAGGCGCTAAAGGAGGAGATCATGGAGTACGATGATGCCTGGTGAGTCATCCTAGTCAAAAGTAGTTGGGCAAGTAAGCTTCGCTAGCTTTCTCTTGTAGCAAGAAGATTTTGTTTGCCAAGCCCTTTAAATAAGATTCCATATCTGTAGCCTAATGAACTGTCTCTCCTCCTCGCTTCAATCAAATCTGGATAATGTCACTTGTTTAATATTGTGTTCAAACTTAAATGGGTCATTCTCCACTAAACGGAATATTGAAGAAGCTAAATAATTTTTTAAATAATATGATTTTTTTCTGCTTTTTATTTCATGGGGTCTTTGAAAATACTTGTTGAAGTAATATTAATTGCTCATCTGAGATCAAAATGAAATAATATAATTTACTGTGTTAATTAGATTAGTGAAACATAGGGGAATGACGAAATTTTAGAGCTAGGGGAATGACATACTGAGTTTAAATATGCTGCCAAATCTCTAGTAATTACATTTTATGAGTTGAAATTTTGAGGTTATGTTTGGGTCACTATTATTATCACGTTTTAATTGCCAAAAAGGATGATTTCAACATAAGTACATAATTATAATCGAATAGGGGAATGATGGAGAGAAAACATACGCCCCTGAAAATCGTAGCATTTTTGCTATTATAGCCATAATTATCATTCAAATCACATATTTCGAGTGTTCCTGGCTTGTCAGCACCATCAAGCTAGTTGCTACACTTAGACACATGTTAAATACCAACTGCAAATAATAATAAAAAAGATTATTAAAATGGCTTCAGAAAGATGCCAAAACTCGGGACACGTTTTAATTACAGTTAAAACATAACATTTTATAAATATATGAATGTGAATTTGTTACATATGTCAAGATACACTATTAATAAGCTTAACATTTATTTTTGGTACATTTAATTAATGTACTTTAAGATATATGGCAAAAGCAATGCTGGAAAACAGGGTGAGGGACAAGCTAGGGGAATGACTTTTGGGGGGTATTTTGGGCTGTAGCTCTTAGATGTGCATGATAATAACCTTACACTATGGCTGTATTTGTCAAGTAGCATCTATATAAAAAATAAAAAAAATAAAAGCATAGATATTTTCTTTAATATCTATATTAAAAATGGACCGGACAAGAATATTCCATTTAGTGGAGAATGACCCAAATATACTGTGGCCTTTTGGCACCTTTTGTCTGGAGTAGGCTACATGCCGGTACTAGATTTCCTCTCTTCCTTTCTCCATGTTAAATCCTTACTAGTTGATTCTCGGACTCTGTCGAGGACAATTATCATTTTCCAAGCTGAAAACTAATAAATAAGATGATGCGGAAGAATTGAACAGTGCAATCTGGGCAGAAGAAGATAAAGAAGAAGAAAATGGTGCTAAGAATGAAGGAGAAGAGGGGCAAAAGGAAGTGTCTGGTGGGGTGTACTGTGAAAATGTGCGGGTCAGTAGAAATAGGAAAGAACTAAGGGGAAAAGTATTGGCAGTAAGACACAAAGTGGGAATACAAATATACAGGAAATATGGGATGAGAATGGGAAGCAAAATCATTGTAAATACTATCATGAAATCTTGTAAGAATATTGCACACCAGTTGGATGAGACAAAGAGAAAGCTACTGGAGATGGAGGAGAAATATGAGGACCTAAAGCTATGGAGGGACAATGTTGGAGGTCTGAACAGTGAAACCAGGACAGAAGAAGATGAAGAAAAGAATGAAAATCATAAAGTGACGCAGTTGGAAGTAGAAGTGAGAGTAGAAGATGTGGGAGGAGAGAACAGCATTACTAGGTCAGAAGAGGATGAAGAAGAGAAGAAAAATCAAAGTAAGGAAATGCAAGATGAAAATGGTGCTATGAATGAAGAACAGGTGCGAAAGAAAGTGTCTGATAGTCCGATTCCTCTAATGGATTGCGATCGGAGCCATCGTGACCCGAGCCCCGAGCTTCATCGAACTGGCGTGGAAGTGGTGCTGATAGGCGATGTGATGGTGAAGCAGGCAAGTGAATTTTGTAAAAAGATGGGCAATAGTGCAATTATTGAACCAGGAATTAAAATAAAAGAATTGGAAAATAGATTGGACATAGGGTACTATGCGGAAAGATTGAGCGAAGCAAAGTCGATCATCCTCAAAGTTGGAAATCGCGAGGTGAAGGAAGGAATCGACAAGGATATAATAATAAGGGACATCCAAGAGCTTGTAGTGACAACAAAGAGAGCTGTAAAGAACCCTGGTGTGCGAGTGGTAGTATGTGGCCCGCAGACAAACGAAGGAACGTTCATGAACGAGGAGCTGAAGAGGACAGCCGAAGCTAATCGTGCAGAATACCTGGATGTCCCCTATATCCCAGGATATAAGAGCAACAGATGGGAGTGGGAGGCAAAGACTGGAAGAGAGCTGAGAGTGAGGGTGGAAGCAAAAGAACGTAGTGAGTGGAGGGATGGGAAGAAGAAGAATGAAGACATGAACAAGGATTTTCAATCCAGGTGGGTCTGGAGGATCCGAAGGTAGGGGAAGGCGATGAAGGTGAAGATGAGGCCGGTGGTATAAAGAGAAGAGTGAAGAGAGCGAAAAGTAAGAATGTGAGGGGGGACGCTAGAGGAATGAAGAGAAGATTGAGACTTAGAAATGGAATGGAATTTGTGTTTGGTACCATGAATATTGTTTCTTTGAACGGTAAAGTGGAAGAAATAATAGATATGATGGTGGAAAGAAAACTTATGATTCTAGGTCTAAGTGAAGCAAAGTGGAAAGGAAGTGGTGAGAGGAAGTTGAGAGACGGTTTTAAGCTGTCGTGGTCTGGTGGTACGGAGGGGAAGAACGGAGTGGCTATAGTTGTTAGTCCGCAGGTTTGTGACTTTGTGGTGGACGTAAAGTGCCATAGTGATAGGATGATGTCATTGATTCTCAAGGTAAGGGACAGAGTGATGGTGGAGGTTGTCCAAGTGTATGCACCACAGACAGGCAGACCGGTAGAAGAGAAGGACTGTTTCATTGGGGAGTTGGAAGCGGTGTTGGAGTTGGCAAGTTGCAGTGTGATTGTGATAGGCGACCTCAATGCAAAAGTAGGGAGTGACAGAAGGGGTTATGAAGAGGTGTTGGGAAAGTTTGGGCTGGACGAGAGGAACAGAGATGGAGAGAAACTGCTGGAGATGTGTAAAAGGAATGGTCTGAAGATAGGCAACACCTGGTTTAAGAAGAGAAGAAGCCATAAGATAACGCGATACGGCTACGGGGAAGACAGGTCTGAGTCCATCATAGACTACGTCTGTGTAGGAGGAAGTTTGAAGGAGGGAGTAGTGGATGTTAGGGTTTGTCCGTCAGTATCACTCGACAGCGATCATCGCCTGCTGGAATGTACGGTGAGGGTGCAAGTACAGAGGCCAGTGGCAACTGTCTCGCACAAAAGAATCAAAGTGTGGAAATTGCAGGACCCGGCGGTGAAGAATGAATTCTGTCAAGTGATAAGGAGCAGGGAGCCAGTGGGGGAGTTGCGAGATGTAGAAGAGGAGTGGGAGGACTTCAGGAATGCTCTGGTCAAGGAGGCTGAAACATTGTGTGGAAGATCAGGGGGTAAAAGGAAGGAGAAGGAAACAAGATGGTGGAACAGTGGAGTCAAAGAAGCAATGAGAGAGAAAAGACAAGCTTGGCAGAATTATGAGCTACAGAGAACTGTGGAGAATGAACAACGGTACAGAATATGTAGAAGAAATGTCGGAAGTATTGTTGTAGAGGAAAAGGAAAAGTCGATGGAAGATTTAGCAGGAAAATTAGTGAAAGATTTTGAAGGAAACAAGAAGATGTTTTATGGATTGATCAAAGGCAAAAGGGGAACAAGAGAGGAATTAAAGAGTATGAAGGATAACAACGGGGACCTAGTATGTAACGTTGAAGAAATAAATAGTCTGTGGGGAGAGTACTTCGAGAATCTCCTAAATGTAGGAAAGGAACGGGGGCTACCAGTGGAGGAAGGAGAGCAGCAGTTTGGAGAGGAAGTGGAAGAAAGTGGAGTGGATGATGATCTTACTGAGGTGGAAATAACAAGAGCCCTCAAAGAGATGAAGAATGGCCGAGCACCAGGCATTGATGAGGTGACGATAGAGATGGTGAAAGCAGCGGGGGATGCGGGTAAAAGATGGCTCTACCAAGTGATTAAAGCAGCGTGGAAGCAGAAGAAGATTCCAAGTGACTGGGAGAAAGGGGTAATTGTCCCTCTTTTCAAGAAGGGGGATCGCAAGAAATGCAGCAATTATAGGGGAGTGACATTACTATGCCAGTGTGCAAAGGTGTTTGAAAAAATAGTGGAGTGTAGATTGAAGAATTGCGTGGAAGAGGGATTGAGAGAGGAGCAGTATGGATTTAGGAGAGGGCGGTCTACAATTGACGCAATTTTCACTGTGCGTCAGATGATGGAGCAGCAGTGGGAAAAGGGTCAAACTATGCATATGGCCTTCTTGGACTTGGAGAAGGCATATGATAGGTTGCCAAGGGAAAGAGTGTGGGAGTGTCTGGTAAAGAGAGGAATAGGCAAGGAGTTGGTTGAGCGGATCTAAAGTATGTATCGGAACAGTGTGAGTTGTGTGCAGTCGGGAGTGGGGAGATCGGAATGGTTTAGTATTAGTGAAGGGCTTCGGCAAGGGAGTGTGTTGTCACCAACACTGTTCATAATTGTAATGGATGAGTTACTGAAGAAAGTGGAGCCAAATGAGGGGGATGATACACGAACACTAATTTATGCGGATGATGTGGTGGTGTGGGGAGAAACTAGGGAGGAAGTGCAGTTAAAGATTGATAAGTGGAGTGAAGAGACAGAGAAGATGGGTTTGAGAATAAGCGAAGAGAAGAGTGAAGTAATGACAATGGAACGGAAGAAGATAAGACAAGGACATGCCAGAATCAAGATGAGAGATGGATGGTTGAAGGAAGTAGAGGAATTTAAGTACCTGGGGAGCCTGCTCACCAACAAGGCAAAAGTAGATAGAGAAGTACAGGAAAGAAGAAGGAAAGCGGAGTGTTTCTATCAGGCAGTGAGGAAGTTGCTTTGGCATGAGAAGTTTCCAAAAGTGTGTAAAATGATAATGTATAAAATGTATTTCCTGCCAATTCTAACATACGGGGCAGTGACGTGGTCAGCGGGAGGACAGGAAATGGATCAGCTTCAGGCAGCGGAGATGAAGTTCTTGAGGAGTGTGAAGGGAGTCACAAGAATGGACAAGATCCGAAGTAAGAAGATAAGAAGTGAGCTGGGGGTAGAGAGATTGGGGTTTAAATTGGGCAGAGAGAGGCTTCGGTGGTTTGGCCACATGAAGAGGATGGGAACAGGGCGAGTGCCACGGCGGGTGTTTGAGTCGGCTACTTCGGGACCACGTAGAGTAGGAAGACCAAGAGAGAGGTGGATTGGAGTTATTAAGGACGATGTTTTGGAGAGAGGGGGAAGTTGGAGTGAGTTGGAGGCTGAGAGACAGTGGGAGGACAGAACAAGGTGGAGGCAATTTGTGGAACAATTGGAAGCTGAGGAAGAAGAAGAAGACGAGGAGGAGATGCCAGGCGTGGCCAGCCGGTCTCCAGTAGTCCTGCTGCCCTAGTGTTGGTCGGAACACCCACCCCCTGACCCATTAAATTGGAACCAGCGGATAGATTATAATTATTTTATCTGCAAATGAAAATGGAGTTGTCACTGCAGTTCACTTTGTAGGCACTACTAGGTACTACAGAGTGTATGTAGGGCAGAGAAAACTGGTAAATTATTTATGTGTCTCCTCAGTCCTCACTAATAAGGTAGCTAGGTATCACTAACATAGGTCTTGCTTATTAAATCTTCACAGGAAACTTTTGTCTTGTAGATAACATTCGAATAAAGAATGATGTAGTTCTTAATTAACAGTTTGTCTTAACAGTAACGAAAACCAATAAAAAGGCACCCAAGAAATACGATCTGTATACCTATGAACTTTTTGCTGCGTCCTGTTTCCTGTTTCCAGAATTCGTTCCATACTCAGTGCAAGAATGAGAGTGACGCAGAAACTATTTGTGGCAAATAAATGCTTTTAATAGCTTGGACTTGACCGTTGCCATTTGACGACAAAATGTGTCGGAAAATGTCATGCTAATTCTGGTCCATCGCGATCATTGACTTAAGAATTACATTTTCTTTTCAGGCAGTGCTCCAATTGCGCTGCAAAGCGCGAGGCAAAGAAGAAAATGGATTTCTGGTTCCTGCCGAAGGTGATTGTGATGCAGCTGAAACGATTCCGTGACTCCAACTCCTCGAGCACTGGCATGGTGACTCGACGCAGCAACGTCCACTGGGAGAAGAACGACGCCCTAGTCGATGCCCCGCTGGAGATCGACATGGGCCCGTTCATCGTCGGACCGAAGCCCGAGTTCTCTACCTACAAGCTCTTTGGGGTTGTCAATCATTCGGGCGTGCTCCAAGGCGGTCATTGTAAGTTATTTCCCTGAGGCACTATTTTGTTCAAAGTATGATGCTATTTTTACCATTTCAGAGGCCTGGGTAATTGAACGGGATTCGCATGGTTCGTCGGAACGTTTTTTTGACATTTTGTCTTCCCACTGAATAATTTTAAAAAGATCAGATAGTAACGATCCATTACAGCCTAATATACTAAATAATGCCACACACTGGAGTACTTTATTACATCTGATATGACCTCAAAGTGTTAAATACAATTATTTTACCATAAATATCATATTTAACACTTTGAGGTCGCACCAGAGGTCATAAAGTACTCCAGTGTGTGGCATCATTTAGTCTATTAGGCTGTAATGGGTCGTTACTAAGTGTCGTTACTTACTTCCCATTATTTAGTGGGAAGACAAAATTTAGGAAAATCACTTTGAAGAACAGTGCGTTTCCCATTCGCTTCCCCAGGCCTCGTAATGTTGTGTTTTGATAATCCCAGTTGTTTCACAAGAGATTTGTTATACTCGTATACTACATCAAATCTTTCAGTCCTGTCAATTTGTCGAAGTAGGGAAGAGGGGTGGGTCACCATTGGACAGTTTTCACATAAAAATTCATAGCACCAAACCAATCTACATTTTGACACATCTTAAGTTATTATCTACTTTGGTACACATTATTGCACTTGTAAGTTGAAAAAAAAAAAAAAAACTACATTACACCTTGATATTTGGCGGTATATTTCGCGATTTAATCAGTTTTGAGTTTGGTGGTGTTTAGCGGTGTTAAGGGTAAATTTCGCTTTTTGTCGCGATTAGATTCCAGTGTTTTTAGGCCAGAAACATAAGGAAACGCATTTATATTGTGGCAACTTATTTTATTTGAAAAACTTTTCTCGTGGACATACACACAACAGTGTAAGTAGGGTTAATCGAAACTACGAAATTCAAATTAAATTAAATTTTAAATATTACTTGTTACTTTTGCAAGATATGATAACAGTTCTTATTGCAAAAAAGGTAAAGACATTATTCAGCTTCAATTTGAAAGAAGAAGAATTAAAATCGGTACAACAGGAGCTGAGATACGAGTGTTTATTACATTTGCAGTGGCCGCAATGTTCTGTGGACGCCATCTTGAACCTGAGTGTCAAATCAAATGCTTCTTCTTCCAAAAGTGTTCTAAAGGGCCCATTTGATATAAGCCTACAGTATGAAATGAAACAAAAAAGATAAAAAAATTATATTCTTAGGTACACTCCCCCAAATAATAAACGGTACTCGAAAGAAAATGAATTGACTGATTAAGGTTTGATGGCATCATCCCATGAAGTCAGTGCTAACGCATTATCTAACTCTTTTAGGTGAGCTCTGATTTAATTGATAATAACAAGGATTGATTGTCAAGGAACCGGCCCAGCAGCCAATACGTTTTGTACCAAGTACCGTTTATTATTTGGGGGAGTGTACATTATATTTATAGACTAAATATTAAATTCAAAAATTCAATTTTCTTTAAAAATAAGTAACCGTGTGACATACGATCATATTCCTAATGACAGAAATGATAAAGACCACATTCTTCAGCTTCAATTTCGAATAAAAAGAAATAAAATCTGAGGAACAGGAGCCAAGATATTGTCTATATTGTAAACACAGTGGCCGCCATGCTTATAGGCCGCCATCTTGAACCTGCACGCTTGAATCGAATGCCTTCTCTTCCAAAAATGTTCAGGAGGGTCCAATTGTGATATTTCCAAGAACTGAACAGTCTTTTTTTCCCTTAACTACCGCACTAAACGTGTCGTTATGAAGCCAGAAATGGGAAAGTAGTGGTGCCTTCAACTCGAGTGGAAAGGGAAGAATTTAGTATTCTCACATTTAGTATTTTCATAGCACTTTCCCACAGCAATCCCTACTTCCCTACATTGATTTTACTTGCGTTTTATTGGCTTCTGATCTAGAATAGATTGTGCAATGTATTTTCCTTTCTTGTTGGGTATTTATTTTGATTTTTTCTTTACAGATCAAGCGAACGTCTACTGCAAGGCAGTGGGGAAGTGGTTCCGGTGCAATGACTGGCAAATCGTGCCAATTACTGATCTCTCCCAGATTATTGTAAGTTATATTCCATTTAGACTATTTTCGTCATTATACTTTCCATTTTGAGAAGAGTCCCTTAAGCAATAAGTTTCTGAGGAACTTGCAAAGCTAAAAAATAAAAATTGAGTATTAAGCCGCATTTACAACAACTTAACGTTCGAAAATTAACGTTGCAAAATTAACGCAATTCCATTTTCGTTCACAACCACTTAAGAAACTAACGCACACGTAAAACAAGATGGTGCCGGCCAGGGCGATCAGCTGTGATTTCGAGGTGAGAGAAGTGTCCATACTCATGCGCCAATGGGGTTGTTCACTGCCATTTGCTCTCACTCGCAGCGCTAGCGGCAATGGAGTAGTATGTCTCTGATTGGTTGGTCTCTGAATCCAAGATCTCTGAATCATATTCCCGCTAAGGTTTAAAAATGTTCCATTCCGCTCTGCATTTTGATTGGCTCTCTTTCGGCATTTTGATTGGTTCTTATTACGGTTAGGACAGCAACGCCATCTACAATAGTTTTGCGTGAAAAACCCCATTCCTCCACATAACGTTCAACTTGAAAGTTGGAAGTAAGTAGGTCTACTTTGAGGTGAAATTGGTGTAGGTATGTTAATTTACAAAATTTCGTTGTGAACGAATCCATAAGTTTACATGGGCTTGACCATTGAAATTGCGTTAATTTTCTTAATTTTCGAACGTTAATTTTGTTGTAAACGCAGCTTTATCTAGAATAATTTGGTAATAGTGGTAGCCTATTAGGTACCTACCTACAAATACAATGCAAAAATAATCTATATAGATTGAACTCCATAAACTTATAAAAACCTCGTGTACCTCAGACGTGGAAGGCCCGATATGCATTTCACTGATTCTTGATGAGAGCTGAAATACCAGTAATTCTGCCTTCATCTATTCATATTAGTAATGGTGAACCCCATCATTTTGAGTGAGAATACTTCAATATAACTGTATTTGTAGACTCAAACTGCAATAATTGATAAATCTTGAATACCTACATGATTCCAAAAGTGTACAATGCAATATCATCGAAATGCACATCGAGCCGTCTACGTCCGACCAGAGGTACATCTTTTCAAGGTCAGTACAGCTAAAGGTCCTTTACTCACTTCTGTATGATTTGTCTCTTGCAGACGCAGCAAGCCTACGTGCTGTTCTACATGAGGTCGGATGAGTTCGATAAACCGTTGGATATGTAGTTCCATCGTGCGTCCCAAATAGGAAAACTACGCTTGTCTCCGACAAAGAATGACGCAGGAGTTTTGTTTGTAAGATTGTGCTTCAAAGCTGTGGCTGTGAAATCACAGTTCCTATGGAAAGTTAAGATTTTTGTTTGAATACTCTTGCCAATTATACTATAACTGAGCACAATAAGTGATTTCAGAGGAAATAATGCAAGAGAAATTGTTTTCATTTTAATGTGTGTGCCGATCAGTGAGATTTAACCTTTCAATATTATTAATATTTAGTTCGGCTATGCCGTCTTCATTATGACACCCTCACACAAATGTAATGTGTGTGCCGAATCAGTGAGATTTTATTAACCTTTCAATATTGTTAATTATTAATATTTAGTTCGGCTATGCCGTCTTCATTATGACACCCTCACACAAATGTAATGTGTGTGCCGAATCAGTGAGATTTATTAACCTTTCAATATTGTTAATAGGGAAGTCTCATGAAGATTAGATTTCAGAATAATATTTATTTTATGAAAGTTGAGATGTTGCTGAACACATATGTGGTATTATTTTTGTTGTGGGACGAATAGTTCTCAAGTAATTAATTTACTAAGTTTGATCTAGGTTTGATAGATCTCCTCTCATTTAAAAACAGGAAAATTGGCAATGACCTCACAGTTTGCTATATTGCCATGGCAACAAGGGAATCCCCATGTCAACACAATGTTCAAGACTTGGAAATGACATCACAGTTCTGATTCTTGTTTCAGGCCGTTTTTCCCGCCAAAATGACCAATGATATTTGAATTTCATTTTTATGAATGAAAATTTTAGATTTCACGGGTGATAACTGTGTCAGTCATTATTATTTGTGTTGATATTTAGATATTACCCAGAATTAAATTTCACGAGACTTCCCTATTATTTAGTTCGGCGGTGCTGTCTTCATTATCACACCCTCACACAAATGTTTTCTTACTCATTTAGTTTGTACTGGTTGCTCTGGTCAGACTGGTTAGGAACATTTGCCTGAGGTGTTAGTAGATAGTTAATTTAATTTTCTATCTTAATCCTAACTTAATTTGTATTATTGCTTATTTTTTATTCTTGAGGGTGTTATGCATGATACCTTAATATAAATTCATTTTTAAATTTTAATATGTACCTACTGCTTAATTTCCAATGTAGTACAAAATAAAGTGGGTTCCTTTCTATCATTGGCTTTTGTAATGCAATTCTTATTCTTTTCCAATAAGTTTCATCAGTGTGATGATTGAAGGGTGCACAACCCCCCACCCCCACTCCCCGCTCCCATAGTCAACAATCAATGTTCCTTTACTATACTTGAAAGGAAATGTAAAACAGATTTTTTTTAACTTTAAATTAATTAATACATGCAACTTATGATTTGTTGAAATATTACCGAAGTTAAGCTAATAGAAATAAAGTTTTTTAATGGAACGAATTTCTTACAATAAGTCGGGAAACTATAGAGAAAGCAATATTTTACACTTTTAAATGGAAGTTTTTGAACTAGCTTTAGAGTTGAAAAGTCTAAAAACCGAAACCGTGTGGAAACACTGCCCCTCAATCTTCAACGTTTGTCTCGGTCACATTGTCTCAAACCACTACTGAAGAAATTTTAATGAAATATGTATCATGTCGAAAATACTTAAAAACCATTTAAATCCATTTGGGAAATTCTACATTTGCCCTGGACACGCGTGTCCCCCCCCCCCCCCCCCTTCCCGTCGCCCCATTGCTCTCATGCAATAATTTTTATTGAAGACTAATTGTAATTATTTTTAGTTGTAATTTATCTGATCTGGTAAATGAATACAATTTTAATTAAAAATTATTTTTCATTGAATTAAGTAGGTATTCAAAAAAGGGGGATAAATCCATATAGCACAATACCTCAAAAATAGGGATGTTGTGTGGTAAAATTTAAATAAAAAAATAATCGACTAGCGATCTGATTTAGGAGCAAATATTGTCAAATATTAGGGATGGAAATTGACCGGTCAATACTTTTTGGGTCAAATGACCGGTCTACAAAAATCGCAAAAACTATTTTTTTCATACTTTGGAAGTATTTTAGTGAAAACTTGCTTTTTCAATTTAATACAATGTTTGAGTAGGTACTTTGTTTGATTCCAAGTATCTGCATTATTATTGAAATATTGATTTCCTGGATCAAGTTAAGTAAATTTAAAATGATCAGAAAACATTTATGAATTATGATTACATAAAGAATGAGGTGTAAGTAAGGTAGGTATACGTCGTCATAAGATCTATTACAAGATTTTTATAATAGCCATTAGCCAATGCAGATAAACGTTAATTGATAAAATATTTGGAAACCCCACCGGTTAACTTTATTTCCTAAATCAAGTTGGCAAGTGCGATATCATCATCATCCGATGAAGCCATATTAAAATCTTCATCTGGTTCGTCTAAAACTCCATCATTTTCTTCTTCATCTTCTTCTTCACAAGTTTGAGCCATGTTAGCAATTTTCAACATGTTTAAATTCAAATTATACAATTTGGGGGCGAAAAACATATTTTATATTTTCGGTTAATTGAAATTGACCCAAAGTATTTGACCGGTCAATTGACCTTGTACATCCCTATCAAATATAAGATTTAGTGAAAATACGATTTTTTAAAGAAGATGTACCTATACATACATTTATACAGCTATTTTCGCATCTCAAACTCTGGTCAAGGACAGACGCCCTTCTTGAATAACTGATTCAATTTTCACTTTTCAACCTAAACCAAGTTCTTTGTCACTATATCAATCTATATCCTAACAGAATATATGTTTTCAAAACTATACAGCAAAGCACAGACAGTAACTTCACATAATTTCAGGTCAATCAGAAAACTGCAAGACCTGCAACGCTTCAAGAACCGGAACCTATACAGATCCTAAGAACCTATAGAGATCTGGAGCCAAAATTAGAGTAACTTTTCTGTTCAAGCAACAAAATCATTTTTGACAATAACTTATTAAATCTAGAATTATATATTATTTGAGCATAGTCTCGAAATATAAAAGCTTTACAAATTTTAGCCCTTTACAAGATACATGGCAAAAGTTGTCTTTATTTTGTATTTTTATTTTTATTTACATTAAATTATACAATATGAAATTATAATATTCTCTCCCCTTTATGAAAACATGTGTCGGGAAGATCAATGCTGAATTGAGAAAATGTATTTGAAATGATAAACTAAACTATAGGTATACCTACTAAACATATAAGTGAAGATAATACATGGAGTTATTTTTCTGTTCAATAATATTGCGTTTTGGAATTATCATATATCAATGCAATGCAATGATCACATACACAGAGGCAGAGGGATAGAATCATAGAATATTGTTCAACTTTTTAGTCCATCAATTATATATTGCCAGTATAGGCAACTTATATATCACGTCTGTATTGCGGGGTGTATAAAACTGTCTTGCAGGTTTTATCTAACTAGTTACCACGAAATACCTGAAGCATTGCTTTATAAAACCATATCCAATCATACGGAAATGGCAGCACTATCTAGAGTAAGGTAACTTGGTTTGAGCAGATAAGAACAATCAATTTGTGATAAGTATAAACCTTGTCCCGTGAGTTGGCTTGCACCTTTCATTTGACATGGCAGCTATTCCGATAGCTCGGTTCCTTTTGGGGCTGGGTTTAATTTCATGTTTTATAAGTATTAATGCTAATGAATACATACCCGTGTTTATGTGGGAATCATCAAGGTATGTGACCAACAAATATATTTAAATAATAAATAGGTACCTACATCCTACACCAATACATACAGACTGAAAAACTGAAGATTTGTCTCTAAAGTCTCTTGTTGCACTAGTTTATTTTATTTTGATTGGCAGTGTACTAGAGCCACAAGAAAATATTGTTTGTCAAAATAATGTATCTGTGTGTTGTAAAAAACACACATGTCATAAATATACAAATTTGAACAGTGTAACCCTACAAACACTGGGCGGCCCGGGCTTCTGCCCATCTAGCGCCCAAGTGGGACGTCCCGGGCGGGAACTACTAGGGCATGCCCTGGGCCTGCCCAACGGAGCCCAACCGATCCGTTTTATCTGGCTGTAAAATTTCTAGGAATGTCCCGTCTTGGTCCCGCCCGGGAATGGCTAGGGACGGCCCGCGCGGGCGCTACGACTGTTTGAATTTGAGCTGCTCTAATGACTTATTTTTTTCATATTTATAACTTCATTTCTATAATAATTACATCTACATTTCACATGGATATATTGATTTAAGAATAAATATGTTTACAATTCCAAAGCAAAGTATTCATACCATTTTAAACGTTATTAGTAAAGTTTCTTTTATGAACTCGGCAGTCGGCCATCTTCGTGAATCAACTTGTTTCCGTTCTCCCTTCTTCATTTCAAACGCGGCGTTTGACGTTTGTTGATATTTTACAGAGTGTCATGAGTGTGTAGTTTACGTCCTTTTGAGTGATTTTGAATGTGATTTCAATAGACCACATTTTAAATTATCTAGTTAGCTCTGCTTTTCCAAAAATTTCATATGCAGTACCGTGATCCTAATATCTATTCATGTTATGATCCATTGTTGAAAAACACTAATAGATATGAGGATCACGGTACTGCATATGAATTTTTTTTAAAAGCAGAGCTAACTAGATAATTTAAAATGTGGTCTATTATTATCTGTGTCCGTGAATGCGTGTTCACTGCTGAATAGTTTGTCTCAGTTCAAACCATTTAATGTGACACAAATCGTGAAATAATTACAGTTTTGTTGTGCCTCTTTTGTTTGGATTTTCATCACAGAGCCATACAACCCATTGAAGGTGAGTCTTCATCACAACTACTTAAGTATCCAGGCATTAATCGTTGTTACTTTAGTTTTGTATGCTGGGGATACTAATAAACCAATAGGTAGTGTGACCAATGTTCAGTAAACATTAACCTCACATGTACATTTTTGAAATGTAGCAATTTATGCAAAGTAAAATTTCCAACTAGGTAGGACCTAGGTAACTAGGTAGTTTAGGTATTTATAAAATAAATAAAGTAGGTAAACAGTTTGCTTGGCGTGGTAGTCTATACATATCAGTGGTAGTAGTCAGTAGGAACCCTACCTGTAGGTACCTAGTACGTACCTCCGCCTATTTTGGGAATATTTTCACCCTACATTAACCAATAACCATCCCACATACCTACCAAGGCACCTACTGCAGTTTTAATAATGTTACTTGTTAAAGGTGAATCTACTCTGGAAGAAAATAGGCTATTAAGATATTGAACTCCAGAAACAAAGCGCGTATTCGTCCTGCGAGCGAACCAAGCTGTATCGTCAAACCGAGCCGAAACATTAAGAACCGAACCGAGCAGAGTGGTAAATATTTTCATTATATTTAATTATTTAACTTTATCAAGGATTTTAGATATACAGCAATTATTTTTGTTTATGTAGGTACCTTACAAGGCCAATAACAAACATTTTTGTTGTGATCCGAAAGTAAAAATTATGTTGCATGGAAATTACATTCTTGTTGGAGGTAGTAGATACATACATTGAATGGTGGTCCCGCTCCATTCAAATACGTAGTAAAATTTTTGAGATTGAATGTTGTCATCCAAAAAAATAAACCGCACTTTTGAATTTCCTCTAACGCGCCGGTGGTAAGAGAGCAGCCATTCCATGCGAATGCAGACATATGCCACATAATACATATGACTGCTGAATTATTAAATGTAAATAAATCAGCATGTTTTTATATTAAATTCATGGTATTTTCTTGCTGATTCCAAATATGTAATCAGTTTTTTTTTAAGTTTGAATAGTTATTTTGTTATCAGTAAAATTGTGGGACCGCATTTAAATTTAAATTTCGTGTCGAACCATGTAAATTACATAAAAAATTTAGAAGGCTGCACAATGATCCTAACTATTTTTATTTTGATGAATAAGATGCTGAACATAGCATCTTACAACCGTACACCCGTAACACGGAATGGCTGAGAGGAAATTAATTTGAGTTGCTAACTTTCACCTTACTTTTTGTAGGTTCTACAGATTCACCGTGAACTTGCCCTGCTCTTATTCTAGAGTCGATTTAATTGCCTACCTACTTCAATTAAAAAGTAAATTTACTTCTTGGCAAATTAGCGAGAATTCTGAAGATGCACAGGACTTGGGACTTCATCGAGTTAATGGATTAAATGTTACCTACCCTACAGATGTAATGATTCAGAACTCTCTGATGGTAAGCCACATTTTAGTATTTTATATGTGTAGTATTTCCTCTAACCTTACCTATAAATCACATTTATGCAATATAGAATGTTTCAAATTTTTATTGGGGTTTTAAATAAATAGTGTACTACCTAATGGTAATAATTTTACCTCAAGTGATTATTGTGGCAGGTCACACAACACAAAAGTGATTTTTGTATTATTCATTGCCAAGAAGTTTATCCTATCAATTTACAAATTCTTCATTGTATCTATCTTTCTTTTTTTTAGGGATCACTCTGTGCCAAAAATTCAATTTTTAAAATTTTTGTAAAGACTGTTATTTGTAGCTATCTGCTATTGCAGTTATTTACATAAATAGTTCTTGTGTAGTAGGTAGAAACTATTTGCTAGGCAGCCTCATGCTCAAAAGAAGTTGCATCCACAAGATTGCGGATGTCAGTCCTCGACACCACAAGACCGTGTGCTAATAATTTATGGATGGAATCCAGTATCTGGCCATTAAATCGGCAAATTCTTTTGAGCATAGCATAATAATAGTGTTAAATATTGACAAAATTAACAAGATCTTACTGATAACAAGATCTTGTAAATGTTGGACTTTCATTGGTCTGACCGAATAAAAATTTACACAAAAAATAAAAAACACTTCTAACAATACGCTGCATGATCTTGCTAAACTTTTCAAGATCTTGTATAAATCTTGTTTAGGTTAGAATCTGTACCTACAATAATAAATAATTGCAAATATCTTGCGAACATTATTAGTACAAGGTACATTACCTAAATACTTTGCAATTTTATTTTTTCAGATGAAAGAAATACGTATTCAAGTGCATTCATTTTCTTGAAAAACTGAAGATGAAAAATTGTGCCAACATATCCGTGAGTGAAGTAAAATCCGAATTGTGTCTTGTCGATAAAGAGACAGCGTGCCAGACTCACTGCCAGGTAGTACCTACCTCAGAATGTTTTGATACTATGTGACGTGTGAAGGTTGAAGGACATTTAAAAATTTTAAGTGATATGGTAGTATAATCTTTTACAATAATATACGTTTATATTATATGAAACTGTTTTTTTTTTTTAATTTTCGTGTGTTTTCCTGCTCTTTATTATTCCTAAAATTCAATTGCAGTGAATCTCCTATGTGTAGCATTTTATTTTTTGTAATTTATCAAAACAATATAGTACCTAAGTAAGTAGGGAATAGTACGTGAAAAAATTATTATTGAAACGATTCAATCGTCCTGTAAGAGATTATCAAAAAATAATTGCTAATTTCAAAATCCAACAACCGATTCATAAACAAAAATTATGGATCTTTTTATCCTTCTTCATTTTTTTATGAATAAGGTACCTGTAATACTTAAGTCTCTAGAAATTTTGTTCCAGTAAGTTTTTAAATATCAACGCAAATAATTACTGACATTTGTCACCCGCGAAATGTTAAAAATTAATTCATGCAAATGAAATTCAATTATAATGGGACTTTTGGCGGGAAAAACGACGTATTACAAGAATCCACTTACACTAATGTGTTACCATTGTGGATCATCTGTCAATTTTCTGTAAATTTTCCTGTTAAAAGTAATCAAACTTTGTTAATTCATTCCTTGAAAACTATTCATCCCACAGCAAAAATAAAATCACATCTGTGTTCAGCAACATAATCAACTTTCATAAAATAATGGTCTATTATTCTGAAATCTGAATTTCACGAGACTTCCCCATTATGTGACAGTCAAGTTGAGGATTTCAAATGATCCCAAAATATTTCCTCCAAATAAAAATGCGTTAAAAATAAAAACAGTAGGAGGTACCTTAGGTAATGTGTCAGGTCAGTGGAACAGCTTTCAAACAATAGGGAAACATGGCGAGATAAAATAACTTCCAATAACCACTGATTAACTTTATAATATACCGGCTATTTTTTTTTTAATTAATATTTGACCATTTAAATGCATTTCTAATGTGTTTGAGTAGGTACCTACTGTTCTTCTAGTTGACATAACAAATTACAACTGTTGTGAAATATTCCGTGAACTGTGAACTAATACATTGACCCTGGAAGAAAATACCTGGATTATTTTTTTCGTATGGCAACGCCCACTCTCCGAAATTGTGAAAAAATCCCGTTTCTCGTGTCACTCACGTTTGCAATTAATTATGTCTTAATGAAACGTATTTTTTCCAGGTACATTCGCATTCAAAATTAGTGCCTACATGCACGTGTCTGGATCAGAGGCACGTTTTGTAGGTACTGCATTTTGAATGAGAGTGTACCTAGCAAGCTAGCACGTGACCGTTATGGAATGTGCGTAGGGGGAGGGGGCTACAGAGCGAGCAGCTGCTCCCGCGCGGGCCGCCCGGGCGGGGGCCAGGGCCGGCCTATGCCTCCCGCGCGGGCCGCCCGGGAGGGTCCAGGGACGGCCCATACCTCCCGCGCGGGCGTCATGGGACGGCCCATGGCGCCGCCCGGGCTTATTCCCAGTGGCAGGCCCCGGGAGTCTCACTCCATGCTAATCACCCATAAGACGGGAGGTCCCTGGGCAGGCCCGTACGCCCATCTGGGACGGCCTAGGACGCGTCCAGGGACCTCCCAGTGTTTGTAGGGAATGAGTTAAATACGTTTTTTGTATCGGTGTTCAGTTATACAGAATAAAAAATAATATTGAGAACGGAGGGAAGGAAATAACTAAATAACTATTTGAAATAGTTTGAAATAACTATTGTTTTTAAAATTGTTCTCAATAATTGATTTCAATCGTCTAAATCAATCGTCCATCGTCTAAATCATGTCAACGGTTTGCTTGTGGAATAATGTTACCTACTGTCTGTATCAATCAACTTCAGCTTTAGGTGTAATTCTCATTTCTATACCACATTATACAGGTATTGAATGTGGAGTATTACAGGAAACTTGTATTAGAAACTTCATTGTACTCCCTGCATTTACTTCGTTTGTATCATTTCACTACTGTCTTTGTGAAGTGTCAAACGTAAAACAACTAACATTTTGTCTTCATAGTTTGAACCGAGTAAGTAAACCTTTATCTCATTGACTATCTTCGCCATGCAGTCACATGTTTATATGGCTGATAAGGTGAAATCATATGAAATGATCCGACATACTTTATAGGTGGTTGTTAATTAAACAATATGAATTCAGAATCCAAGGAAACCAGTAAAGTCTAATTCTCACTTTATAGCAATCAACAGAACTAATTGAAGAAAAAAACACATTAAACCTGCAGCCAAGCATGGGCGTTCACGGGGGGGGGGGGGGGGCCAAGGGGGGACGCTTGCCCCCCCCCCCCTGGATGTCAGGAAATCAAAAAATATTCTAGTGTTTTACGTAATGTTTTTCTAGTTTCATTTTGTAACCAAAAAGCTACAGAAATTTGATTTAAAGTGTAAAAAAACAAAAAAATGCCCTGCGGGGCAAGTTTGAGTAGTCTCCCACCATCCCAAAGTGCCAAATTTAAAAAATATTGAATATTTCAACAAAATACACCTCATGACGTCTCAAAATTTATTTCAAAGTGTCCAAAAACCAAAAAAAGCCTTGCGGGGCAGGGTGGGGGGGCACGCCCCCTTAGCCCGTAAAATATTGTTTTCCATTGCCTTATCCCCACCTGGCAGAAATCTTGCGGACGCTCATACTGATGCAGCCAAGTATAGGTACAAATTACAATAGTTTAACTGCATATCTTTTGAGACGTTTGTTCAATGACAATATCTGTGTGGTGAGGCAAGGAAATGTGTTTTCAATATCTGTGTGGCACAGGAAAAGAAATGTTTGACTTAAAAATGACCTTGTTTATTTAGCTTATGGCAGTACATCAAAGTTAAAATAAAAGTTAAACAGTACAAGCTAAAATAGTCGTAGTCCAGCATAACGTAGATGGTTGTCAAGATATAAAATATGGACATATAGACAAAAATAAAGTTCAAAACCTAATTATATATTAATTCTATAAAAGTATAACAATTGATCTTGTAGCCACTGCAGAAACACGTCTTCTGATGGTTGAATAAAAATAAAATCTTCTTGGCTCCCACCATGCTCTTAAAATATGGCGGAGTTGAGTATGGTCTGAAGCTAATTCCCCACAATCACACTCCGGCGATGATCAAAGAATACACAAAATACACAGAATAATACTGACATTTCACAACTTTCTTTGTACCCTGTAACTTAGGTAAGATGATGAACTGTACTTGCACTCAAGAAACCCAGGGTCGATTTCGTTGTAGGTACACTTGGCCAAACAAAAATTGAACGTTCAATAAATCTGATAGGCTGATAAATGTAAGATCGCACCATCAGAAGTCAGTCTAAGCGATCTCATTGTCTCACTCTAGTAGGTGGGTGACCTCACATTTCAATGATAATAACAAGCTTTGATTGGTTATGGGACATGACCAGCATTCATTCAAATTTGGTCAACAATCAATTTTTGTTTTGCCGAGTATACCTCTAGACATAATTTTTCAACCAACCAACCAACCAACCAACCAACCAATTTGTAACCATCATAGATGGAATTAATGAAGAAATATTTTAATGACAGTGAAAGGAACTTATTAACTCAATTTTTATTTGTTCCAGTGAATCTAAAAAGACACACTCAACACCTGCACTTTCCAAGATCAGTTCGAACGACTTCCAAGACATTTTGACAGCGAAACTGCACCAAAAAGATATTGTTGTCGTATTTGTTGAAGAAAATGTAAGTTTTAATTAGAAGTAAAAACTTCAAGATCTAAATGGAATTAATTAACCAATTTAACGTTTTTGAGATCGATTTGTATTTTAATTTTATCAGGTATATTTTATTATACTCACCAGTACTACAGTATGCCTATACATTAATATTTAATTGCTTTATGAAAATCACAAAGTTTTAAAAGTGTCAAATTGATTATAGACTTAAGAATAAGATAATTGATTAACGATCGCTAGAGATACGAACATTTTTAAGAGATTTTTAAGTGATTTCTTTACGTTTCATGATGTTTGGAAGCCTTTTTGAATACTAAGTACAAGTTGAATATTCCCAAAGTACACCTTTGCATCATCTTGTTGAGTATGGGCAAAGAGGGTAGGAATAGGAAGATGGCCCGACGTGAATACATTATTATTTTCATTTCTTCGATTAGGAGTGATTTGGGGAAGGGGGTAAGTACCCTTAGATGTGTGCAGGCTCAGTAGAATCTTCATACCAAATTTGGTTGAGATCCGTCAAAGGGTGTAGAAATGTATGAAGAACATACATTACATACAGACAGACAGACACACAGACAGACAGACATTCTACTTTATAGTATAGGTATAGATTTCAGCAGAGTTTCAGAGTTTCAGAGTTGCTTTATTTTTAAACGATTTCATACATGTTGTGTGTGTGGATACCCAGCAAAGGACATGTTCAGTTTTACAGTAATATAATTTAAAAACAATGTATATGTCAATTTAATAAAAAATGTAATGATATAATCTTGATAAAAGTTGTTTCATCAATTCCATATATTTTCAGCTGAGCATTGAAGATTTCAGTTGGCAAGATTCTCAGCGACGCAGCGCCTTCCCTGGTCTCGAGTCCGTTGCATCTACATCGGAGTCTGTCACATTCCTGCCAAATGTTCACTCACCAGTGCACAGTATTCGAACACTTGGACAGACCTGGCAGCACATCCCTTTCACATCTCACAGCTGGGATGATGAAGTTTCACACGCAAAAGAGAGCATTCTTTTGATCAGTCTTAATGATGCGAAAGAAAACGAAGATCGTCATCATTTTCTCAAACGACACGGTATGATTTTCCAAGATTTTTATATTTTATAGTAATGACAAACTTTTCTACAAAGGAATTTTTCATAAGACAATGAAAGCTGACTCATTCACTCAAACCAATAAAAATTGGTACTCGAAATGAAAAGGATTGGCTGCTGGTAAGGTTCCTTGACAATCAATCCTTGTTATTATCAATGAAATAAGAGCTCACCTACTAAGAGGTAGATGATGATTGATGCGTTAGCACAGCCTTTATGGGATGATGCCACCAAACCTTTATCAGCCAACCCTTTTCTTTTCGAGTACCGATTTTTATTGGTTTGATTGTACATTCAAGCCAACTATTATGCACTGTTACTGTATAATTATTCTTTTTACAGTTATTAGGTAGGGTAAAGTACCAATAGCCTAATAGGGAAGTATCCTATAAATTAGATTTCAAAATAATTGTGTTAGGTACTATGGTAGATGAGACGTTGCTGAATAAAGATATGATGTTATAACTTTTGTTGTGGGTTAAGTTTTCTCGGAATTCAAATCACAAAGTTTGATAGATTTCTTCTAACTTTAAAAAAGGAAAATTGATATTGACGTCATAATTCATATGTTGCCATGGCAACAAAGTATATCACCATGGTAACACATTGTTGTGGACTTAGAAATGACATCACATTCCTGATTCTCATCTACGTGCCGTTGCTCCCGCCAAAATGTCCCATTACATTTTGAAACTGATTTTTATGAATGGAAATTTTCCATTCCTCAAGATATACGAGTGTTTGTGATTATTATTTGTGTTGTTATTTACGAATTTACAGTAATAAAATTAGAGGAGACTTCCCTATTCTGGTACAGTACCTGGTTGTGGATTAGTAATTTAATATCTCATTTTAGTTAAAATTAATGTGTTGATGACAGACCGCCACTAATGTATTATGTTGACACGTGATTCATGTGATTGATAAATGCTGGAATTGTCTCTTGGTCCTTTGGAGGGCGGTGGTAACAAATTAATCCTGAATCACCAAAGAAAAATGTTAACGTTAAGATTTCATTGAAATTTCCTGATTCAATAAAATGTGGGTTCATTATGGTTTAATGAAACTGTCATGAAATATAAATGATAATAAATTTCATGAAACTCCTCTTTCCAGATGCCTTCATGACAAGAGTGTATGAAGATCTGATCAATAAATATGATAGCGTTGCTGCTATATATACCGCTGATCATCCATCTTGGGTAAGTAGATTATAAATTAAAAACTAGTGAACGGAGCAAGTTGTCTCAGGTAGCAGGTCCAGAGTTCGAATTAAAATACAGAAAATAATAAAACTTGGTGCTTTTTCAAAATGTAATATTTTTCTTTTCAATGGATTTGTCGAATTTAAATGATACATTTTTAAAGTTTGTTTAATGAACAAGTGTTATGAAAATTGTCAATATTTTCGAAACATTCAGAATTACTGAACAAGTAATCTTGGAATACTGGAACAAAATTTTAGGAGCCTGAAAATTAACATCTATTGATTGAAGGGTTGAAGAAAATTGGAGGATTTTTTTAAACGACTTTCAAATCATAAATACCTATGATAGATTTAAAAAAATGTAATGCAATGATGTGTTTTCTATTAACAATTACTTAGATTTGTGTAGTTAACATGTCATAGGTTGGGGGAAGGAAGAAGTTATCAATAATGGGTCTAAAAGGATATGTTATATGTTATAGATTGAGTTACTGACCAGTTTTCATGCATTTATGTTTCGAACTCTCAATGATTTATTAGAATACGGCAAATTCAGAGTGATTAAAAATAAATTGTCATAGGTACTAAAACTTAAAATAAAATTTAGTACATTTTTATTTTCAAGTATGAAAAATCTAAAAATTACTGAGGTTCAGTATAAAAGTTCGATTGACGATTGATCGTACATTTGTGTATTTTCTCAACAGGTTGAAGCAGAATCGTTCCCACAACGTCTTCGAATAAAGAGAGAGATCGACTACGAGGGTGAACTAAACGGGACAACCTTCTACAATGGCAGCAATACGATTTACATGTTCCTCGAGCACCCTCCTCTTCTCAATGAGTAAGTACATTTCAAAGAACACCGGGCGAGTTGGAAGGAGGGATTTGCCCCCCCCCCCCCCTTCCTTCCACTCGAGCAGTCTGACCCCCCCCCCCCCCTACCATTCCAGCATACAAAATTAAGTTCATCGTCCCAAATCACTTATAAATTGTTTAAAGTTAAAAGAAACGCCCTGCGGGGCAACAATTGGGGGTTGTTGCCCCGCAGGGCGACAACAAACAGCATCCCAGAATCAGGGGCGGATCCATGGAGGGGCGGAAGGGGCGATCGCCCCCCCCCATGATTCCTCCTCCACCTTCTATTAAGATCAGCAGGTTGATTTTTCATTTCGTCAAATTTACAAAAATATCGTAATCATGGCTTGTTTTTTGGCAAGGTTTAATCTTTGCTCTAAAAGTGTCTTAAAACTAAATGTTTTTTCAATATTTCCAAAAAAATTGCCTCGGCGATAGGCCTTTGGCGGATGAAAGCATGGGCTTCCACAGGGGTGACTGGGTGGGGGGGGGGGGGGGGGGGGGGGGGCAAGGATGACAGGATAGCATACAAATTTGGTGTTGTTATTTACGTATAGTTTCATTTTCTAAACAAAAAACTCAGAAAATTTATTTCGAAGTGTCAACAAACCGAAAAATACCCTGCGGGGTAAGGTGGGGGCACTACCCCAAAGTGTCCAAGCTTAAAAAATAATGAATTGTTCAACAAAATACACCTCATGTCTCAAAATTTGATTCAAAGTGTCCAAAAACCAAAAAACGCCCTGCGGGGCAGGGTGGGGGGCTTGCCCCCCACACCCCCCTTAGCCCGTGGGACAATTGTTTTCCTTGCATTACCTCCACCCCCTAGCAAAAATTCTGTGGACGCCCGTGGCTGGGGATACCCCTAGACCCCCTTCATATTTTCTAAAATCGCCCCCTCCATGACAAGAGGCTATAGATCCGCCCCTGCCCAGAATCACTTTTTAATTGTTTATTATTAGAAAAAACGCCCTGCTAGGTTAGCACTGGGGGGCTTCAGATGATCAGATGATCGCCATCAAAATCAAATCTCTTTCAGCCAATCCGTTTCTTTCGAATGCCGTTTTATCTTTTGTTGAGTGTGCAATATGTATTTTCAGTGTTTCGCTGGGAGAACCAACTGATGTGGAGTATGGAGGCAACTTGACCAATCC
Source organism: Leuctra nigra (assembly GCA_934045905.1). Classification (NCBI taxonomy): domain Eukaryota; kingdom Metazoa; phylum Arthropoda; class Insecta; order Plecoptera; family Leuctridae; genus Leuctra; species Leuctra nigra. Next base: position 25,118,321 of record OW203763.1, on the reverse strand, counting down.
ATTTGATGCTACTCTGAAAGTAATTTATGCAACGGAAACATTGACGTAAGATTGTTCAACAATACTTTTGTTAATTTAATCTAATACCTATAGTTCCTGAATCATAAAATAATATTAATATTTTGTAGGTTCAAATTCCATGAGAGACCTGCTGGATATTGGGTGATCGATGAGGTGGTCTTATCGAAGCCGGCAGGAGACGTCAAATTGAATTCTACTCAAATACAGGCTCCGAGAGGATTCTCTTACCATTGCGGCCAAAACATCACCTTCCTATCTTACCCTGAAAATGAGAATGGCTCATACAATTACACTCTGGTGCTGCAACGCGCGCAAGTAAGAAATACAAAATAATTTTAAATGATTCGCATTCTTCATTCATATGTTTGTAGGAATAATAGAATAATGTGAATGACTTTGCAGGGACGTGGGTTTGAATCCCACAGCTGGTAAAATCTTTTCAACTTTTAGTTGATACTAATTAGATATCTGAAACACGCGTTTGTTATACTGCGCAAAATTAATACATTTTGTGGAATGAAGAGTTACATGTAATTATTATATTATGAACATATCAATGGATGCCATTTGAATATTTAATTTCAATTTATGAAATATTAAATCGCATCATAATGTATCCAAGTTTTTAAATGTATTATTTATTAATTAACACTATTTAATACTATTTACCATTTAATATTATTTACTGATACTTACAAAATTATTATTTACTAATTATAAATTATTTACAAATGAAATTTGATAGAACATAGATCTTATCAATATTCAATATAGATATAGACATATAGAATATCAAATTTAATTTGTTCATATTTATGTACAACTGCTTACTTCTTAAACCTTGATGGACACAATTTTTATTTGGCAAGCCCAGTCATATTACCCATTTTATTTAATTACCCACTCTTAGAGACCAGAGATGATGGCTCAACTATCAGCTTTTCTCCCGAATTATTTTTTTTGTTTTTTTTGTTTTTTTGTTTTTGAATTATTTTTGTTTTCTATCCATTTCAGATTGAACTCTTCTTTCCTGAGACCGGGGAGGTTCTCCCTGATGACGGAATTCGCAAGTTTCATGACGCATACGATTGTACTTCCTTCTTCACTATCGGCATTCTCTCAGGTTTATTTGTAGTGCTCATCTTTGCTTGGATCTTTGGTTATGGTATACTCATGATCATGGACATCAGAACCATGGACCGGTTTGACGATCCAAAGGGCAAGACTATCTCCGTGAATCCATTGGAATAATTGTCATATCAAAATAAGTTGTGTTGAATTAATTTAATGACGACATTGCCATTGTTGTAGAGAAATGCATCATAGAGTCTAGTCGAATTTAGCCTATACACTAAGCTAGCATAGCGAGTTTTATTGACTAAACTAACAGGGGCGAACTGGCATGGACTGGACTGGCCTTTTGGTATACGTACTTTTCCCCATTTTAGGGGCCAGTATTTTTTTTCCCTTCTCTACTCTCTTCGACGGGTCCTTTCACTTATTTATACATGCCTTGTGCTTCGTCGCATCCCGGGACTTTTCAGTCCAGTTCGCCTCCGTAAACTAGTTTTCTGTAAAGAAATGCCAATTTTATTGCAAATACATTGTAAATAATTAATGTTTTGTGTACTTATCATTTGGTGTGTGTACAGATATTTAAGTATTCTACCTATTAAAATAAACCTTGTAATTATATAATATTCTGTCTTTTTGATATGCTCAGAAATCAGAATGAAATAACTCCAGTCTCAATCTCAATTTTATTTGTATTGTATCATCTTGAATGACAACAAATTCAATTTCAAATTTGGCGCGTTGGTTCGGTGGCTCAATCGTCAAAAGAAGTTCAAGGTTGGCGACTACCAACCAGACTTGATTTGGGCGGGTTGGGTTCGCTTCCCGGCTGGCTACTGTCAGTGTCAGGTTGTCCTTTTTTTATCGCGTCTTTTGTTGTCACTTCGTCGGAAGCATTATGGTGGTGTGCGAGAAGAGGTTTCGGCTGCAGTGAATGTTTTTATATTAGACATTGTAATGTAGATTTTACGCCATTTACCGATATTATGCAACGAATACTTACCATACAATCACTGCCAGAATCATAGGTGGGTAGTAGTGAGTAGTACCTACCTAACAGGTGTACCTAGTCTATAATCATACAAAATCTATTCTGATCAACTATAACTTGTGTGGGCAGTGATTGACATTTATGTCACAAAACTTGATGCACTTATACCAAACAGCTATTTCTTGGTGTTTTATCATCTATTCAGGTCCTATACCTACTCGTTGTTGAAGATGAATGACTTCGATTATGACTTGTTTGAAGATATGGATGAAATATCGTCGATGTACGAAGATACATATTCACCAGACGTTGGTGCTAATCTGTGGTACGATGATGAACAGAATGATGCTGTTCAAATCACAGAGCTCCTTGAACTCTGTATCGAGCCGACAGTTCGTGATGGATTTTCCCACGTTGGCATTTTGTTGCTCTGGTGCTTTCTATTCAGAGCCTCTACACAAATAAGTAAATATATTTTACTATTATCATTAACTGTATTTCAACTCAAAATGAGATAGGTATAAATCGCTCTAACTACAAATCGTTTTACTAAGATGGAATCAAAACTGAATTGATTCAATATTTTATGAAGATACCTACTAGCTTGTAAGTTTTTATAAGTGCATGGTTCGAACGGTGTGTTAGGAATCTGGGATCTTATAAGATTCAATTGTCTGTGAAACATTACAATGGCCAAAACGATGCTAATTAGTAATTACTAATTTTTGAACTTTAAAAAAAGTCTCACAAAATCAATCTTCCTCCTCCTCTCCCATTGTAGATGCCTACCTATCAACTAGACATAATTCAAATTGCTTTGCATCAAAATGTTAATTCCCCATTGTTCTAAGAACCCCTCCCCCCTCTGTCACATAGCGTTACATGCTTCCACATGCTTCACATGTGTTCCCTTGATGAATGTATTAATTATTATTATTCATCATCAAAACATCGGAGCTTGATGTTGTTTGTATTTTTCAGTTGAAATTCCACCATCAATTCGGCATCTAGTGTCGGCTGGAACAGGATTAATGGTGCTGCACCACTTCTTCCGATCGACAATGTATTATATTATTGGATTTACAACTGGAGCGTACATAGTTTTATATCTGCTGACCCACGTACTTAAAACTCGTCGCGGTCCTGTAATGGGCATTTTATCAATAGCGTTTTTAATCATATGGTAAGATCCTATTTTGCATTCATTTCTTCTTATCAATACTCCAGCTATTATTATAATTATTAATATATGTTTTTTTTTACAGTGAAATTTTAGTAGTAAGCAAAACTGAATGGCATAAAATTCGTGGTGCACAAATGCTCGTGGCCATGAAAGTTATATCAGTGGCGTTCGATACGGATTATGGAGCACTGCAATGTCTGCCATCATTGACTGAATTTCTTGGATACGTATTTTGTGTCGGCACATGTGTTTTCGGTCCTTGGGTGCCATACCGTGATTATATTGCTATTTATAACAAACCTCTCTGGGTATGTTAATCTTGCATTCTAAATTGATTTAGAATCTATATTAGTTAACTTCCTCCTACTACATACAGTACCTACCATCGCATCGTAGAATGTTCATTTCCAAACTTGGCATGGAATTTTTAATTTTCATTCAAGAAAACAATAATAATAATCTTTCTCCCGGTTCCAAGAGTTGGGTCGGGGGGTGGCGAGGCCACCATTTACTAGGGCCCGGACTCCTAAGCTAGCTGGCCAGGCTTGGCTCTTCCTCTTCGTTCTTCTTCTCTACCAGTTTTTTCCACTTCTTCCTGTCTTCCCACTACCTTCCTTCCTTATGTTGTTTAATTATTCAAATGAAATCAAATTAATATTTTTGCTATAGAGAAATTATAAATACCTTAGTCCCTAAAAACAGATTCAGTCTTACTCTTTGCCAACAACGGCAGCTGGGAGCTATTATTTGGAATAGATTTATGAGGGGAGGTCAAAAAGTGTGCAGATGGAAAGATTGTCGGAGGGATGGCTGTTTCTAGTACACATTGTTCGATTGCGTGACTTCTTATTAGCTTTTAAAATGTCTTAACATAATTATTTTGATGTTTTGCAATGTCATGAAGACCTTAAAGAACGAGCTTGCACCTCAAACCATTTTGGAAGAGATTTCAGTGATTACGGGATTGTTTTCCATAGCAAAATCTCTTCCATAATTGTTTGTGGTGTTTTTCCTTGTTTTTTTTTAACTAAATGACGGCGTAGCACTCAATTTTGTCCATAGAAATTTTCTTCCAGATTGAATCGCTTAATTGTCGATATCTGAAAACGTATGGACACAATTATGTTAAAAGTATAACATAATATGCTAAAAAAAGTCACACAATTGAAGTGTGTGCACTAGAAACTCCCACCCCTCTAACCAACTACCCTTCTATTCTGCCAACTTCTTGAGTTCCCTGCATAAGGAAATATATTATTGATAAAATACAATGTTTCTAATTTATCTTTTGCAGAATGCACGTTGGCTGTGGCGGATGGCAACTACTATTGTACTTGCATTTCTATTCCTGACAATATCAACATGTTGGATACAGTGGCTTATTCCAGACGGCTCTTGGAGGTACCTATTCTTACTTATCACAAGAATATATAGTTCCTATATTATTAATTTTTACCTCATTACCAAATTGAAAGATTGACAAAGTTGGTGCGGTAACTACCTAGTTAATTTCTGCATTAGGTACTCCCTATGTAACTTGGACTGGAACCGGAAACGAAAGAACCGGTATTTTTGGGTGAATGAAATCGGAACCCGTATTATTTTTCATGTAGAACCTCTAAATCTGAACCCTTATTATTAAATACCTGTAACCTAATATAAGCCTTAATATTTGGGTTCCACAACGATTGTATTTTTTTTTTGTCTGGGGCTTAACGTCCCACTGTTCTGCAGCGAGGCTAATGGCGACGAATGAATGATTATGAGGATGATTGGGAGATGATGGTGAAGATTAGGTAATGATGGAAGGTGGGAAGGAGACGGTCGTGGCCTATTAGTAGGGTACCTTCCCAGCATTTGCCTGTCGACTGAGGGAAAAACCACGAAAAAACCCCAGTCAGGAAGGACGACCGCGGGAATCGAACCCAGGCCTCCGGAATACAAGTTCAGAGCGTTACCACTCAGCCAACCTGTTCCGTCGCACAACACACACAAAAAAAAAAAAATGATTGTATAAATGTTCTTTAAATTTAATGTTCGTTAAATTTTGTCTTCATTATCCTGCCCTATCTCAAATGATCAAACTACAATTTACAGAGGAAGGGATGTGCAAAGCTCAAAATGTGTGAAAGAATGCGGTTCTCTCTTGCCGGGCGAGAGCTGTACCATCTGACTCCACTGGAAGTTTTCCATAACTCTTAAATTCTTTGCAATGAATCAATTAGGTAGTCATTAAAGTTAGACACATCTTGCCTTAGTTAAGCAATCATCTGTGCTTCTAAGTTCCAAAATGTCTATTTATAGAATAAATTAAAGGAAAGTCTTAATTGAAAGGAAGAAAATGGATCTAGAAAATTTATTTTATATTATTAATGAACTGGATTTCCAAGCAGTGGTTAATTTGTGGGTGTACGAGGGGGGCCGTGTCTCCTCACTCTTTGTTCAGGGTTCACCCATGTATTTTTCATGGAAGTAAAAATTGCCTTAAAATGGTGTGCAAACCATGCAAAGGTACCAAATTTGTTCCTGAAATTCAAAATTTTCCCGGAGCTATGTGCCCCGGACCTGCATTGTATTGGGGACCCTTCCCCCAACCCCCCCCCCCCCCATTGTTTTCGTAGTCAAATATGTTTCCCCTGACAATTGCCGAGCGTCCGCCCACTTAATTACAAATTAACCACTGCTTATAAGTAAACCAATCAGAGTGCATCTGCTATTCAAAAACACTATTCTACTCACCATTCCACCAAGGTTAGGTACTGTGGTGAGGCCAGTTTATCGTATAGAAACAGTGAGGCTTAGGCCCGGTTGTACGATGTCCCGATAAATAAGATAAAGTTCACTTAAGCCTAAAGTGGACTTTAACAGTCAAGATGGCTGTGTTTCATTGGCTGTTGCCATGGTTTCAGCCGATAAATCCTACCGCTAACTTTATCGGGTCTTGGTACAACTGGACCTTAATCTGTTATCCTCTACTCACTATTATCACACTTGTAATAAAATATTATCTTTCCAGATGGTGGATTGCATACCGTGATGCACTTTCTTTCCGATCCAGTCATTACTTTGTATCGTTTGTGTCCGAAACATCGGCACTTTTGTCCGGGTTCGGTCATCACGATGATGTGCCATGGAGTCTGGTAATTGCTCGACCTCAACTTATTGAAATACCAAGATCTCTTGTGCAAGTTGTTGTTTATTGGAACGTACCAATGCATAACTGGCTGAAAAATTGTGAGTATATCTACAGCTTCATAAGAAGTAATCTCCAAATGTGATTGTGAACTGTCTACCAATACCAATACCCATATACTTTTAAAAATTGTCTTTTGTCTAGAGATGCAGATGACTTACAAATTTGGAATGCATTTTTAGAGAAGCAAAGAATTTGTTTCATATTAGTGGAAACATTGGATTCTTCATTAAAAATGTTTGAGTATGAATAAATGCGGACTATTGAGAGATGAAACGTATGCTAAGATGGATGCCGTTAGTTACTACCTATCTAACATTTTGTAGTTCTAAGATTGAGAAAATTATTAAATTAAGTGAGTTACAATGTAGGTACAGAGCTCTGAAAATCACTAGGTATTTTAATTCCCACTCAGGCTCCTAATTTAATTAATGTTTACATAGTAAGCAGTGCAAGGAAGGAAAGAACTAAAATCTACTGTACTATTGTTTCACTAACAACAAACGAGTATGACGAATATTTTTTTGGTTTTTGTGGTGAAAAAATGGCTAATGAGTGAAAACATTAAATAAAAATTTTTGTTCCAGTAAAACTGTTTTGGAATATGGGCTTTTGTCAGACCATATAATCAAATATTGTAGATTTAATGACTTCGCTAACTAATTTTTTTCAATATTTGAGGTACACTTGGCACAACTAAAATTGATCGCTCAATAAATCTGATTGATTGAAAAATTTTAGATCGCACCATCAGAAGTCAGTCCAAGCGATCTCTGTCTCACTCTAGTAGGTGATCTCTCATTTCAATGAAAATAACAAGCATTGATTGGTATGGAACATGACCAGCAGAGCAGTCATTCAAATTTGTAGACCAACCAATTTTAGTTGTGCGAAGTGTACCTAGTGACTTTCTCTGTATGCCCACAACATTGAATGTCGGATAGTGGCAAGAGTTATTCGTTTCTTTTCTCGACATGTTTTCAGAAATAAAAGCAAACTAAAATTCAACTGCTTCAGTGAGGAGCTTAGGAAGGTACAAAATGCAATATTCAGATTTGAGACCTCTATCTCAAACCTAGGATTATAACTCTATGCGAGGGATACGTCGCTCTCCTGACTTCTGTTCGCTTTGTGTGATGCAAAGGAAATGCCGACATTTTTATACAGCTTATAATTCGTCAAACCATTTAACAATTTATTACAAATTATATACTAGGCAATTCGTTATATTTTATAAGGAAGACAAGGAAGCATCTCAGAAGACGATATGTTGCCTATGTGAGAAGAAATCAGCAAAATGCGAAATGTATATTTGTCCGCTTGGGTTGGTTTCAACATCATTTTTAAGTAGCGTTTCAAGTTTTTAAACAAGTCAAAACAGGTTTACTACCAAACAAAATGTAATTAAATTACGTCTTAGCTATGCATTGTAAGGAACCATTGGTACTACACTCAATTCTCTCCAATATTTACTGACGATATAATGAATGAGCAAAGGCTCACAGCGAAATACGTTCAGGCTGGCTAACATGGGTGACGTCACCCATTCGCATATCCCTCGCAGAGAGTCATCGTCCTAGCTCAAACAGAGCAATGTCTACCGTTTTCAAAACTGTCTTTAAAAGAAAAATCTATCATTAGGTTAAGAATCACATATTAAATAATATTCCACTTCGGATCAGAGCGCAACTTCCTTTCCTTTCCCTTCGGGTCACAGTGCAACTAAATACTAATACATTTTAGCCAATGTGATTGATTGGTTTTCACGCCAGTTCTCAATCACTCTTGTTCGGCTAGTTGATGATCATTGATCATTGTTTTCTTAGAACTAACATTATGAACATAATTATTTGTAAAATGGGTGCAATTGTTTCATTGTTTTCTTATTTTGAGTGTGTCTTATATAATATAATCTTCTAAAAATGTTCACATTCTTTTTAATCATTTTGGTTCAAAATGCAACCTTTATTATGTAACTTTTCTATTATTCCACAGACCACTACTTCGGAACAAAATTCAACTATTGCATATTTTCCCCTCATTTGCTTACTTTTTTATATATTGGGTAGGTAGATATGTCATAATATGTTGCAAATTATAGCATACATATCATTCTTACCAAGGACTGCTAATGAACAGATTCGTTTTTTCGCTATAATCTCATAATATACAAATGTGCAATAGTTGCTTTATGTTCCGAAGCTACTCAAATCTTAAAATGAATAAAAAACATGAACAAGATGTGCTTCTCATTTTCAGATGTGTTTCGTACGACGAAGCCGCTGGGAAGTTTCACGGCAATATTGTCCACGTATGCCGTGAGCTCTTTGCTACACGGACTTAACTTTCAACTTGCTGCTGTCTTACTCTCTCTTGGTGCATACACATACGTCGAGTACGTTCTACGACAGAAGCTTGCCACCATATTCGGCTCTTGTATTCAAGTACGGCCATGCAAGAAAGAATGCACACATCGAAACAAAGAGAAACGCTTGACTGTTGTTCTTGTTAACGTTTGTTTAGGTATTGCTGCTATGTTCCATTTGTCATATTTAGGAGTTATGTTTGATACGTCATCTACGTTACAAGAAAATGGATACAATTATATACACACGCTCTCGAAATGGTCTGCTCTTAGTTACGCTAGTCATTGGGTGTGTTTGGGCACTTACTTATTTTATCTCTTGATCTAATGACTTTGTTCTGACTACCTCATGCTTGACAGAGTTGCATCTGCAAATATGTAGTAGATACCATATTGCGTTTCGGGCGCAAGACACAAAAGTGCATATGTAATATTAAATCCATTTCTTGCATCTGCAGATGATATTTGTGGGTACATGAACGAGTTGGGTGTTGATACATTACTCTTCAAAAGAAGATTCAATCTTAATGCCCTACCCTAAAGCTTAGAATATTTAATCCCGTTAGGATTAAATGTTCCAAGCCTAAAGCATTCATCGTTTGACTATTATTGTACTGCCAAATTAGTATAAAATTAGTAATTAGTATAATTTTGTAAAGAAAACCAATTGCTGAATTTGTCTAAGATTGTAATCATGAACGGGAAACTCACTAGACTGTTGTTCTATCTATTTGAAATCTCTCAGGCCATCTCTACCTACGTATTAAATGCAAATAAATACCTTCTCATTTTTCAAATGCTGAGTTTCATGAGCAAGTGTAGAAAATTAGTGATCTCAAATTTTATCCTGATTATGTATTTGTCAACAATGTTTGAGACAATTGACACTTAAAAACTTTTACATTAAATTGTGGACAATTTTCTAATAGAAGGCTAAATTATTTACTCCCAAACAGGGTATTTCCATTTATAGTCCTTTCAAGGGGCTTTTTCACATTTTACGAGCCTGTACACTATTTACGTAATTCCTCTTTCCTTGATCTACTCTGTTTTCCATTTTCTGGGCCTTTTCAGCCCAGTCTGCTGTAGATCACAATTTCCTTTTTATGTAATTAATGAGGATCAATTTCTCACATTCAGTGTCAAACATTCAGTGTCAATAACGTTACAATGTGTTGACTCCCTATTTCTGCCTGAAGGAACTTGGTGGTACCTAAATTGTACTGCTTAAAAATTCTATATTTGACTTCCGAGCAACTGTATCAATCTAATGTTATGCAACCAATTGCTTTCTTTTGAAAGCTATACACAGTTTTTGAAGAAATGTGTCAACTCTAAATAGTTGTAAATAAATACCAAGTAAGTATACATACGTACCTATCTTTGATACTTTTGAAGTTTTCTTACAGATCATTTGCAAATGTACAAATATCATGGACACAACTGGAACCCAAATGATTTTTTTTTAGATATCGTTACCGGTTCTTAAAAAAATATTCCAGTCCATTGGGTTCCTATCAGTTCCTTACAATTCAGACTAAAACTGCCTTTCCATGATCCGTCACCGAACGATACCGTCCGACATCGTCCGTCGCTGCATTCACAGAGCATTTCCATGACTTCAACATTTGCGGCGGTTTTGACATTGCAAGAGACATTCATCTGCCATATACTGGCCGTTTTTGACAACATATTAAAAACTCAGCGATTGCGATGTTAAGCAATCGCGATGTTTACGTGGATTTGTTCCTCGATCTCGTTTTAAAAAACAATACTTTTAATGCTACTGTTAGGACGTTCTATCCTAACTTGAATAAGCTGACCTTGCCTATGCACTAATATTTAGATTAATATATTAATGGACCCTTTGGAATAATAATATACTTTACCATTTTTGTCAATTATCATACCTGTTTCATGTGATATATAAAGTGTTAATAAATGATATAATAAAATTTCTTGTTAAAAAATCCACAAACATAATACAAACACCTAGCGGCATAAAGTTGAAGCTGTTTTTCCCGTCATGACGCAAAACTTCGGCTGGACACCGAAGGGAGAAGTTGAGGTTGATCCAACATTTTTGACGCACTGTCGTTCGCCATCCGAAACTTTTGGGGATGGCTCTGATTGTTCGAGACCGGTCACGTGATCGCATTCTGCCGTTTTCGTCGGACGGTGCCGGATCATGGAAAGGCACCTTTACTTACAGGCACTGTAGGCTACATAACTACTTCGTAAATTTCTTGCCTTAGCAAGAAATGTCCAACATTAATTGACTCTGTGATTATTTATTTGAAAACTGTACAATTGTTAGGTAGCACAACCTACTTTATTTTTGTCAGCATTGATAGATATTTAACTACCTATATTTGTACATTAATTACTTTATTAACATTTATTTAACCATGAATTAAGGTAATATGCATATCAAATGGACCAGGCCGTGTCTTTCTTTACTATTCTACATTACAGTCATTAAGCATAGGTATTTATTGACGATTGTCTCATTTTGTAATTCAAAAAATTGCGCCATATATATATATTGTGATCCAGAAAGCACTGACCAACGGTAAAATTGTACTTTACTTGCAAGTAAACACTAGCTCGCTCTATGTTACAAATCTAAGACTACATTTCGGGTCGTATATATTTCAAACTAAATGTTTTAATTTACAATATACACAAGATTTAATAAATAACATATAAATATTTTTTTTATACTATAAATATCTTAATAATGTTACTAATAACCAATATTATCAGTATTGTATGACACGGTCTTAGGAATTATTTTTGGACGTTGGCAATCATGGTCACTACTTTTCATGGATCTGAAAGTACTTCCTTGTCTTCGTTGGGTAGCCGAGGTAAAGCGTGGAACTTTGTAGCGGTCTCAGTATTTTTCATAGACTAAATAGTGTATTTCATTGTATTTTGTAATGGATTACTATCAGGATTATCCGGATGAGTCTGGAAATGTGGCCGGTAATGGTCAAGAAAGCCGTGGTACCGCGGGAATTCCTGGTCGAGACGATGATCGTAAGTTATTCGTTGGCGGCCTCAGTCGGCAAACTACCGACAGGGAACTAAAAGAGCATTTCAGCAAGTTCGGCGAAATTGAGAGCATCACTGTTAAAGTTGACCCATACACTGGCCAGTCTCGAGGTTTCGCTTTTCTGGTTTTCACAAACCCTAAAACGATCGACAAGCTTTTGGCATCGGGAGATCACTACATCAACAAAAGGAAAGTTGATCCCAAGCGAGTGTCGAAGAAAACACAACAAGGTAAAATCTTTGTTGGAGGATTGACTCCTGAGATCACAGATGGTGACATCCGAGATTATTTCTCTCAATACGGAACAATTGTTGAAGTACAAACCCCATTCGATAAAATTAAGAACCAGAGGAAAGGATTCTGTTTCATCACTTTTGATTCCAAGGATGTGGTGTACGAGCTGTTGAAGACACCAAAGCAATACATTGGCGGCAAAGAAGTAGATGTCAGGAAGGTTAGTGTGTTTACAATTACTTTTAAACATGCATTGGTTTTCGAGTAACAGTTTATTAATACACCATGGGATTTGGTATTCTTTCTAATAATGTTCTTAATTAGTTAATTGATTGTTAATGTGATATTCTGGGTTTGGAAGTATTTACTGCCTAGTCAGCAACTTAGCAATGGATTTACTAACTTTAAACTTATTCTTAATAGCTACGCTTCAAGTTCTTAAATGCCAGCATGAGCAATTTTCATTACCTAGGTGGTAGGTACTGAAGTTTGTGGGCAGCTGAGATAATCATACTCATCTCATTTAATTACTACTTGATGGAAATCTACCTCTTCAGGTATTAATATTTAATTGTTTACTCTGGATTTGTAGTTTCATTAAGTTTAAAAGTCTTCTGATAGCTCTGGGGGAAGACATTTGGTAGTACAAAACGTATTTCAACTTGTAAGCTGCTTTCAGAACTTGACTCGAGCCATATCTGGGACTTGACTGGCAACTCGTACTGCCCATTTGTGTTGCCAATGATAGGTATCAATATGTCGTCAGAATTATGGCTCGAGGCGAGTTAGCTAAACGTAGAGCTACAATTTAATTCTTTTGCTTAGGCTTGATAAAATCTTGACTTGTTGGAAGCTTGCTCCACTTGCGACCTAGCTGGGTGGTGCTGACGCTTACAGGGCTCCTGGCAGTGTAGCATCATAACTGGCAGACTTTTGATCTCCAAGCCACTCCTTGGTGGAGGGACACAGCATCCGACACAACTTGACCCCTAGTTGCCACCTTTAAATTGATAAAATTTCATTAAGAATGGGATGCACAGCTTAAGACTTGACTTGACTTCAAGTTATCACCTTCGAATTGATAAACTTTCATTAATTGGTTTGCATGCAGATTCTCCACTCCATAAGGTCAAATGGGACAGTCATTTAACTTCACACTATCAATAGTTACGTAAACATAATGCCCATATAGGGAGTTGGCTATGCAGTTAAACAATGGGCTCGCACTCCGAATGTTGCACAAATGATTTTTTGTTTTCCGCTCTTGTGGTGAAGAGGGAAATGAAGGGAAAATTCCTTACTTGTACATTGCCTTCACATCTTCCGTCCTGCCCCTTTCTGCATCATCATATCCCATATATTTCATTTAAAGAATTTGATGAGTAACTAGTACCTACATGTAATACTTGTTTACATAGGTAAAAGAAAAATGTATGTATCAAAGGGATCCAATAAACCAATAAATGTTGTAATTTTGTATGGTAATTGGTATCCCACTATGACTCTTCACAGTCCTACCTAAGTGGAGATCAATGCATTTAACCAGAAAATATTGTAAGTAGTTTTGTACTGGTTGGTAGTACTACTTGAAACATTTCACTATCCCATCTAGGTGAAGAAAAACTAAAAAACAAAATTAATCTTTGTACTGGTACTTAACAACATTTCACTCTCCCGTCTAGGTGAAGATCAATCCCGAGACGATGGGGATGGGCGGCCGTGGAGGCGGCCGCGGAGGTGAAGGTCGTGGAGGTGGATGGCCGGGCGGTCACGGCGGCGGAGGTTACGGCTCTTTCGGTGGCGACCAGTACTCGACCGGGGGCTACGGAGGTGGCTTCGGAGGCGCAGGCGGCTTTAACAACTACGACTACGGTGGAAACTACGAAGATTACTCCGGCTACGGCTACGATGGCACCGGTGCCTCTCAGGGTTATGGCGCGGGCGCAAAGCCGAGGGGTGCCACTCGCCAGTTCCAACGACATCAGCCATACTAAACTCTCTATGTTGCACATGATTTATATGATATCTTAGCCCGACACTTCTAGGACCTTCGCTGCCATTAAGTGCGTCGAAACACCAGTATGAATCAATCGATATCTTAGCTTCCATCCTTCTTCATTATATTATTACACTGGTACTGCCTGAGCAAGAGGTGTTTTTTGTAAAACCTACTTGGCTATGATGACTAAAGTAAATGAGAATGGCGTTTGAGTGCAGTGTTTGAACAAGTTGAAGAGTGGAATAACGATATTCAAAGGTCAAGTCAAAGTCCAAACGTGGGAACTTGAAACATGCTGATTGACTCGTTGGGATTCGATGGTATGATGGAACTTCTATTCTTTTGTATGTATTGAAATGTGAAAAGATCTAGGCCACTCATGTCTGTGGTTTGGCAGAGCTGCCTATAGGTGTATTTTACGATTAGTTTTTTCTTTAAAAATGGCGAAGTTTGTGATTATTTTTCTGAATTGTTTATTCCTTTGGCTGTATTTGATAACGGAAATGTACGCTTTGTCCCTATTTTAGTAAGACCTTAGCAGCCGACCGTAGAATTCTACATTTCTGACACCAAATTCACAAGCCCCGACATTTAACAATTCCTGAATAACTCATTGTTGGTAATTACTAATTACCCACCAAGCAACATACTATTTATTTGTATAACCTTTTGTTTGATACATTTTAAAGGTCTCAAGACATTGTACGCTAAAAGACAATCGGCAGTTCTTGCATTCTGTTGAATCTAGTTTCAACTTTCGAGCAAACTGATATCCTTGACAAATAGTTGCGGACAAATCTATGATATCAGTTTTAATGACAATACCTTCTGCCATTCTTCACCAACTCTCTGCCTTTTGATTGGCAAGTTCCGTTATTGACACAGTTGAAGGGATGAACTGATAATGTTACAGGGAGTTACGAAATGTACCCAACAAATAATATGATGATGCCAGTCTAAAGGTAATTTCCCATACTTCGCATCTCATTTGCTTCGTTTTCGGTACGCTTTCTTAGAATGGCTACCTTTTAACAAAGGAAATCGTGTGGAATTCGCGTGTTTCGGTTTTTCGTTAAAGTTGGGCCAATTTCAACTTAAACGAAACCGAAACGAAACATGCAAATTTAAACATGGATGATTTCCTTTGTTAATAGGTAGCCATTTTGCAAAATGAAGCGAATGCGATGCAAAGTATGGGAACTACCTTTAAGGTGTCTAACATACTCCAGCCCTGCAATGTTAACTAGTATTTTCTTTAAACATTGGTTTGTATGCAATAGTGAAGTTTCTCCAATGTGTTTAAAGATTGAACCATAATATTCACTAGATCTATTGTCTGTACAAATCTAAGGTAACTTTTAAAAATTGATAGTAAGAACGATTGACATATTTAGTGCTTGTTTTGGATTCAATTTTATGAAGGGGCCAAATTTATAGGCTTGCAAACCATTGATACCTACTAGCTGGTTTATTACATGCATTATATTTTTAACCTTTACACGGGTTTAATGTCAATCATACTAATGTAGGTCGTCTTTTTTTATACATATTGAAACGATAGTAACTAACATTCTTTACTAATTCAAATTGCGTGTTTGTCTGCCAGAAGATAGCTACTACCTCAACTTCTGGTAGAATTACAGGTACAAGTGAAGTAATTTTTGCTAATTTTTAAATTGCTTTTTGTTACAATTGTGTCGGTGTCTTGGAAATTAGCATTTGGTGAATGCTAAATAATGTAGACGAAACAAATCTACATTTTCTTCAGTGTTAAAACTGTTCGAAATGAAGGTATATTATTCCAACTTTGAGGTCCTCCAATTCTTTTTTAATCATTAAAACGGACATTGTTAAATCGATCAGTAGGTACCTAACATTTGTATCGTAGTACCTAACATTCAAAATCTGCCCGGAGTGCAGCATTTTGCCATTTTTCATAATTTTTTTACTGTTCATATGCATGCTTTTTATGAAGCATAATTTTGGATGTTGTATACCCAGTACAATGAATACATTTTTGAACCTAGACACAAATCTTTTCCTTTTTTGATAATTTTTTTCTGAACTGTTGTTTTAAAGCTGAAGGAGTAAATGGTCGTAGGTATAATGTGATACTCTGATGTCAATACAATTAAAATGTAACTTTTTGGTATGATTAAAGGGTATGGAAAGAATGAAACAAGTAAAAATTGTTTTTATTTTTTAATTCGGTATGTCCATTTTATTGTATTTCAGATGGTATTTGGATTTTGAATTGCTTCAGAATAGTTTGGTGATGCGATCAGTACTTACGCTAGTTTATCATGGCAGTTATTAATAATGACTAAATTCTGATGTCATTTGAATAAGTTTGTCTTTTTGTCAATCTCTCTGAGAAAAGTTACTTGGGGTGCAGGGCCGTACATAAAGCTGCGTTTACAACAAAATTTATGTTCGAAAATTAAGAAAATTAACGTAATTTCAATTGTCAAGACTCAAGCCCATGTAAACTTATGGATTCGTTCACAACAACAAAAATTAAATTAATGTACTCCAATTTCACCTCAAAGTAGACCTACTTTCAACTTTCAAGTAAAACGTTAAGTGGCGCATGCGCACGAACACTTCTCTCACCTCGAAATCACAGCTGATCGCGCTGGCCGGTGCCATCTTGCTTTACGTGTGTGTTATGTTTCCTAAGTGGTTGTGAACGAAAGTGCAATTGCGTTAATTTTGCAACGTTAATTCCAGTGGTTAATTTGTAAAATAATAAGCGGTGAGACGATCGTTGATCATCAGGGGAAAAAGGTTTTGCTGAAGAAAACACTAAGGGGACTGGGGCAAGAACCCCCCACAAGCCCACCAGTTACATGCGGGTCCGGGGCACATAGCCCCGGGAAAATTTTTAATTTCCGGACTGTGTGGTGCATTTCTACTAGGGATGTCGGTGGGTCCGAACATCAGGTGTCTGGTACCCGTCTCATAAATACTCGGGTCGGAATCAAGTAATTGCCCCCCCCCCCCCAAAAAAAGAAATTGACGTAAATAAACAAGCGGCTCTTATAGCCCGCTGCTTGAGAGGAAAAAATTACCCTCTCGCTGGGCCAGTTGTGCACTTGTCATTGAAAGGAATTCGAGAAAGGAGGATAGTATTAGCATTTGGCACGGGGAATCGAGATGGTTTACTTGAAGTAATAGAACTGACAACTTCAATCAAAAGAAAACATGATATTATGCACTTTTTGCACCCGCGGCGCGGCAGTCAACTTTAACTCTGGCCTGCAGCATGAAAATGAGAATAAAAATACAGGCTTGATTTGTCCCATTCTCCTACTAGTAAGATTTCACATCTGCCGTAGCCGACAAAAAGGGATTTGGTCAACCTAACTGGTACCTCAGGCCATGGTTCGGAGCTCAAGCTACAAATTCAACTCCAGTACAGGCAAAGGAAGGGATGCGTTGAGATCATAGGAGAGTTTGCAGAATGGAAGGGTGGAGTGTCTGGTGCGCACAGCTCTATAGTGTGACTTCTTATAAGCACATGTAGTACATAAAGGTTTTTCAGTCTTAGCATAATTTCGTCATTATTTTTTCATATGTCTGCGAATAAGTAAGTCAACCTCGAAGAAAATGTAATATAAGTGGACAAAATTAAGTACCGCTCCGTCATCGAGCTCCTGAAGGATCAAGGAAAACTGTCTCGAACCATTTTGAAAGATATTTTACTTGTTTACGGGGGCTATTGTATGGTTTTCCATAGAAAAATATTCCAAAATTGTTTGTAGTGTATTCCTTGATTTTAAGTAACATGATGACGACGGTGTGTATGTGACACTAACTTCGTCAATTGAAAGATGTGATCTTATTACTATGCTAAATGTAATTGTTTAATACTATCTTCATATTGATAATCATTTTATTTACAAATATTGCCATCAATGTCATATAATGTTAACATGTCAAATGTGCATGTCATTTAAAATGTTATTTAAGTTTAGACGTATGTAAAAAGAAATGCATTTGATAACCATTTTTGTTGATATGCTTGGGATCGATGAAGACCTAGCAAGAATTGAATCGTGACCAAAATCGTCGGGAAAGGCGTCCGAAGAAAGATAGAAAGATAATGCAAGTAAGTAACACACTGTCATATGCAAAACATGGGCAGTGGATTTCTTTAACTAAATATTTAAACTGAATACTAGCAATAATTCTTTGTTGTTGTGATTCTTTTGGAGTGTTGTATCAAAAAGATCTAGATTGCCATACTTTTTTGGCTGTAAAGCAAGAGTTCGCTTCTGCAGCTCAATAATGTGTAACTTCCATTTTGAGATGTATAAAACATAAAATGGAATTTGAATGAAATGGATGGGCTGCTTCTCGGGTTCCATGACAATCGATCCTTGTTATCATAATTAAATCAGAGCTCACCTTCTAGAGTTATATGATGAGTTAGATTAGACTTTTTCAAATACCTACCGTTATAAATCATTTGTTGAGTGTATGTACATTTTTCACTAGTAGCCAATAAGCAAATCCAAGGCAGTCGCTCTACTATTGGCTGGAAGCGAAAGGTGTACATCTCATAATTGAAGAGTCACAATCGAGCTGTCCGTAATTACTGCGAAGCTTGATTGCACCCATACCATCATGTTGCCCAACCGAATGGCCGGTGTATGGATACCACAGTTCTCGTAAGATCACCTAGGTTAAGCCATACTGAGCGCAGTTAGTAGCTAGCTCGATGGGTAGCCATTCAACTATGGCTTGTAAGTTGCTGCTGTTGGGCCAGAGAGACTGGGGTGTTTGGCAGTTAGTGTGACCATGGAGGTGTGACGACCTCCCTCCTACTGTAAATGTTACGCATAGTCAGGACTTTAGGAGTAGGTACACCCACCTCCAAGTGTTCCTACCGTTTTATACATTGTGCTCTTATGAGAAACAAAGTAGGAACACTTGGAGGTGAGTGTACCTATGAACACAGGCTTTCAGGCTTTCCTCTCCTTCTCTAATACATTCTAACTAGTGGAGCCTTGGCTCTGTTGAGAACATAAGCTTATTCATAATAATACATTCATATATGAATTACCCTATAATTTTCACAATATATTTCCTCTTCAGGATGAATCGATAAATATTGTTTTTTCATATTTTTCCATACTTTGAAATGTCTGCCAAGAAAAATCACGTTCAAATATTGGCGCCTAAATGTTGGATGTTCAACTTCAACTAAAAACTACTCAAGAGGGCCTTGATTTATACCGGTTGTACGTTTATGATCTATGTTATATTTCCACAGTTAATATTAATTATCAAGCTCCTTTTATTGGATGGATCATTGGATTTACATGACGAATTTATTTTCTATACTGCTGGTACAATAATTATTAAATAATTTATTGTTGATATCTACCGCCCCGCCCATTGACTTTGAGCTGGCCAGAATGTGACATCAACCAACCACAAGCACGCACAGCCACCAACTTACCAAGCCGTGCCGAGCAGTGCCGAGTGCCGACTTTCAGTTTCTGCCGCTTCATTCTACCTACCGGTCGGTACGGTTTCCACAAGACAATCGCGTCTTCAGTAAAAAAATGGCGACTACAGGCGGAGGCGACAATAAGTTTACCGCTGATGAATTAATCGAACTGCAAGAGCATTTCCTGGCTGTAAGTGTTTACTTAAATACCTTGTGTACATCTTGAAACTGCCAAATTGTTCACTCTGTCACTCAGGCAGGTTTTTTTACCTAGTCTTGTCAAAGTGCATGGGCATTGGCCCGCTCCCCTGTTTATTTGGTGG
The DNA here is from genome assembly GCA_934045905.1 of Leuctra nigra. Lineage (NCBI taxonomy): Eukaryota > Metazoa > Arthropoda > Insecta > Plecoptera > Leuctridae > Leuctra > Leuctra nigra. Next base: position 25,098,422 of record OW203763.1, on the reverse strand, counting down.
TACTAATGATACACTACTCCACGTGCTAAAATGTCAGTTCTCTCAAAATCATGTTTTTAATTCTAGTTGTATCTGTTGTTTGCTCACACTTCATTATTTTCTTCATTATCATTTATTTTATTATAACATGTACTTGTTACTAATCATAAGGCATCCATAGCCTTATCAGCAACTACTTCCTCAGAAATATGACAGCTAAGGTTTCCTGGAGGGGGAGTGTCGCATCTGGGTTAAGCAATTGACACTTTAAAGAATTGTAATTTTTACCTTATTATTTAAGGTATTATTTAACAAATAATCCCTAACATCATAAGCATCAAGCATCTCTAACTGCAAAAAAAAATTGTTTCTAATTTGAGAGATGAAGATGAGATATCATGCAGTAAAGACGTAGAGATGGTTTATGAATTTTTGTCAGCAATTCAAATTCAAATTATATTCATAACTGTAATCGGCCTTATAACATTCACTGAACATTGTTCACCAATACAGGAACGATCTTCTTTTATGATACTGTAGGACTATTAATAATGTCGCCTAATAAATAAAAGACACTCCCATTACATCATTGGATCCACGGAATCGCTTTGCTATTTAAAACTACCTTGTACCTATTGAATTCGTCAAATGGCCCATTTTAGAGATAACTAATCATTAAAATTGATTCTAAGATTGATAGGGCAAGATTGACAATGATAGGATGTCAATTTGGGCTGGGTAATAGGTACTACACCATAATTAACTTATTGTCAATGATACTACGAAAATGAACCTTGTCAAATTATTTAGTAATCAAGCGTAACCGTACTTCCCTATGAAGAGTACAACACTATTTCTGTATTTAGAATAATTGTCGAAAGTTATTCATTGTAGTACCTATCTACATAAATTCAATGATGTTTTTCACGAACACCATTATCGGTGTTTATGTAGACTGTAGTACAGTACCACAATTTTGTTTCGCTCTGTCAAAGCAAAGGTTCGTGTGTTCGAACCTTCGTGTGGGAAATCGTGGTGTGAAAATATTGTGCGTGTTTCATTCAATGTAATTATATAATTGTTCAACATATTTTTTATTGTTTTGTGATCACTTAAGCGAGGGTGCGTTACTTTAAGAAAGAATAGAGAATAGATAAACCTAGAACTTCTGCTTCTATGCAGAGTTTGTGTCTTCCGAGTTTTTTTTTACGTGTATTTTTTTATGAATGGGTCATTATATTGACAACATTCTCTATCAAGAATGGAAAGGCAACTATCAATAGTCTGGGTGTATCCTATTGTTTCTTCTAAGTTGCTTGTCGATCTCGGACTGACTATCGCTAGTAAAGGGTGTCGTGTTTGGTTCAGGCATTTCTTTTTTTCACTTACGTGGGAGCAAGCAGCATACATATACCTACGTACCAGTTTTCTCCGCGTAAGGTCATCTCCGACTCCGAGAAGAAGAAGAAGTATGCTATTCAGCATATTATTCAACTAACTCGCTTTGTTACTTTTGCTTGGTATTCGGTTTCTGTCCACTATGTAGAGTGTGTAGCTTCGAAGAGTATTCATTAGATACTTGGCAAAGGAGAAATTTACCTGCCTTTTAAAGAGTATTTTTCGTAAATTCGTATAGAAACTTTAAAGAGGTAGTAACTACTAATCCTACATGAAAATAAAACTTAACTACCTATTACATATTTTATAACCCAACTTACAACTTAGTACACAGCTTAATTGTATTTTTTAAAACTGTTTTCGATTTAAATGAAATGATCATCCAATCCTGAACTATAGGCTTTCTCCTCTGTCATACTAGTTGTAATACATATGGGTACTGATTAACGATTACTGATTGCCTACCATACCTAGATGATTCTCAAAAATTTCTCTTTCGAGTGTGTGTGCGTACCTAACCGATCACTTAGGTACGTAACGTCTAAGTTGGAACACATATACGGGACCTAGCAATGACACTTTCTCCATGGCACTTTATTGACATGCTGGCGCCGCTCTTGATGAGTCGGTATCAGTGGTGTTACTAGTAGGATACCGCGGTCTGGGATGGTCTCCACCCTTCCTTGGTCTCGCCCAGCCCCGAATATACATTGATGCTGAACTTGATAAAATTACATCCAGTTCTTGTGAGTAAATTGATGAAACATTCGCGTGGTATTTTCTCAATTCTTTTTATTACGTCGTATTGTATGAAATAAAAATAATTGAGAAAAGTTCAAGTGTTATATCATATTTGATATTGAACTTGCTTACGTAGAAAGAAACAAACAAAAAAAGTCAAGTTCTTATTTTTAATGTGCATTTTTATCGAGTAGAGCGAATAACGGCACCGGTTTTATAGACAGTTCATCATAATTCAAATGTAAAATAATAATTTGTAAAATTGATTTTCAACGACGCATTGTTCAATGTACCTACAAGGACACTTCGGTGAAAGATGAGTGATTTTGAGATGATGATGGAGAACCTTCTCAGCATTTGGCTGTCTACCTAGTCCTACCCATAAACCTCAGTCAGGATCAAGATAGGTAGAATAGAGATCTTGAGTCAGGATAGTCGGCTTTGGGAATCAAACCCAATCATCTGAAGCGCAATTCCAGGGAGCCAAACTTTCTCCATTAAAACAATTGTTGAGATAGGAAGCGTATTAATTCCATATTTATTGCGGTTAAAGCTGCGGCAAAACGAATTTCCCATTATTAATGTTTCGGGGGCTCTTCGCCTCCGAAACCATATAAACACCTTGGAATGTAACAATTTGAACTTGAGGAAAGTTGTCCAAACTGAGGAAATATAATGTTGTAATCTGGAAAGAGCGGTGCCGGTTTGACTCCGAGGAAACGCTCTGAGCTTGTATTCCAGAGATCCGAGGCTCGATTCCCGTGGCCGTCCTTCCTGACTGTGGTGTTTTCCTCAGTCGATAGGCAACAGCAACATTATACCTCAGTCACAGGCCACGACCGCTTCCTACTCACGTACCTAGCAGACACAAAAACAAAAAATAGGTACAAAAAATATCTCACCCACATGAACTTATTAAAAAAAAAATGAGGTGCTAGTCCAAGAAAGAAGTGGGAACTAAAAATGACAATCGTGGGCAAAAGAAAACTCTTTAGGTTTCCAAGAGGTGATAGCGTTCCCGAAAATGTCGCAGGATGGGTGGGGTGGGCTCTGGAAACTTACCCCACTGCTCATTTTATGACTGGCTATCATGGCAGGAAGGATATATTTGTCAACGGAACATATCTGTCGTCATGAATGTTAAGATAAACTGTTCATTGCCAGCACTTCTTCTTGGTACTTACGACGAGCATTCGGCAAAAGATCAATGCTTTGTCAGTAGTGGCAAATATGAGTCATGCTCGTAGTAGTATGATGTCAGACCCTCGTGGTATGATTCATACTTAGGTAGGTGGGTTTTGAAAAGTCGCACACGTGTATTGCATGTTATTTGTTTCACACTCAATGACTAAGTGAACGAAAACGAACATTTTTCCCCGATGAAGTTTTACTTGCAATTTAGTATTTACTAATAAAAAAATCTAAAATATTGTATTTCTGAAGTATAAGTAATTGTTGTAAAACAAGTAGTACATAAAATCATGTATAAAATATGTACACGCGTCAAACATTTAACGACGTACTTTTAACGTCCCGTATACACTTCGTTGCCTGTCATTGGATTTGATTCATGAGTTTCTACAATATTATCTAAATGCAAGCACGATTACCAATTCGCTTTATGTGAGAGTAGGTACATCAAATACCAAGATAGTCATGAATGGGTAATGAAATGACTGATAGGCAAATTATGGAATTGATGGAAATTTCGAAATATTTTAATTATTTTAATGAATCTTAGGATTGTGGAAATTGATGCAATTAGCTGTCAGAAAGCTTTATTTTTTAAACAATTCTTGTTTTGTGGTGAGTTAAATATATTTCTTGGGTATGCTATTGGTCCCGTGAAAAGTTGCCAAATTTTCACTAATTTCATAATGACTATGAGACAAGTAAGATAATTATCTGTAACTCGTTCCGAGATAGGTTTAAATCCTAAAGTTATTTATTTAAAGACTATTGACTAAAAAAACGTCTCGCGTTCGGAAACCGAGTGATGAAATATTGTCAGGATTTCGAGGCCATGCACACATACGCATGCTGCTCCACACAGGTATTCAGACTTGATCGTCGTGAGGTCGCTTCGGAATCCCCGGCAGTGGGGAGCAACTCTTCCGAGGTGATGTGATTCACTATTCACATTCACCTCGAGGCGTACTTCTCCCCTCGACTCACTTATGTAGTCATGTGTGAGCAGGAAATTATCACCAGTTCTCTTGACCGAATGAAAGAGATGCCAACGCCCACTTCACAATTAGCAAAAATCGCCATAATAAATGAAGAGGCTAAATGAATGGCAATGTTTCTCCACCTACCAATCAAACAAATAGTTCGCTACAGACATGTCTCGATCAAGTATTGGCAGAATAAATAGTTTCCAAGGCAATCGCCTTTGACGCTGGCGGATACTGATTGGTGAGATGGCGGAAGGACGTTCAGGAATTATCAGGATTTTGTAATACCGGATTTCCCTAAAGTTTGACTGACAATAGGGAATAGGCATGCATTTATTAAAAACTATAATATAAAGTAACAACATAACATGTTTAACATGTTGGTAAATCACACTATTTACACACTAAAAAAGGTAAATTTTCATTCATAAATATGAAAGTGAACATAAGTATAAATTTTGGCGGGAAAACGCCATCCCGGCAAGTGATGTCATTTATTTTAACCAACAATGATGTTGTACAATAGAATAAAATATGACATCGCTGCCTGGATGGCGTTTTCCCGCCAAAATTAGACTGATCTTTAATATCATATTTATGAATGAAAATTTACGCCTTTGAGTGTGAAAATAGTATGATTTACCAAGAAATATGTTGTTATTTTGAAATATTTGATTTTAACTACATTACAAATCTTTTGCATATTCGCTATTATTTGTAATTAAACCCGACGTATCGTGGCAAAAGAGTATCAGTGACACCGGACATCATCTGGCTAGCAAGTGATATTTAAATAAGTTCTCCATGCTTGCTCTAATTAGCGACCTACAATTATTTTCAGTATTTTTTCCCTGCTTAAATAATAACACTATTATGTTTAAACTGATGTCAGTCACCAATCGCATCGTTCCTGATCGACACAAAAAATGACGAACTTTTTGAGTCATCTGTTATTTCCTTGACTGTGAAAAATGTCGTAGGTAACTGTCATCCACAGTTCAGTGCTAGTTAGGCAAGATTTGAGAACTCGATTACATTATTTGATAGCCAGGTCAAGTTCTGTGCGTGTGACTGATAGATATTTTTTATTGCAATGGGGTTCAGTTACAAATAAATGGGAAAGTCAAACTTAGGGAGTTTATTCCAATATCACCAATACTCAACAAGTCCCATTTTTATGATATCGTCAATATAACTCTTTCTCTGTAGTGTATTCAACGGCTGTTGCCAAGGTAACTATACCGATTTTCTTTCTGATGACTTGATCGGGTACAGACATAAAGTAGCTATTTTTAGATTCCTTGTAGTTTCCTTCTGATTCTCGGAGCGGATTTAATTTTCTTATTGGAACTTTGCAAAACATGTGTTTCGATCTATTACAGTCGACATTATAGATAGGGATGGCACTTTTACCGGTTCTGGAAAAATCGGTAAATTTACCGGTAAATTTTACCGGTAAATTTTGAAAAATGATGGTAGATACCAAATCATGATTATACCAAATACAAAAATGACCCTACTTTATTATTTGACTCATTTACAAAGATTACTGCAGTCAGAACAATAACAATAATCAATGTTAATAATGACAATAGTACTCCATATTGATAAATGATAAGGGATGATATAACCGAATATCATTGACTCGACCAATCTAGTGTAGGCTATGCCATGCCTGTGTTATTCTCCCATAAGAGGAATTGTCGACCACCAATTTGATCAAGTTACAATCTGTGTCTGCTAAACAAGCAAACCTGAAGAGAGATTCCGACATTGGAAGTAATCCTATATGGACGGAGTTATCATTCTGAATGATTGAAGACAACCAAAAATCAACGTAAAATATGCCTAACTGCTAATGTTGTCACACTGAAGTTTACTTATAGTTTTTACTTAAAATTTGATATCTCCATTCATACATTGGAAAGGATCAAAAAAACAAAATTTACCATTTTTTTTACCGGTAAATTATTAATCGGTAAATTTACCGGTAAATTTACCTTAATTTACCGGTAAATTTTACCAGGTGCCATCCCTAATTATAGACAATGATAGACTAAACGTTGTTAGCTCACAGTTCCGGTATAAGATCTCATGGAATGCGATTTCGCACCAGATGCTTCCCAATTTCATATTCGTTTTTCCTTGCATTTAAAAACCATTATATAAAATTATAGTTCTTTCTTCGTTTTAGCACTTCTTTTACAAAAACCAGCAAATTACGCTGAGCTAATGGGAATGTTTTTCATGAATCCTAGTTCATAGTTTCATATTTAAAGCTAATTTTTAAATTGCACCGAGTTACCCCAACCGGGACTTGAAATAAATTAAATTAACTAATTGGCCGTCAAATCCTATGTAGTGTTGGTACCCGCACCTAACTAAAACGTTTTGTTCCAAAAAGAAAAACAGTTAACAGTTAATTGTTTAACAGACTATTATTTTTTTCCCGTTTAGAGGAACCTTTTATAGTCCGTTTTCTAGAACAATGCTTCGTTTCAATGCTACCTTTCATCTGATGAATAAATCGGCACACGCATATTTCCCCGCGTGATTCTACCTAATACGCCTGCCACAGACTGTAGATCACACTTGAATGACCCAAGTGAAAGTAGCATTCTTATTTGTTGTACTTACACCAACAAAGACAGTGTGCACTCTGCCATGCCATGTCTTAAGTCCACACTATCGAGGGAACATGCAGAAGTAAAGCTCAAATACGAGCGTTGTTTTTTTAAACTCCTTGGTAATGAAGATTTTCTATTCGTGGGAAGAGAAAGAAGTTAATTGCGATATTGAACCAGATCTTATTCATTTTACAAGATGGTTCATTGTTCTTGTTTCTGCGGGTGGGAAAGAGGTTTAATTCACACCTTGGACTAAGATCATGTGTAGAGATGGTGGTGGAGGTACAGTAGACGCCAGTGGGGGTGGGAAAGGTTTTATTTAAAGTAGCAAAGATGATGCTATCTGCTCTTCAGTCTTCTTTGCGGTGTAGTTAAGTGAACATCCACCCCAATTTGAAAGGATTAATTTTGTGGCGCAGTGTATGTGATTGTTGGTTTCGACTAGAACAATGGAGATAGCTCAGTACCGTGCTAATAATTCCGTGAACGAAATGTTGGAGGAGTTTCAATATTGTGCCAAAATGGTAATGTGGTGATTTGAATCGAATGTGACATTATGATGTCGCTATTGTTTGATGAGTTATTTGTGTCACGTGTTCGGAAGAGTCTGAGTCATTAACTTGGCTCGTTGCATTCCAAGATGGACCGTCTCTATGTGGTTGGGTTGACACATGGGTCTGTCCACTTGTCACTGTTTGCAAGAGTTTGTCTACTTGGACTGTAACAACATGGCATGTATTTTATCTGGGTGATTCATATTTTAATTGAATACTACAGTTGTTGGTGTGCATTTCTCTTGTTCACTATCACAATAAAAATTAAACCACCCGTTAGGAATTTTGAAGTACCTAGAAAAATTCTTGCAAACACTCAAAAGTTGTAACATGGACAGACCCACATTATTATTTCTGTATAATTCAATGGATGTTGTACCGTAAATCTATATTTATGATATTTCAATATTACGTTGGATTAAAGCAATACTTTTTATCGATCATTTTTCATTTAAAAGTCATTTTTTTACCGACGTGTGTAAACTGACACATGGCTTGTTATTGGTCTATAACTGTATTAGGGGGGATTTGTTTAAAACGGTGGGATTTACAACATATTATTTCAGCTGCAATCAAGTGATAATAAGCTGTGCCAGTGCCAGTTGATTTCCTGTTTACTGCTCGCTTATATAGATAGATAATATTCATAGTAAAGCTCACGTTCAAGTCATGAGAATATTACCAAAGCTCATCTACAGTCTGATCTCTAATAGAATCATAAACCTGTAATTTTCACTTTCAATTACATACGTGTCCGTCAAGTAGAAATGATGTTTTCGGATAAAAAGTGAGTTTTTCTCTGTCTTGTCACTCTCTCTTTCTCGCTCTCCCAATGTCATGTTCGAGGCAGATGCTCAAGTGGAGTTACATTACTTCTCTACCTACGCGATTACGTTGAATCATTCGTTCTTATGGTGCATGAGTGGTGAAATTCCACCTCCATCTCATTACTGTTATTAGGATTATTATTTTAACCCAATTTGTGTAATGTTCGTAAATTTAATACAATGTTGCCTTTCAATGCGTAATGCACGTAAATTGCTTTTTCGTTGTTTCTTTATTTACATAGTTTTAGGTTTGGTCACTTACTATATTGTCCTGTCTGCTCTCTATAGGTAGATATGCTAATCAAACATCTTATCTATTAGATAAGATAGACTTTGCTCACTAAGTACTAACTATCAACTAATACTAAGGAAAATACGTATGGATTAATCGATAATTATATATCTCTTGGGTAATAGGTAAAAACGATCATAACATTCCTCGAACTAAATACATGAGATAAGATTCTAGATTAAACTAATGCCATTCCAATAAATACTTTGATCGGCGCTTTTCAACCTAAATTCGTTTGGAAGATTTTTATAAGAAATTATTCGATTCTGATAAAAGGCAATTCGGCATTCAAAACTCGTGAATCGTTGTCAATCCGTGCATTGACGCTGCATAGTGCAGGCTATTGTAATGAAATGATGAATTCATTCCGCGCATTGCCATGTGGATGATTTGTCATTCATTGACGCTGTCAAAAGGTCAGGAAGACGACGATGAATGATGGATATCTTAGAGTGGGATTTTATTGAACATTCCAAGTGATGAAGAGCAATCTCTGGAAATGTTTTCATCTGAATTGTGGTCTTTTCAACACCTCTATGATGTGTGATGGCCTAGATTATTACACGTTACAGGAGGTACTGCTTACGCATAGTTATTCGTTCCAAGTTTCCTTTTGAAATGTTGCCTTGCCCATATCGCAAGCAAGGCTATTGCATTACTAGGCTTGGCTAGATTTACCATCAGTTTGAGATTATGTGTAGCTTGTTTGCCTTTATTTGCCATCGCTGAAGTTGATATGACATAGGATAGTTCTAGGTAGGAGGTACTGAATAAATAGATGAAGAACTTAAGGTCTTCGACATGAAGCGAATGACACATGGTATCCATTGTTCTCGCACTTGGATTTAATTATTATTTTTTAATGGCAGACTATAGTTGACTTGACACTGACATTGAAATTAAGTAGCTGTCATATAGATATTTCGGGCTTTTTATGTTCTTTACAAATAATGTGCACGTTTGTTATGCACTGAAAGATCAGACAATTTGATTGGGTGTATAAACTGAATGTCTCATTGTGATAAATCTATAAGAATTGAAAATGAAATACTGATCTAGTTGACAATGTAGTTTCATTCAAAATATGCCATTATAAAATAATATATTAAGGCTCCAAACATGATTTGACAAAGTGCCTAACGTTAGATAAACCTATCTACTTATCATTAAACATGTGCTAACAATTTGCATTTATTTTATAGTTGTAGTCATGGACAATGAATTCGCACTAACACTGATTGTAATCAAATACAAAGCGGTAGAGGAATTGAAATTACAGGTAGATTTTTTAGGTAAATGAAGTATATTTCATGTACCTAAATGAAACACGAAATTGGATTTCGCTCGTGACTTTTAGCAAATGTTTTAACGCCTTATGCAGTACCTATTTAACTTTTTTAGTTTATGGTACCTACATAATTTTTAATAAGAATTACACAGGGCAGAAGAGTCTGTATTTGTTTTGTTTCAACAAAATTGTTTTTTTATGAATGTCAAAACGTTGTGGATGAGGCGACATTTTTCAAATTCCTATCTTCAAGGTTAATGCTCTTTATTTTTTGTTTACAATCGTTTGACATACCTTGGACATTATCATTCTAAACAATGTGTGTCACCATAATTTTGTTATCATTCACAAGAATGGTTAAGTATTTTAAATGACTAGGTAGTAGGTACCTACCTACTCACTAAAAGTATTTTTTAGTTCATGACCATGATGTGTTCCATTCCAAGACTTCCTTGTATTTCTTTTCTTCCCCCACCCCCACAAAAAACATATTAAAGTACACCAATCAATAAATAGGCTATGTTGCCTCTCAGTTGCGTTTCTTATAATTAGGAATGAGCATGGCATTAAGATACTTTAGTAGTATTCAGAAGACAGACAAAAATCTTCAAATACTATAGTATGCTCCTATAATGTAATATGTATTATAACTTCTTAGGTTTTCAGATCAGAACAAATATTATAGTATTAAAATAAACAATACGGTGTAAGTTCTCTAAATTTAATGAAAATAAAATGTACCTATTGTTTCACTAAGAGTTTATTATGAACATAGACTAGTAGGTATCAACAATCATACAAAATTAACTACGCTAAATTTTAGTTACCTAGTTGAACAATTTCTTGGAACCCATATCCCAGAACAATAAAGTGGACACATGTTCTCTCCCTTATGAGAAATTCAATTGGAAGATTGGGTGTCACAGACCACTTTGTTTTAAGTGTCTATGAGCAACTGTTGGGCTGGGTCTTAGAACTGTGTGATCTTCTGTTCAGATCGACAAGGATGGCGACGGATACATCGACATGTCAGAACTCAAGGATGCTCTGGACGGCTGCGGCTTCAAGCTTCCCGGCTGGAAGGTGCGACGGATGATCGAGGAATACGATGATAAAAGTAAAGCCGACCATCATGGGCGGCTATCATTCGAAGAATTCCAGAAGGTAACATTTTCCACTAGTCTTGTTTACCTGTCTGTAATCTTGGCACTCTCTCAAATATGCTCTTTGTTAAGCACCTGATGCTACAAGTGTAGGCATCTTTTGAAATCATACTTGGTTTGTTAAATTTATATTACTACATAGTTATGTGTATCGGATTAGCTGCACTCGAACTAAAATTGCAACAAGTCTGGGCTTTCAGCGATAGGTAAAGTTTTTGACGCTGGTTGAGCCAAAACAGGCAGAGCATAATGAAACAAAACACCAAATGCCATTACGCTTAATGCATTACACTATTATTATGCATTGATTAGAATAAAATCATAGGTGTTGTTAACACATGTTTCAACTAAGCAGCTTTTCCAACTTTGGTCTCCTCATAAATTGTCTTTACTTCTAGAAGCATTGAAATAATTATTTACTTAATGAAATAAATATATCTTTATTTTGCTATATTTATGCAAAACAAGCCTTCTGCTGCAAAACAGGATTAAAAACACATGCGATTGATACATTTTGTATTGGGCTTAGGTATTAGTTTTTGCTAGTTTTCTAAGAACTATTTGAGGGGGAGAAATCTTTGTTTGCGTCTAATGTGCCTCAGTTGTAATATCTTCACGGCCTCGACTGATTTCTAACGTGATATTGTTTCCGTGGACAGCTCTGCTCGGACCTAAAGGCGAGCGAATATGCAAGCTCTTTCAAGACAGTAGTCTCCAAGAAGGAGAACCTGGAAACGCTCGGTGGAATGTCGGCGGCGTCGAGCGTGGGGACGACGCACTCAGTTCGACTCGAAGAGCAGCTTGCTTTCTCTGATTGGGTGAACACTAACCTCGGACAAGATCCCGACCTGCGTCATCTGCTTCCCATCGACTCGGAAGGAAAGTCACTCTACGACAAAGTCAAGGATGGTATTCTTTTATGGTCAGTGCATCACTTGAATACTTCAACTCATGTCCCCTATTAGTAGGTAACATGAACTAAAGCTGGATTTAAATTGTATAAATCATAGAAATTCCCTTGCTATGAAGAAGGGGAAATGGTTACAATATTCAGCTACTTATATTCTGGTTATATCTGGCTTTCATTAAACTTTTTATCCAAAGAGTGATTGATGCCTAGGATTACATTTAAGATGGGACTTATCATGGCAAATTAAGATAATATATTGAAACACGTTTGTCCTGAATATCACTTTGGTTAGCTAGGTCTAGAGAAAATATTTATTTTATTACTCTGACATCCAAGGTCAGCTAAGCTATGTGTAAATGTTCAGTTCTTGATGTTTCCATATCTGTTCTTATCATTGTGTTTCAAATACTAAATAGATTACTTATTAATGGTATTGATGCTGTCTCAATGTATGAATGATGGCAGTGACGAAAATAGTAAAGTGTAGATTGTGGGTATTGTGCTAATCTTCAACCTACATTAATTGTTGGTCAAATATTTAATGCTCATCCAAGTTTATTACAATCTATTTTTTATCATTTCTATTACAAGGATTTTAAGATAAAAATCTTCCCTTGGTTCAAAATTGGGCAACACCAAATAACTAGTACGTCAAACATTGATACCTACATACATAATAGTGAATGGCATTGTAAATCCCAGAAATATGTATATGTATTGGTATTTCCAAACTGTTGTTTTAACCACATCCCTTTCTATTATCTCATACTTGCTCACTGACTAATGAGTATTCTAAGCTTATAGCTAAGCTTATACATAGTCAGGAACCCAAACTGCTCACTGAACATCATCATGTTCTTTCCATTCTAAAATTATAATAAATTACATTGTATAATCTTGATGGTGCCTGGCCCCACATAATTTAACAAAATGACCCATCATGGCCACAATTTACCTTGTTAACAGAAAAGTTTATTTCTGACAGCCATTATTTCTATCTTAAATGAGGCATTGAATTCTGTAATATTTTAAAATATAGTTTGAATTTTTTGAATCGATTTTTTTTTAATAAGCTCAGTTTCAATTATACTTTACCTTGCGAGTGAACAATGTTCACTCTTTCATAAGTGAACAATGAGCATTCAGGTATTGTTCGACAGTTAAGCTCCGACAAGATTTAACGTGTTTAGTGAGCTAACACCCCATTCCACCTGACCTACACCGTTGTCAAAGTTGAAGATATTTTGCATATTTTACAAGAAATTTACAAAGATTTGTATTTGGCATCGGAGCAAAACAACCCTTTCCCGGACACCTGCTGTGGCTATCGAGCATTACAACCCGAGATGCATAATGACTGAATCAATTGTTTAACAGATTGATAGACCCGAGACACAGCATAGTCAATAATAATGAGAGGGTTGATGTGATAGAATGATAAGTAGTTTAAAACTATTCCATTCTTAATCTTTTACCCGGATCTTGTAATTAATTTCTTGTATTGGTTGTTTCTGCAGCAAGGTAATCAACCACTCGTGCCCAGACACCATCGACGAGCGCGTGATCAATCGCAAGAATCTTACCCTCTACACGAAACACGAGAACTTGACCCTCGCACTCAACTCGGCGCTGTCAATTGGGTGCAACATCGTCAACATCGACGCTCACGACTTGGCCAAGGGAAAGCCTCACCTTGTACTCGGATTACTGTGGCAGATTATTCGGGTGAGGACAATTCAAACGCTGTTGCTTACTCCTAATTTATACAATTGTTTAAAGAAAGAATGGAAGAGTGTTTACAATACAGATAATGAAATCATATTATGACTCGAAATTGAATTGTTGTAATATCTTGTTGAAAAGATTCAATGTTGTGATCTATGAAAGCAATTGTAGCATTATAAGGTGATACATAGTGATAAAGAAGTAAGAAACACATTAAATTGTATATTCCTTATTTCATAAACATTGTTGTGGAATCAAATTGTCAAATAAATAATAATCAAATGATTTAATCGTTTAATGATTTAATGATTGATTCAGATCTACATTGAGCCTGTTAGAAACCCATACAGCTTAAGGTGGCTCAACCAATCGGGGCATAGTCTCAGATCTTCATAATTATTTGTCTACTTATTAATAATCATGCCATACACAATCTTTCAAAAAGTTAATTAAACACTTCTCATGTCTCGTTTCTGAGATAAATTGAATTTTCTCCCCCATGTTATCTTATGGCAGCCAAGTAAAATTGTGTCGTGTCACATTTAGAATATCTAATGAAGAATCTAATTTATATGTATTCCCAACTTTAAAGAAAAAGCTTATTTTCTGGTAGATGGATGGACATTCTATTAGGAAAAAAATTGAAATAAGTGAAACAACGTAAGTGTGCTATTTTAAAAGCTATAAACCAAAAACGAATGATTTTCCTATACCTCCTGTGTTCAAGTTTTGTTCATTCTCGGAAGACAATAAATTGAAATCTCATTATAAGACAGGAGTTGCAAGTTAAAGGATATTAGCATGATTATTACTTAATACTTAAATATAGTTGAAACGTTGGAAAAAGTAAATGCATTATGGTAATTTCAAATAATAAATATTTTTGGGTCTTGATCGGCTGATGAGCCACGTTAGATCATCCAAGTTGTATTTTGAGTAGTTAATCAATGGTTTTATTTGATTTTATTCCTGGATTCAATTTTACAAGAACAAAACTTACCTTAATAATATATTAAATTCAGGAATTGAGTATTCCAAATCTATTAAAACTCCAAATAATACACAAAATATTACTCCTAGTCCTAATAAAACTTGAATTAGGTACTACTGTTTGGTTTCAGACAGATTTGTATATACGCAAGCTCAATATTGATGGAGTGTTAGCAGGGGTTCAGAAAGCAATCCTTACAATGTCTGTAATTAACATTCAGAGAACCCATGCCATAATATACCTATATTTGCACACTTCACTTTGAATTTTAACACTCAAAATTTAATTATAAAAAAGATTCTGTGAATTGTACAGTAATGCTATCCGCTCTTCCACCAGATTGGTCTCTTCAATCAAATAACTCTGGAGAACTGCCCGGGCCTGACTGCACTGCTGGAGGATGGAGAGAGGATCGAGGACTTGATGAAGCTATCGCCCGAGGCGATCCTGCTCCGCTGGGTGAACTACCACCTGCAACGCGCCGGCGTGCAGCGCCGCTGCCACAACTTCCAGAGCGATATCTCCGACTCCGAAATCTACTCGTACTTGCTCAAGCAGATTGCCCCCCAGGAGGCGGGCGTCACCATGGAGGCGCTCATGGTTAGTCGCCACTTACAACTTGACATTCGTACATTGTGACGTCAGTTATGTCGCCCATCAGATTGCTAATAGGGCTGGGACATTGACTCGTTTATATGTCAATTGTGAGTTAAAATGTTTCAATTGGGAAACGTTTAATCATAAAAAGTGCTGTTTTTTGTAATACTCAAAATGGCTTGTCAATCTCACTGAAAACTACTAGTTGTTATCACTATTTATATTTTCAAATTCTTGTTGTTTTGATAGTAATGAAGTGAGGAATCTAGAAGATGTCTTGGGAAGTGTACAATTTCAGCAGTTTGAGTGTTAATAAGCTCTCAATTATATCAAAAATTCTCTTGAAAGTGAGGACATAGGGATGAGGCAATAACTCAATAGGTAATATCACTTTCAACATTTTTATAATCCTCGCTTGTTCAAACGTGTAAACGTAAAATTTTACAGCGTTTTAAGTTTAAACGCTTACTTTAATCACAGTCTGTGGTTTTGGTAATACGTAAAGTACTCGCTCTGTAGTAACATCACATCTGCAAGCAAGATGTCTTGCATAATAAGCGCCTAGATTCATTAGTTGATTGCAGTTATACTCTTACATAAATAATATTTTGGTTGATGCCAAAATTAATACTACTACGAAGCATGTTTCATGCAGAATATTACTAATAATATTGATTGCATATTAAATATAATTTTATTATGCTCGTAATATTTGCACACAATCCATTTAAAAATAATAGTAGCAGTACTTACCTAATACCTACACATTTAATGCAGGGAGGTAAAATCTTAAAATATTGGTAGTTGTTCAGTTTATTGAATATGGATCTTATTTATTGCTAAGTTAGGTACCTACCTAAACTGTCCTAATTCCCATTTTTTTTATCTAATCTGTGACACAACTGTAATTTATCTATGCAATTAATTAAGATACCTAATAAAAGGTTGCCATAAAATGTTAAACCCTGATAGAGAGATAGTCACTTCAGTTGAATTAAGACATTTCTTTGAAAACTAAAAAGATTTACAGATAAGTAATATAATAAATAATCCTTCTACATTACATTACTAGATAATAAAATACAAACAAAGTAAAGGGAAAGTAAAATGGTGCATCATCCCCTGATAAAATCTCTACAATACCCAAACCAAGATATTGCATTGTAGGTAGTTTCAAGAGAATTTGCTCGGTGCGTGTAGCACTCGTCCCCTATTTTCGAGACCATTCGAATGCTCGTATAATCGAGCGTCATGTCATCTAGTCACGTCAGACCGAATCAATAATAGCAATCACACTGCCACATCAGTATATTTGTTGTTCGGTCTGACATAACATCAACTTGAATCCGTATGGAATTTGACTCGAACAATCTCGAAAATGGTCCCCTGAACTCTCGCAGTGAAGACCCTGGTTTGATTGCATCCTGACAAGATACATTTGTCATGTTTTTCTAAGGAAGGTTCGATCCAGGAACTAGCACATTATGAGACATTAGAGCCTTTTCACACCATCCTTCCTACTCTGTAATCATATTATCCCACATCCTTATTTCAATTGTATTTTTCAAAGGCTAATGCCCTCTATACCTTTAGATTGTATTATACTGGTACTTTTGTTTCCAGGAGAAGAACAAGCACAACCGTGCCGAACTAATGTTGCAGCAAGCGTCGAAGCTTGACTGCCGGGTTTCCCAACGTCCTTCCTACTCCGTAATCATCATCATATTCCACAACCTTATTCAATTTATATTTTTCAAAGGCTAATGCCCTCTAACCCAGTGGATTGTATTATACTGATACTGTTTTGTTTTCAGGTGCCGACCCAGCAAAACCGTTCCAAATTGATGTTGCAGCAAAAGCTTGGCTACCAGTTTACCCAACGTCCTTCCTACTCCGTAATCATCATCATATTCCACAACCTTATTCAATTTATATTTTTCAAAGGCTAATGCCCTCTAACCCAGTGGATTGTATTATACTAATACTGTTTTGTTTTCAGGTGCCGACCCAGCAAAACCGTTCCAAATTGATGTTGCAGCAAAAGCTTGGCTACCAGTTTACCCAACGTCCTTTCTTCTGTGTAATCATCATCATATTCCACATCCTTATTAAATTTATATTTTTCAAATGCTAATGCCCTCTAACCCAGTGGATTGAACTATACTGATACTGTTTTGTTTTCAGGAAACAAACCAGCACAACCGGGCCGAACTGATGTTGCAGCAAGCGTCGAAGCTTGGCTGCCGAAGCTTCGTTACGCCCAACGATGTCGTCCACGGCATATACAAGCTCAATCTGGCATTCGTTGCCAACCTCTTCAACAATCACCCGAACCTCGACCAACCAGAGGGCGATATCGAAGGGCTAGAAAATATCGAAGAAACTCGGGAAGAAAAGAGTAAGACGTCACATTATTTATGTGCATCGAGGACGCTGTTTTCATGAATCAAATCCTAGATGCAGTTATGTGGAACGAAAACACCATAACTAATTGTGTGTTTTGTGTTGAGCCTTCAATTTGAATTGAATTCCTTAAATTTGCCAAACATTTAGCAATTTGCTTTTTGCAACGAAGTTCACATATTAAAGCCAACGTTATTGTTCTGTATTTTATCATTGTTTTTTCTGCTTTACCAGCGTACCGTAACTGGATGAATTCGATGGGCGTCGCTCCATATGTGAATTGGCTGTATTCGGACCTTGCCGATGGACTGGTCATCTTCCAATTGTACGACATCATAAAGCCAGGAATTGTCAACTGGAACCGTGTTCACAAGTAAAGATCATTTCATACTATTTTTTTATTTAAGTCGAAATAACTACAAAAATACTACAAAGTTTACAAAGAAAAATCTAAATGGAGCTGGGCTGATTAGGTGGTGATTCAATTTTCATAACTTTGATATAAGATATCAAGGGCTTGGGGGAAGTCCAATTTTTTCAAAAACTTGATTTTCATTGGTATCGAAAATTAAGAAAAAATCGCTTTATAAGAGACTCATTTTTCAAGTCCCAGGTGTGTTCAGAAAAACCGGTTAATTTAGTAGTAAAGGAGAAAATTGGATGATCAATTAAACTCAAATAACTAAATTATGCTCAAACTTTACCTATTCAAAACGTACTAGATAATGTTATTACAAACAAGTATAATTTAATAAATATTACTTAGCTCATTTATTTGTGTGCACAATATTTTTCTATTTGATATGGTACTTCTCCTTGAGTACACTTCCAATACTAATAACATCGCCATTATCTCAGTTCGACATTTTTGGACATAGTCATTTTCTCCTCCAAGCCATTATATTTTATATTTATTTTTATATTTGATATTAAGATAAGTAGGTACACAAAAAGTTATGCAGATCTGATCTGAGGATTGAAGGTTCATGCTTGTTATATAGAAAACATTACTATTTTGACTGTAGAGACTAGAGAGTTCATCTAGTATCCACCTGTTCTACCCAATCTCATTAATTCTCATATACACCTTATATAAGGAACTTTTAAGCATTGCATAATCTACCATGGCTCACTTTTCAGACAATTCTCCAAGCTGAGGAAGTTCATGGAGAAGCTTGAGAACTGCAACTATGCCGTCGAACTAGGAAAACAGCTGAAGTTCTCTCTGGTGGGCATCGCCGGGCAGGACTTGAACGAGGGCAACGCGACGCTGACGCTGGCGCTGATCTGGCAGCTGATGCGCGCCTACACGCTGTCCGTGCTCTCGCAGCTTGCCGAGTCCGGAAACCCGATCGTTGAGAAGGAGATCGTCATGTGGGTCAACAACAAGTTGGTCAACGCGCACAAGAAGACGTCCATCCGTAATTTCCAGGTACAGTAAATCTCCTTACGATGAGTAACTTAGAGCAGGCTTACATTTGTGTGGTTTTTACTCCACAATTGCTAGTTGCTTCATACACATTTCTAGTGCTTGAATACAAATTCAAGCAAAATTTCTCTGTGTTGTGAGTGATTCTGAAAACTATTTTCCAGCAAAATAATAGTCAAACTTGCTGATAGCTTGATAAATTACTACCAAAACAGATTTTTTTATTACTTTGCTGTTTATCATGTACACTTGGCGAAACAAAACTTGAACGTTCAATAAATCTGATAGGCTGATAAATGTAAGATCGCACCATCAGAAGTCTGTCTAAGCGATCTCGTTGTCTCACTCTAGTAGGTGACCTCACATTTCAATGATAATAACAAGCTTTGATTGGTTACTTATGGGACATGACCAGCAGTCATTCAAATTTGGTCAACGTTCAAGTTTTGTTTGGCCGAGTGTGCATCAAGCTCAGTATTCTCTCATTATTATTTATATTGTTATTAATATTAATAAATACTTTCTTATTGTCAATAATGGGTATTTCCCACTTATACAATATTATAAAATTACTGGTCATAAGTTCATAACAAATAAAATATTGCAAGCAATGGTAAAATAAGACCAAATATCATGAATTTGAGTTTGGGTTTGAGTTGTGCGTATTTGTTGGTGACAAAATTTAACGGGATATCCTTTTAAAACAAATGTCTAAGTGGAGGAAAAGGAAAAGTGGAGAGAGCTGGTAGCAGAAGATGTACAAGAGAGACTGGAGAAGTGGGAAGAAGTGGAAGAAGGAAGGTGGTGGGAAGACAGGAAGAAGTGGAAAAAACTGGTAGAGAAGAAGAACGAAGAGGAAGAGCCAAGCCTGGCCAGCTAGCTTAGGAGTCCGGGCCCTAGTAAATGGTGGTCTCGCCAACCCCGACCCAACTCTTGGAACCGGGAGAAAGATTATTATAATTATTATTATTATTATTATGTAAATGTGCGCATCTTTGTAACACGTCGTGTAAATTACATGATGGGCTGGTGGTCCATCCCCTAGATCCCATAGGTGCACAAACCCATCTGCTCCCATTCCAGTGCTTCGAGTATTGTGCATGCGTTGAAGGTTCATGCTCCAGCATCTGCGTGATGATCTGGCCTCTATCTGAATCCGACATTGTAAATCTCGGACTAAACGGCTGATTCTGTTTCCTCTGCAGGACGCAAGTATTGCGGACGCGAAGGTTGTGCTCGATCTACTCGATGCCATCAAGCCAGGTTCCGTGAACTACGATCTTGTCAAAGATACCGGACTACCTGAGGTAAGTGTTTATTTGGACTTGTTTGACCTTCTTATATGGATGATGATAAGCTGTAACTCATGTCATTAGGTAATAGGTCGGCGCCAAATACCTGATTTGTCTTCCGAATGGTTTCCACTTGAGTATCACCAAGCTTGAAGCAAAATTTCGTACAATATCGCTTTTCATCACATTTTGCAGAAAATGAAATCCGATGGGCAATGTAGAGGTTTCCTCACTCATAGGCTGACTGCTAGCTACTTATGCACTAAGCGAACGGGAAAAAAATCCCGCATACTCATGAAGGTATCCCCCAACCATACCAGCAGGGCACCGCCCGTTCTTCATTGTTTTTAGCTAAAAAAAATTAAGGTCGGATACTTTTTGAACAGACCTCGTATGATGGTAAAATCATGGTAGAAGAATATTGGTAATTATAGTGCTATAATGGAATAAAGTTATGTCATTTATAGGACTTAAAATCTTTTGTGAATCTGGCCCTGATTTCCCTGTCCCCTCCCCCCATTAGTTGATTTACCAGCAGCCTGTTCGACTGAGTATATTTTGAGTTCTGGCCCTCAATCTCAAGTCTCCATTTAAGCAGTGTATGCAGTGGTGTTGTCATAAAACAATTGATGGGTGTACACAAAAAATGACACGCGAAGGAAAATGGGGGTTTGGGGGCGAAGCTCCCAAGAAAATTTTCCTCAAGTTCATTCGTTTTGGTGCATTGTAATTTGTAACGATTTCTTGAAAACCTTTTTGCTCTAATAAAAGCCTTGATTTTTCTCTATTTCTTTACTTTTCCAGATATTTCTTGCCATTTTCTTCAATATTAGTTATTTCATGTTTGAATTACAATTCAAATTTCTAAAATTGTTAAGTTGTCTTCAGCAAATCAATAAAATAATTGATTTTCTGTATCAAGAAACATCTTTATGACATCTCAACTGGTATTTTTTTAACATGCATGATTTATATACGAAAACCCCAACAAATATTTAAGGGTATACGCACAGGTCAAAAACAATTTTTAGGTATACGGCGTATACCCGCGTATACCCTCGACTACACCATTGAGTGTGTGAAATACAACATTTGCTTTCTCTCTCTCTCTCTCTCTAGGACAATTTGGGTAACGCGAAGTATGCCATCTCGATGGCTCGCAAGATCGGTGCTCGAGTTTACGCCTTACCGGAAGATATTGCCGAAGTAAAGCCCAAGATGGTAATGACTGTATTTGCCTGTTTGATGGCTATGGACTACGTGCCGAATATGGATACAAAAGCACAATAAGGTAATTAGGACAAGATTTAGGCGTCGGCTACATTTTGAGTCTTTAAATTGTATTAATAATTAATATTATTGTAAATGGTATCTGTGATTCGATGAGTAATGGGAAAAGCATTCCACAGATTTATTTAAATTAATGGTAGTTAGCTACCTGCTTTATTCTATTTGTTAGCCAATTCTTGTACGTTTGTTGTTCTTTACCATGTATACTACCTATCAGTTACAGTTGGTGTTTTCAAAATAAATTTGTCAAAAAGCAATATTCCCAGAGTTTATGATTATTATGTTAATATACATTAGGTATTGAGTAAATTATAATAATGCTGAAAATTGATAAGTATATAATAGCAATTGCATTGAGATTTCAATGCATAGTACCTAGGTATTTTAAAAATTGTTTTTCCTTAATGTATACATACTATCTTGTATTTCAAAAATAGTATTAAATTAGAGATACCATGCAATATTATGTTAAAAGTAAGATATGTTTGTTTTAGAGATATTGAATATTAATATTTCAGCCGACATGTCATGCCATTTCATTTTGTTATGTACTTAGCTTGTTTTTCATTTATGAGGAGAAACTTTCACATTTGCTTACCTGTAGGTATTCCTCGTAAATAAGTTATATTAATTTTTAAATGTTTTATTTTTATGTATTTGAATCATTATACAAAGTAGAAGTTGAATAAAACTCGTACATCATTTTGTAAGGCATGTCAAGTGCCAGATGTAAGGTCTACTGGACAATATAATAGTCGTAGAGAAGTATTGAGTGCCGTCCAGCAAGAATACTGCTCATAACAAATATATGACGTATATATATATACATATATACATATATATATATATATATATATATATATATATATGTTTTGTATGACAAAACTAACTACCTACAAATTATGTAATACGACATACATATATATTTCAATGTTTTGTTCACGCAAACGTTTTCCGTTCAAGTCATTCCCGATTCGATATAATATGGAACGCTTATCAGTAAATACTACTTAGTATTTCACCACGATTCTTCCTACCGATATTGCCTACTGTGCCAACATCCTTCCATTATTTTGAATGGTGGAAGTCTTGTTTTAAGCAGATCTTTTTCTATATCCTTACACTTTTACACGATAATAACGGGGAAGAATTTACCATTCTTTTGTAATTTTGTAGGTGTGTAGAGATGATTTACGATTTAAACATCAATGAAGTGTGCCAATCTTGGCAATTATAATACTAGTTGTATTTTATTCAATTGAGCTGCATTGATGTAGAATCTATTTTTGTGTCTGTAATAACAACATTAGCCAAAGACTACAGTAAGTAGTTAATATTTGACAGTAAGCAATCGTGATGTTAAGGTAAATCAATCCAAAGGCTAACATTCCGGTGCACAAACAAGCCTTCTTTTGACTTAGTTTGTCAATCTTCAACATTCTTTTTACATTAATGGGATCAATAATTAATAATATTAATTATAGTATTGTAATTTTAAGAAAGTTACATTCAATTTTGTAATATATTGTCATAATTATTAAGTACTTGTCTGTGTTTTTTTATACCTTGTCCATCCAAATAGTTAGTTCCAATCAAGACTTCTTTACAGCTTATTTACCTTCTAAATCTGAAGGATGTACCATGTATTTTAAATAGCTATTGCTGAAAGTGAATAACATAAATCGAATTTCAACCTACGCAACCTTTTGCACAAAACTTTCCACCGCATTTCAATTGAGTGTGTGTCGTTCCTTTAACTTAATTTTGTGTTCCTAAATGATGAGAGAGGAGTTGAATTTTGAGCCGGAACATTCGCTCGTAATGGTAAGTATTCAAATCTAAAGGGAGGTAAATTTTGTAAACTGAAATCTGTATTCTCAATCAATGAGGACGCAGTTTAGTTGTTGCATTATTCAAAATGATTATTACAAATGCAATTTGGTATTTTCATTTATTTAATTACGTTTTTAAAACAATTAAATAATGAGTACACTTCTAATTAATAAAACAGTAAAAAATTACAATAAAATTGGGATAATATTAATTGCACACGTTGAAAAAGTCTATAATACCTACACTATGCGAAATTGCACATTATACCATAAATAAGGCGCAAAACCCTATGCCTAAAACTTGGGTTTAATGTTCGATAAATGTTGACTTGGACAATTATTTGTAACCGATCCTGGAGACTTACGACAATGTGAAAGGAATGAATAGCCTTTACACTGGGCATTATCTGGCTCTCTGTTGATATTTAAATGAGTTCCAACTTGCCCTAATTAGAGGTGAAATGCAACGAATCACTCAGCAAACTTGTGAAATTTCATTCGCCGCATTTCACAGACAAAAGGCTGGATAAAAAATTAATTAATTTGGTGCTGTTCAGAAATGATTTTACATTGGTGACTGATACATTTTAAAATGTTATAGCATTATTATGTAACGATGAAAAATATTAATACTGAAATTAAATGAATTGTGATTATGTAACCGCGGTATCAAGATATGTCAAGTGAGCTTAACGCCTACCCAACTCAAGGGTGCTTATTGTTTGGTCACGTCCCGCTGTCATAAAATTCCCAGCCCCTCATAAACATTGTAAAACCTTTTTGATAATCAGATTACGAAATTTTGGCGGTCAGTTCACATACACAATTTTTTATTTTTGACTTAACCAAAAAATAACTTATTGAAAATCTATTAAAATCCTTTTTTGATTTACGAAATCCCGTTCATAATTGAGTAAAATTCACTTCAAACAGTCTTTTAGAGGCCATGATGCAATTTATTTCATTCAATTATGATCCGTATTTTATAAATAAGAACGATTAAGTAAAATGATATTTGATAATCTGCAAAATAATCAAGAAAATAGTAAAATGGTATTTGATAATCTGTAAAATAAAATAATCAATAAAAGGATAATAAACCATTAGGTAATACCAACCAATAACTAAACCTTGAATTAGAAGCAGTGTTGAATCCAGACATTTTTCTCGGGAGGGGCACTTGAATAGTTGGGGGTGGCATTTTTTTGGGGTACTTTTTTATGTTGGTGTTGAGGGGGGGGGGGAGATATTTTATGAATATGCTTGTAGTTGTACAAAGCACAAAACAATTATTATACGTAATATATTTTGAAAAGTCACAGTGGAAAACAGGGGGTTCGGGGGCATAGCCCCCGAGAAAATTTTTGATCAAGGTCATTCGTTTAGGTACAATTTTGAATCACAGTGTATAGCTATTTTGAGGAATTATAAATTGCAAAATATCCAAAAAATGGTATAAGAGATTTAATAATAGGTAAATTTATTGAACTTATCAGGATATGCATGTCCGGGGCGCATAGCCCTGGAAAATTTTTGGAATTTTAACTTAATTCTAACCGTTTTGGAAGGTTTTTGACATGATCCGTCTATTTTTACGTGTTTCACATATTTTTTTGAAGGTATTTTGAATAGGTATTTGTGCCGGGGGGGGCACATGCATACCTCGGGGGGGGCACTGCCCCCCCCCCCCCCCCCCCCCCCCCCCGAGGTATGCCTGGATTCAACACTGAATTTAGAAGATGACTATAAAATTGAAAGATGATGAAAACAACAAGCAATTGGCGAGAAAAGATAGAAAAGGAACCCCGAAAGTGCAGACAGCACGATAAGGAATTCTCACATTTTACCCACCAAAGCGGAGAACGCCGCGTCACGTCAAGGGAGAATAAAAATAGTCACAAGAACTATCCGATGACACTTTTTAATTAATTTGTATATATTGAGAAGTTGATTGGGTTTTAAAATTTAAATTTGAGAAAATAACTATTATTTCCGTGGCATAGCATATGCGGCGAGCATATGCGTAGCATATGTATAAGGCTACCCATGCCGGACAGATCAGTGGTGAGGTCCAGACAAAGAGCAGCCAGGGTCGACCTACCCATATCCTCCCTTGAATTTGCGGTCCCCTCGGGCTGGCCTTCCCCCTTGAGATGAAATCGGGTCGCGCCGGCCGAAACCCTCACAACCCC